>CM076584.1:1505148998-1505387791 GCA_034641835.2 Pinus albicaulis | reverse complement strand
CAATTTTTAGTTGAGTTCTGGAAGTTCTAAAACATGAATCCAAAGAGAAGAAATTGTTGGGCAGTTCAATCAAAAAGTTCCAATGGAATTCCATCTTCAATGATCTGTTCATGATCAGATTTTGACATTTTCCATTTCTTAATTTTTCGTTTTTTTCTTTGATTGAATCTCTATCAACTTTATGCGTGCTGCACACACCAAGTGACTATATTGACAACTTATGACATCAGGTTCATAGTCTTCAAAGTAAACAAAATCCCCACTTTGAGTAGTTTGTCTGAAAAAATAACCTTTCAGTATAATAGATCATCTCTCATATGGAAACTCGTGATCATTATAGTTTTATAATAATTTCATTTTTCGTTCAATGCAACGCATCAAATAATACTTCACATTTCATCATTGTCAGTAGGTGCAATTATAGCAAAAACATCTCCTACACAATAAAACAAACTTAACAAACTTATGTATTTAAATTTAGATCATAATTAACATGAAAAATTAAATTTAAAATAATTTTAGTATCTATTTCTAGATCTCTATCATTTGAAAGCAATTCAAATGTTACCTTCCCTAACAAGATAAAAAACTCGATCACCATCAGATGATATTGTAGTCTCCTCGGATTGCATTTCTTCAAACATTGCAACAGACATTTTCCCCTTTTTATTTAGCTATGTATTTCCAATCTTTTACATACATTTTGTTTTCACAAACGTCATTAGATTTTGTGTTCTCTATGCAAAATTGACAAAAACATTAATTTCTCAGATGTAAAACTCGAAATATCCACAGTAGCCATTTTTAGTCTACGTTTCGATTCTAAATCAAGACTCATCATCATGTTGTCTTGATGATGAGTCTTGATTTAGACTTGAAACGTAGACTAAAAATGACTAGTGTGGATATTCTGAGTTTTACATCTGAAAAAATACACCACGGAAACCTCCAATCTAGCAAAAACAAGAATATTTTCTTTTATCTAATGCAAAAAAAATTGTGGACAACTTTGTTTTAATTGAATGCAATTTTCGAGTCCCTTTTATTGTTTCAACGTCATTTCCAATTGATCTATCTACATCTTCAATCCCAATATGCCAAAAAAACCTATATATGGAAAATTCAAAGAAGAATGTCAATATGATATCAAAATAGCATCAAAGATAATCATTGTGATAAATGTACACTGTTTAAAATTGGATATCCAATAAAAATTAAATTGAATTTACCTTCGCACTTCCCTTGATTGGTTAGTCTCATGGCTTAGAGCAGTGATGCACTATTGAACAACTTCTTTAGCGTCCACAAGTTGGTTTGCAGAGGAGTTCATTTGATATCTTCGAAGTCCTCGTTTTATGCATGCCCCTACACCATAATGTTCTCGTTTTCCATGGCCAGTCTCAAAGAAATTCCAACAATGTTTAATGCAGGTTTTCTTATGAAGACAACACAACCAAAAAGAATGATCGTGAAGATTTGAATTGACCTACGCACCCATCTGACCATACCCAATGTTCATTGAATTTTATTCCATGAATTTTCAATGAGTCATAAATATTTCCAAAACAGTGTTGTACAAAATATGTATCATGTGTACGATCATCACCGATATAAAAGTGATATTCTTTAATAACATGTCGATTTTCACTAGTGCTTTCGATATGATCGAAATTTTGTTTAGCATGTCTATATAGAATATGGACAAGCATGGAGACTTGGGAAAAATGATAGTATTCACTCTGAATTTCTTTTTGTAGAAAAAATGTTTAGTTTTATGCAAAAACAATGACTAATAGAATGGTCCCTGGTGGAAAAAATTCACGGCATTTTTTGAATTGCAAGTCTTGCCATCGAGCTCTATGGGAATGCTTGGTGTATTTTTAAATTTCTACCTCAAACTTTCTCAAAAAATCTATCACAATAATTTCTTCTTCTTGTAATTCAATTCTTTTAGTACTATTTGAACCTTGAATTGATGTATGGATATATTCATATCTCTTCCATTTCACTTTCATGTTGGAAAATGATTGATCATTTATATCAGTACAATATTTGTTTTGAAATTTAGTCAAATTTCCACAATCATCGCATTTTTTACCACCAACACATTTATTTTCGTAAAATAATTCATCGCTTTCTCTTTCACATAGAATTTGAGATATGAAATCATGGATAGTGGAAGGAGGAGGTGAATCTTTCCAAAATGTTCCACCAAAATTAACGAGTGTGTCATAATATAACTAAAATTCCACATGATAACGACAACAACAAGTGCCTTGTATGGTGATAGGTTTTACATATGGTTTTTGCTAAACAAAGCACTGATTGAGACATGAATTTCACGATTCTCTTCATTGAACTTGTTGAACAACTCTATCTGAGTGGTTTCCAAGAAATTTTTTTCATGTTCTTCGCACTGATTTTGTGCTATTCTTCACATCACATCCCTTGCATTTGGCGAAAAACGTGAATTTTTCTTCCAATATTCAAATATTGTTTTTTTAACATTTTCTCCAAGTCTATCTTTGTATGGTTTGTTGGGTCGGAATTATCATACACTTTTAGGAATGTTTCCTCATCTTAATAGTAAAGGAAGGAAGGATTAATGCAAAATCGGGACAAATGGACTAACAATAAAAATCATGTTTAAACAACAAGGATTTAACTTATTTCATCTCTATTCACGGGAAAAAAAAAAAATTTGAATCGACGATGACAAAAACACAGCTGACAGATAGAGAACACGAAATCACAATGACCCCCATGGACCAGGGGAAGGCAGAAAGATAGATCCACGTCCGAAGAACTCAAACGACAGCCATGAGCAGCGAGCTTTTGTTTGGAGAAGACCATTGCAATGAGAGAAATCACCTTTAAAAAGGCCAAATATGGACGAGAAAGGGGGAGCTGAATAGGAATTCTCTTTTGTAATAGACGTATCAGGATAGAACTGTCCAGTTGTATTCATGTCTTAACCTCTTATTTAATAAAGAATTTTGGTATTTTGAATAGTCATTTCCTGAGTTTTCCGTCGCATAAGACTTCTAATGGTTTGGGCCCAGCCCTGGGAGTTTCCGCACTTACCTTTGTGATATATGTTAATTACAGAATTTATGTTCAGTTATCTAATGCATTATGTGAGATATCTTTCCACTGGTTAACTTCTACGTCGATGATGCTATAGTTTCCTATGCCACTAAGATAGTTTATCACTCATGTTATCTGGGTTGCAGTAATTTTTTTATAATTGTTAGACATTTTCATCGTTTTCTTAATTCCTTTATATATGTTTATGAGATTAGCACGATTTCTGTTCAATGCTTTATATCGCTGAGAATTAGATATTTCTATCAGTACTATAGGACTTCTTGTTGTGCTTAATGCAAAACAATGTTAGCTAGTTAGTTTGCAAGAGAATTCCATTACAAAATAAGCAATTTTTGTTCAATTCATTGAGTTTATTGTTCCATTCAGTAGGACTGTTGTTCAATTCATCAAGTGTGTTGTTCAATCATAGGCTATTCTCGCTAACCTTATTTAGACAGAATAGTTAGCAACATTTTACAATTCCATTTCTTTTTGAGTTGATTGAACTTCGAGAATTAGATAATCTTCTTCATGGTAATATAGAGTAGCTATTCCCGATGTCACTCACATACACTATGCTTTCACTCTTGAAATAAGAAGACTTACCCTGGGTTGACAATTGAATGAGAAGCATAGAGGTTGCGTATACTAGTCACCTTAATGAACCAACATTTTTGGTGCCATTGCTGGGGAGAGTGTTTAAGAGCGATGTCCTTCATTCCTTTTTCTCTGTTGCTGTGAAGAATTGGGTATTAAAAACGAGAGGCAAGAACCTGCGTACTAGCGAGAAAAACGCTTGCTCTCTAACCCACTTCTCAGCAATTGTTCAAAGGTTAGTATAATAGGTGCTCTTGTTTTATGACTAGGAAGAAAAGGATAGAAACAAATCAAAATCATCCACAAAAGTATACGAAACCCAAAAGATCGATTATCCTTGGTAGAACAACATATATAGATGAAATCATTAAAAAATTTGAATCCTAGGCACTCGTAAGACCCAGAGCCATTCCTATTCAAAGTCCTACTACTCTCCCTCAGGCCACAGTCTCACCATCTGCAGCCCACACCGAGATTCACAGTGAAACTGAAGGGTCTGAACAAAGCCTTCAGACTGCTGAACACATAAGTACTGACCCTTCAAGAGAGGGAGGTTCTTGCAATTTACAAGAAGGAGAAGGAGAAACTAGTGGGGAAATACAAGTAAAAGTTATAGAGCCTGAATCCCCTGAAAAAGTGATCAAGACTAAGACGCTTGGTATTCTAGATCGAGGAAGTGTTGTAAAGCCTCCTCCACACTCACCACCCAATTCCGCTAAGATTACTCCTGTTGGAGTCTCGTAATTTGGCAGATTGGTAAACCAAATGGCAGGGCAACATCAAACCAATTTTTGGAGTCCTAGGACCTAGCCTTCCTGGACTCAGAGAGGGCTCTCTCTATTATGCGAAGGATGTGAACTTGTTCGCTTTTATATGTTTGATTTTAGGCTAGATGTTAAGTATATTTTGGTTTCTTTTGGTTTTGAGGTAAAATTGATCAAGTAAGGAAACTTAGAAAGAGAGTTTATCAAATCAGCAGGGATATGGGGTCAGATAAAGTCAAGGATGTCTAAATGATGGACAAGGTGTACTACAGGGCCGATTTAGCAAGGTCAATGGTTCCTTTGGGTGAGGTGTGAGTTGAAATGAACATTAAGTTTGTGAAAAACAAAGAAGTCTTAAACATATATAGTCTGAAAGTAAATACTCATGAGGTAGGGAAAACCATTAATCTCTATGATCAATACTCAAACTGATAAACATGAAAGATAAACATTCAGGTGAGACATAGGGGCATAAGATCTCCGAAATTTAGAAATTCACCTTCAGTTGTTTGAGAAAACATATAAGATAAAAAAATAACTTAATATATGAAGAGGGAACTCCTAAGAAACATATATCAAACTATCGAGAACTGTGAAATAAGTTGGTAAGCATGGAAAAAGGGCAAGATCGAATAAGACCTCTTTGACTTAACCTAAGCAATCATTATTTCATAGAAAGGTTTCAGAAATAGAGTTTTGAGAACTTCAAACAAGCAGGGAATACCTTGAATCAGATTTGATAGCTAACATACTGACCATTAATGAAACAAATGACAATTTCTTGGTGGACCTAAGGAGCAGTTAAGAATTCCTTATAATGACCAAGAAGAGGAAAACATCAAAGCTGTAATAAACAGGAGGTTTGAGGTGCTTCCATGAGCATATCTCAACCTATAATTTTCTGATCTACAGCAATAAGAAGCATGAAACATTCATGAAAACAAGAAGACATAAACAAATCATGGAAACATCACCATTCACCAAGCTATGGAATCCTGCACACAATGCTCCTCCACCATCAAGCCAAGCAAGACATTCATCCACTTCATAAAACAGTATTTTCTCCAAGCTCATATAACTATGTATTGCTCTTAACATGTCAAGCTCTCCCTGTTTTTACAATAAATCCTCATGGTTTATATAAGCCAAGAGGAGAAAGAGCTCATTAGAGCAGTTAGAAGGGCATTGGCCAAAGCAAAATATCTAAAACTACCCTTGAGGCCTTACAAGGTCCAAGGCACAAAATATCTCTTCAAAATATCATTTTCGGACCAAAATAGAAAAAATATTGACTTTTAGGCTCTGAAATACATGATAGAACTTGCCTAACACACATTTGTTGTGTCCTCACATAGGAATGTAGAAAATTGTCTCTTTTTTAGCAGAATTTCCAAGCACGCAGCACCAAAAAAGTCCTTTTTTACAGCAAGGTTTTGGAGGCCTTCCCGATATCAAAAAAGGCTTCATGATGACCCGTTGGAAAGCTATGGATGTCTGCATTCCAAATATACTTTATGTTTTCCAATATGATCTCTGGAAGCTTCTAAAAAAGTGGAAAATGTGAAAAAACCCAGGGGGGCATTACCTGCTCAAAAACAGTGGCAGAAAGGTGAAAATGGTTGCTTTTGGGCCTTTTGAGGGACCAAAAAAGCTCCAAATGAGCTGAAATTTTGTGAGCATATTCCCCTAGTGCCAAGGAATCCAAAAATGTAAAATTTTCATCCTGAAAATTCTCTGATAAAAAGCGCAGCGTCCGAGGTGCTGCGCTCCTAGGCTCAAAAATTCACAAAAAAAAAAAAATGTGTCCAATTTTGCCCAAATTTGGTGAGCAGATCCCTCAAGGATCTTTAGAAACTTGTAGTGAAGCTTGGGCCAAAATTCCAAGCCTAGCTTGGTATTTTCCATATTTTCGCGATGGGCACCTCCTTTGGGCAGCTTTGAGCTTTTTCCTAGCAAACTAATTTAGCTTTTTGTAATGTTGGGTCATCTTTCTTTGTAAGCTTAAATCCTTGTTTGCTTTCTCCAATTTGGCCTCTAAATGCAGGTTTGCCCTTTCTAGCCATGATTCTTTGTCATTTTCAATTTCCAAGGCTAGGATCTTAGTGAGAGGGAATTGTTGCATTTGGGCTGATTCTTCCTCTCTCTGTTTTTCTAATGCTCTCCTAAGAACCATAGTCTTAGGCCTCTTCCTAGCTGGAACTTCTTCTTCATCATCTTCTTCATAGTCACCCATGTACTATTCTAGCTTCGCTTGTGATTTTTGAGCCTCTCTTTTGTACTTGAGTGCCCGAGCTTCATAAATGGCAAGTTGGCCACTCATTTGTGCATTTTGTGTTCGTAGGAAATGAACGATATGTTTTGATCTTTCCAAATCATTCACCAAATCTCTAAATTGTGCATCCTGGTCTTGTAAAAGGGAATTGAGAATCCATGTTTCATTGTCCTCATCACTATCAATGTAGATAAGTTCAAAATCCCTCTCTTTTTCATGGCTGCTTTCATGTTCTTCCATTGCCTTCTTGCCTTTGTCCTTCATGGGCTTCTTACCTCTGTCTTTCTTTGGAAATCCGTACTTTCCTTTCTTTGGAAGTTTACCTATGCTCTTTAATGCCTTGGTGACATTGCTTTTTACTGCTTGAGTGACTTTACCTCTCACTGTTTTGGAGATTTTTCCTTTTACTGCTTTTTGGGGGGAGTACATGGCCCCTTGCCTATGGGAGGCAGCAAACACATGCTTCCCATCTTTCTGATGAGGGATGAAAAGAGGTGTTACCAACTAGATTTGTTCAATTTTCTCATGTACAGCCTTAGAACTGGGTTCTTCCCCAAGAATTTTTTCAGTGGACATCTCCCTGTCACTTTGCTGTGGGCAGTCCTTTGGATTATCAATTTCAACATTTGTAATGATCTTACCACCAGGAGGATCTGTAGAAAGGTCATGCTCTATTTCTGTGGGATGGGAGGTGCTCAAGTCTGATATTTTTTCATCTTGAAGACTATCCTTTCTTTACCCTTTTCTCTGTTGTCTTAACTGTTCTCATCATTAGGATTTTTGCCATTATTTCCTTGTGTTTTTAAGACCACTCAGAAAACTGCCTCTAGACTGTCCTCATCAATATCCTCTTTGTTGTGACTGTCTTCCTCTTGCTTCTTGTCTTTTTTTGTGCTGTTGTTTCTATTGTTTTGTCCTTGGTTGTCAATGTCTTTGCTGTTTTTACTGCGCTGCCCTTTGCTGCCTTCATTTTCTCTATTGTCTTTGTCATATTCCCCTTTGCTATCTTCATCTTCTCTATTTTTTTTGTCATCATCAGCACTCTTTTCCTCAAGGTCCTCATCATTTTTCCCCTCACTGTTTGTATCATCTTCCTTGTCTTCATTATGGTGATCATCACTCCTTGATTTATCTTGATCATCACTATTCTCTTTAGGGCCTTCGCTGCTTTCTTCAAGGTCATTTCCTCCTTTACTTTCATTGTCTTTTTTCTCGCTCTCATCTTCCTCGCCTTCTTCTTCCTCATCTTCATCTTCCTCACCTTCATTTTCCTTACTCTCAGCTTCCTCAACTTCATCTTCGTTACTCTCAGCTTCCTCAACTTCATGTTCCTCATCCTCCTGTTCCTCATCTTCATCTTCCTCACCTTCATCTTCCTCACTCTCATCTTCCTTTTGATTATCATTTCTTTCTTTAGGATCACTTATGTTTGGAGAAGGTGCTGGAATAATGCTTGCTTTGGAGAGTGATTCATGGGATGAAAGCGAAACATAGTCAGTAGAGGGCGATGAAGGATTATGAGGGGGATTTTGGGAAGAGGATGGCACAATTTGTAATGGGATGGGGGATGAAGAGGTAAAGTCATCATGGGTGATAAAAGCTTCCCAAGGAATGCCTTGTTGCTCCAATTGGTGAGTTATAATGATTTTGACAAGAGAGTGATGGAATAGGCTTGCCATTTGCTAAGCTGGAGGCTTCTTTTTCATGATGGTGGACATTTTTTCAATGCTTTTACATAGTAAATAAGGAAAATTCAGCAGCTTGGTCCTGGTGAAGTGCATGAGGAGTCTAATATGGTAGGATTAGATTCAGAAGAAGTGACCCTCATAGGTAAAGTATTTCATGACAATATTCATAAGTAGAGCATACCTGTCCAGTAGATGGGAAAAAGGAAAAATGGCTTTATATGCAGCCTGACATCTAGGCTATATAAAAGGGTGATAATGGATCAAGTCAAGATGTGTTTGTTTAAACCATTTCTCCCCTATGCAAGGGATCCTAGTGGCTTTAGAGACAGCTTTAGGGGTCAACTCAAAATTTAACCCTGCCAGATGAACATTATGCCCGTGAAGTCTTAAGGCTAATAACTCAGTTAATTTAGGATGGCTCTTGATTTCTTGTACCTTGTTGCAGAAGTCAAAACATCCTAATTATTGGAAATAAGACAAGACAGAGGGTGAGGAAATCATCTCTTTGGTGTCTGTAGGTTCGAATATGTTGGGCCTACCTCCTTTTTTGGCCTATCTTTTTGGTCATTGAGGTTCATCACTATCTTCTTAAGACATAATGACTACTTTGCCTTTTCTTTCAATTTTTAAACAAAAAGACTTTTTGCAGATGAAGTGTAGAGGAAGAAGGCTTTTTAGGAGAAATAGGACCTCTAAACAAGGCTAGATTCTCAAAAAATAATAGGTTATACTCGTATTCAAATTTTTTCCTCAAATTTTTTTGGACACAATCCTAGCCTTAAATGGTGCTTTCACAGCTCAAAAACCTGATGAGGGGATATAAATTGATGGAAAATACCTTCATTAGCTCTTCCCCATGATGAGAAACCAATTCTGGGTGAAAACAAGAAAATTTTTCCTTTTCTGTGAATTTTAGGGCGGTGTTGCGCTTTCTCCTTCAGGCGCGCAGTGTCTGCCCGGGTGGCCTCTGCACGCGGTGTTGCGATGGGCACTGTTCTGGGCATGTATCACCCTCAGCTCGGGCAGCCTCTGCACACGAAGGTGCAACAGGCACCGTGGCGGGCGCATAGTACCCTTGGCCTGGGTGGCCTTCACACTTGAGATATGCGAAATGTGTAATGGTGGGGGCGCAGCACCCTCGGCCTGGGTGGCCTCTGCGCGCGAGATATGTGAAATGAGGAGTGCAGGGTGCGCAGTACCCTTGGGCTCGGGTAGCCCCTACAACGCTTTCGGGCGGTGGCTTGGGCGTTGTCACGTGAACTTTTCTGCACATCGGGTAGTCAGAAGAACGTGCAGCGCCGGTGTATAGGTGCACATCGTCTAGTGTAAAAGTGCATTGGGGGCTCCTACAGGCGCGTGGCGCCAGTCTACAGGCATGCAGTGTCTCTGGTTTCCTGCCCAATACTGCTCTTCGAACAAAAAAAAATGCTCCTCCTCTTTTATAAAGGTGGAAAATGGGGAAAAGGGTTGTTGGGGTTTATTTATATCCCTTTTGAAATTATTAAGGATGAAAAAAACCCCTTTCTTTATAGCCTAAGTTTCACCTTTTCATAGTTTTTCCTTTGACTGCTTTTTCAATTTGATAGCCTTTTGGAGCTAAATCTTCTTTTTTCTCCTAAACCACTGACTATTGCTCTGAGAAATTGATTTGTTTGTCTTTGAAAGGTGAGTTTAGAAGCTTTTTTGCCTTCATACTATTTAAAACAAATTTTTGACTGTCCTTTGTGTGACCCTTTAACTAACAGCCCCTGGTTTCTACTCTTTTAATGCAAATGGCACCTAGACCCTTTAAAATCAGTCTTTCTCGCCTCTTGGATTTACAAATCACATATTTGATTTAGTGGAGTTTTGTACCCTTTCATTTATCTTTAGGAGATCACTCAAAAACTCTTACACCCTCTGTTGTTGATGAAGGAGGTGTTTATGCATGTTTTCTCATCTCTCCAAATTTCTGAAAATGCCCGAGTAGAGTTTCCACTGTGGGGTCAACAAACAACTTTTGTGTTTTTTCGAACAAAGTATGCATGTTGTTTTCTTTTAGTGTGACTATCCTGTGTAGTAGTCTTAGTCCTTTCCTTTGATGGCGCCTCTGATGATTTTTGTCTTGTTTGCAGGGGCATGGAAAAAATGGCAGCTGACCCTTTCATCTTATTATGTTTTGAGACATAAAATTGTTTTAAGGGCACCTTTGCCAAAATGTGGCATGCTTTTCATATATCATTGATTTCTCTGAGATTTTTGCACAGAAGCTTTTAAACAAGCAGTAGTTTACCTCTTGTAATGACATCAAGATTTTTTACATTAGCCTTCAGTTTGTTGTGCCTTTAACCCTCATGGATGATGATCTGAAGTCCTCTAGGTATTAGTACAAAACTTGATTTTCCTGTATTTTTAGCCCACTGTACCTTTGTGTAAATGCATTGTCTTTGTTGAAGATTTTATTTAGGTGCTTCTCTTTTACCATGTTTTGATTTAGTCCAAACATCAAGACATCCTTGCGAGATGTATTTGATAGGGTGACTTAGTCTTGGCGAGTTTCTGGATTGTTTCGGGGAGGGCCAACTTGGATATTTTGAGCGCCTTCTTTGAAAGAAATGACCATGCCCAATTCTTGCTTTGCTTGATTTTATCATTTGAACTTCTGCTAAAACATAAATGAAGGACAGCAGTGGTGCATGACCCAAGGAAGACTAAACGAGATTTGTTAGCATGCCTTTTCAGGAGAGGGCTCTTGACTTAATGGTTAAAAACGAGTTTTTAACCGGACATAGGGCCTTTTAGGTTTTACCTAAGCACCATCACCTATAAACCGAGACACTTTTTCATTATTGTGCAGGGTTTCTAGACACACTTTTGTCATCAATAGTGACTTGGGGCGATTAGGAAAAGTAAAAGGGAAAACTTGGCTTAACTTGGCCAGACAAATTTGTGAAGTAAGAAGGCTTATGCATCAGATGTAGAATACTATAGACAGAAGTAAAAATCATGGATAGAATAAGGCTTATTAATCCAGGATGGGGTCTTGACAGGATGACCAAGCTAATCATAGTAGACAAGAGAGGAGGGAGAGTGATATTTGAGATTGCAACAAGATGATGAGCTTAGTGGAAAGGAGTCACCTTCACTAAGTGGGCCGCATGCTATTTTTGAGGCGCATCAATCTATTTTTTTAGACATGTGGATCATTCTATGAGTTGCAGGATGCTATTTGTGGATGGTTGGTCAAGTCGGAAAAAATAGATGGAATTCTATTTTTAGACATATTGGGTGGAATCTATTTTTAGATTTCCAGTCTAAAAATAGATATGTCTAATATTATTAGCTCTTAATAATATTTAGACTCTAAACATCATCTTATTCTCTTGGAGCACTTCAGTTAGTTTCACAGAAGTGGCACGTGCAAATGAAAGAAGGAATTACACTATTCCTAGGGGTTAAGTGGAGCTATTGCATGGATAATTCAGTTAGAACTCATGTGACAGAGTTTGGTGGAGTTGATTGAGGAAGTTAGTGGAATTGTATTCAGTTTAACTAATCTAAACATAATTGAGCTATTTGTATCTTGTTTAGCGATTGATACGATTAGTGAAGGTGGTGTGAATTAATTATTAATTAATTCACTAATTATAAACTCATTAATCAACTAAAGAATGCATCGAGTTAACCCCATTGCATGGACAATTTCGGTGGAGACCGATGCGAGAGATAGGTGAAAAAATGAGGTTAAACTATGGTTGTGACTATACGATTCTTATTTGCAACACATAGATAATTGGAGGAGCCCATGAGGATTGTGCAATACAAGCCAGGTGGTTTATGTTATTTAATGAGCCATCCTACAGCATTGATTACGCAATAGAGGCTGGCTATCAGGTGGCAGAGATTGGAGCATGTGTTTTGCTAGATCTAGCTTGATTAGTGTGTAGAAATTTGAGGTTGTGCTAAGAGCTTGTGAGGAGCTTTGTACAATGATTGTTACATGATCTCTATGACATATAATATACACATAGTTGGGGGTTTTCAACTTTAAGCTTTCCCATGAAATACTGTGTTCATATGTGTGAATGTTTATGGTTTTAATGTGCGCATGTGATTGTTTTTATTTCCGAATGTAATGATCAATGGTAGAAGATATTATGTATTGTGCATGAAGCTAAAATAGTGTGTGATCAGGAGAATCTCAGTGAATAATATATCAGTTATTCAAATTTATACATGGTATCGAGCGATATTGATCACTGTTAGACAATTGCAAAACATTGAAGCGGTTGAGTTTTGTGCTGGTGGAATTCGAATTTGTAGTAGTGTTTTCTTGGTGTCGAAGTTGAGATGTATTTCAACGGATTGTGATTGGAGTATGCCCTTGAGGACAACTCAAATTATATTGCATGGAAGGACAGGATGGAGGCGGTGCTGGATGAAAATGGGTTGAAGGAGTTCATAGATGTAGAAATTCCAAAACCTACTTCTAGTGATGTTTCCATACTTGATGCAATGGCAAAAGAAGATAGAAAAGTGTCGAAGAATTCTGTTTGAAGGTGTGAAGGATCACATAGTGTACAACCTTCATGGTAAGGCTTCTCCACTCTTGATGTGGAAAGCTTTGACATATTTATTCCAAAGCAAGAGCGATCAGAGGAAGTTGGCACTCAAGGATAAACTCAGAAATATAAAAATGGAGAAAGGCGACAGTATGCCCAAGTACCTCACGAAGTTCATCCAATGCAGGGATGAGCTGGGAAGTGTGGGGGTTACTGTTGATGACGAGGAATTGGTGAGCTTGGCTCTCCTTGAGCCAGAAGAGTTGGCATTCCTATCGGGACTGTGTCAAGTCGGGAGAAATTGCCGGAGACAGGGCTTGACTTTGTGATGGCGGAATCCTGTGCAAGAGGAGATAAGGCGGAGTACCAGGGATAGATCTTCATCGAAGAGTGCAGATGAAGAAAATTGTGCTTTGGCTACCAAAGTAAGGAAGGGGAAGAGAAATAAGAATTCTTCTCAATCCGGTGCAAAAGGCAAGAAGCAGGACATGTCCAAGGTAAAGTGCTTTCACTATCACCAACACAGACATTACGCCACTAATTGTCCACAGAAGAAGAAAAATAAGCAGGCTAATGGATTTGCAGCTGGAGAGGCCTTAGCCTCGTAGTTTGAGCTGGATTTTTTGTTGATCGCATGCTTGGTCTCAATTGTGATGGGTTCAGTGTGGTTTCTTGACAGTGGTGTATCTTTTCATGTGAGAGATCGAGAGCTGTTTACTGATCTGGATGAGAAAGATCTTGGAGTGCACATCGAGATGGGCGATGATGGTAGATATAGTGCGACCGGTATCGGTACCATTTCCTTTGAGAGGGAGTCTGGTAAACCCTTCGTATTGAAGGAAGAGATGCATGTTCCAGGATTGAAGAAGAATCTTATCTCCATGGCCATGTTAGAAGACAAGGGATATGATGTTGTATTTAGCAAGGGAAATACTTTCCTACACAATAAGGCAACTGGTGAAACCCGGAGGATAGGGATTCAAGTTAAGAACCTTTATCAGTTGCAAGTAGATGGCTGCGCAACAATGGAAAGAAAGGCAGAAGGAGTGGTGAGCCGGGATGATGGCGGGTTGTGGCACAGAAGATTGGGCCACCTTCACCATGGAGCTTTGAAGATACTGCAGTAGATTTCTACTGGTCTTCCCAAAGGTACACTTGCGCAGTCAGATCAGTGCAAGGGATTTACTTTGGGAAAATTTGTGAAAGTCACCTTTCACGAGAAGGATATTCGTGCCACGACGATCCTTGAGAGAATTCACACAGCTGTGTGTGGACCTTTCTCAGTAGCTTCGACAGCAAAGCATAGGTACTATGTGATATTTGTTGATGATTTTTCTTGGAAGTGATGGATCTTCTTCATGCAAAAGAAGAGCAAGACATACTTAAAGTTCTGTGATTTCAAGGCACTGGTTGAGAAAGAATCAGGGAAGCAAGTGAAGGCTCTTAGGAGCAACAATGGTGGTTAATTCATCTCTGGCGAGTTCAAGGACTTTTGCAGCGCAGAAGGACTTCGAAGAGAGCTCATAGCGCTTCATAACCCACAGCAGAATGGGGTCGCTGAGCGGAAGAACAGAACGATCGTGGGTGCTGCATGGGCGATGTTGCATGATCAGGGCCTACCCATACACTTGTGGGTGGAGGCATGAAATACTGCAGTATATGTGCAGAACCGTTGTCCTCACAGGATACTTGGCATGAGTACACCCGAGGAGGCGTTTTCTGGTAAGAGGCTTGATATTTCCCATTTGAAGATTTTTTCACCTGTTTACATTCATGTGACGAAGGATGCTAGGAAGAAGCTGGAGCCGACCGCAGAGGTTGGGATATTTGTGGGGTACACTGATATGCCCCACAACTATCGTGTGTATTTGCTAGACAGTTGCAAGACTGTTGTGCGACGGGATATCAAATTTCAGGAGGAGAAAGCCATGAAGTGTTTGCTTGAGAGGGAGCCACACTTGCATGCAGATGAGGAGCTATTAGTTCCTAAGGATAAGTCTCAGGATGTGGATCAACCGCAAGATGAGGTTCATGGAGTGGAAGAGACCACTCAGGCAGCGCCAACCATCAGAGGGCGGAAGCACACTACAGAAGCTGAGCGACTGAATCAGGATGTAGAGAAGATTGCAGGAGCACCTACATCACAGCGCAGACAGAGACAGTCACCTGACCGGTATACTGGATACATGGCTCTTATGAGCAAGTGTATCGTGACAGAGCCATCCTCTTTCGAGGAAGCTATGGAGGATCCCGCATGGGTAGATGCCATGGTGGAAGAGTATGACTCGATTGTCAGAAATAGTGCATGGGAGATTGTCACGAGGCCCGAAGGGAAAATCAGTGGTGGGTTCGAGATGGATCTACAAAGTGAAGCAGGCAGCTGAAGGGAGTGTGGAGAAGTACAAGGCAAGATTTTTTTCCCGAGGCTTCTCACAGATTGAGGGGATCGATTATGAGGAAACCTTTGCACCTATCACAAGGTATTCTTCCATACAGACGATTCTTGCTCTCTCAGCGCAGATGGGGTGGCACATTCATTAGATGGATGTGAAGACTGTGTTCCTTAATGGATTGATTGAGGAGGAGGTGTACATAGAGCAGCCTGAAGGTTTCGAGATCTTCAGCAGCGAGTCGCATGTGTGTCGGCTCAAGAGAGCATTGTATGGGTTGAAACAAGCACCTCATGCTTGGTACACATAGATAGACAGTTATTTCGCTGGACTTGGATTCTCCAAGAGTGGTGCGGATCCTAACCTATACTAGATTGTGGTGGAGTGTAAGTTGCTAATCATTGTACTTTATGTAGATGCTTTGATTTTGACGGAGTGATGAGCTTGTTGACACATATACAAGGGCGATCTTGCAAAGAGGTTTGAGATGAAGGACTTGGGCCTCGTTCATTATTTCCTGGGATTGGAAATCTGGCAGCGCAGTGGTGGACTATTTGTTTCTTAGGGTAAGTATGCCCGGGAGATTTTGGAGAAGTTCAACATGCATGGCTGCAAGCCTGTTGATACTCCTCTTCCTGGAGGTTGGAGGAAGGAGGATGCTACTTCAGCGAAGGTAGTGGATGCCACTGTTTACAGATAGTTGGTTGGTTTGCTCATGTATCTAGTCAATACACGACTGGACATATGCTATGATATTAAACAACTTTCACAAGCTATGGTTAAGCCTACCAAGCTCTTTTGGAAGGCGGGGAAGCATGTATTGAGATATCTCAGAGGCACATCGGGATATGGATCATGGTACAGATAGGAGGATGAGTTGAGGCGGCATGGCTTCACAGATCGGTATCATCATATCAGAGATTGTGTGCAGCGGAAGATCATGTTACTTTCATACATTCCCACGGAGGATCAAGATGCTGATATCTTGACGAAGGTGCTCATCAGGAGCAAATTCGAATACCACAGGGGTAGGATAGCGGTTGCAGATAATCCTTATATTGTTGAGAGAGAGTGTTGAGATTGCAACAAGATGATGAGCTTAGTGGAAAGGAGTCACCTTCACTACGTGGGCCCGCACGCTATTTTTGGCGCAAAGTCTATTTTTAGACTATGTATATTTTTAGACATATGGATCATGTTCTATGAGTTGCAAGATGCTATTTGTGGATGGTTGGTCAAGTTGGAAAAAATAGATGGGCTTCTATTTTTAGACATACTGGGCGGAATCTATTTTTAGATTACCAGTCTAAAAATAGATATGTCGAATATTATTAGCTCTTAATAATATTTAGACTCTAAACATTATCTTATTCTCTTGGAGCACTTCAGTTAAGTCAATAGATGTGGCACAGGAGCTGACATAAGGAATTACGCTAGTCCTAAGGGTTAAGTGGAGCTATTGCATGGATACTTCAGTTAGAACTCATGTGACAGAGTTTGGTGGAGTTGATTGAGGAAGTTAGTGGAGTTGTATTCAATTTAACTAATCTAAACATAGTTGAGATATTTGTATCTAGTTTAATTGATTGATACAATTAGTGAGAGTGGTGTGTGTTATTCATCAGTATTTTTCACTTGTTGGTGATGACTAGTTGTAACAGCCAAGTTTTCTAGCAACTGATCTAAAAATTTGTCAAATTTTCCAGCTGGAAAACACCCATAAAAATTTTTTCCCTCTTACCTTTCAACCCGCCCATGACGAGATGAAACCTCATTATCAAATCCTACCTAGCCTCAGCCATTCTAGTCTACCCATAGGCTCTAAAGAAACAATCCAAATCTGTCCAAAAAGTGTCCCCTAAGTTAGGAAGTGGTGCTTTAGGAATTTCTCCCTTGGAAAATTATCCTAAATCCAAAGAACCTCCATCTGTTATAGACCAGTCATAACAGACCTTCCCATTCTGCAAATAAAGTTGGTTATAGCCCTAGGTCGCGCCACTAATACACCCTCAAGTCTCAGCAATTCATTTCCATAAGTCAAACTGATTCTAGGTGTTTTTACAGTGTTTTAATGGATCTTTCAAGGACAGAGGCATACCAGCATCTTAGAAGACAATATTTGGCTCCACATGAGAAGACAGTTGCTTCTCAATGTGATCTTGAGCCTGGGATGCAGCCAAAGAGCAGAGAGTTTTTCATTAATCTCTTGCGATCACATTCAAAGCCTGAAAGGATAGTGAAAGGAAAAATAGCGTTGTCAAAGGACTGAGGGTTTGAAGACTGAAGAACCTCCTTCATCTATAAGCAGAGGGTTTGAAGATTGAAGAACCTCCTTGATTTTACAAGCAGAGGGTTTTTGAAGACTAAAGAACCTCCTTCATCTACAAGCAGAGGGTTTTTGACTAAAAGCACCTCCTTCAGCAGAGGGACAAGGGTAAAGCTTAATTTTTAGAATAACAGTGACTGTAAGGAAAAATTTGTGGATACAGTGAGGTAGCCACTAAGGGTTGCTGAAATAAAATGATGATTAAAGGCAGAGGCAAATCAGTGGGCTTTAAAAATGATTTGCATAAGCTCCATTGTTTTTGAGTTACAAGGAGAAGCTAGTGAGTTCATCATCAATGAAGAGATATTATTAAAGCTGATGGCCAAGGGAGTCAAAAGGTCTTGGTCTCTAAGTGACCTCTGCCATCAAGTATAAAGGAAACCATTGTCAGCTTGTTCACCAAACATTCTTCAGTTAGTTAAGACAGAGGTTGAAAAAAAATCTTGGCATATCGCAAAGATTCTAAAGGGGTTGCTCTCAAAAATGTGAAATAAATGAAAACTCAAGTTTTTACAAAACTCCTTCACAGAAGAACAAAGGGACAGTTTTCCCTTGTTCACTTGTCAACTCTAAGTACATCACCCCCTGTTTTATTTTCACCACACAGTAAAAAGAATCAATTTTTGGGAGAATGCATCTACAGTCCCTATATGGCTTTGATCCATTTTTCCCTCTAACAAACAGATATAGGCAGAGGGAAGAATTTTTCTCTTTAATGAGAAACAGTGAAAGTTTTAGAATCTTAAAAGGGTATCAGGTTATGTTTTAAATGGATAAAGTTTCAAGTGTTAAATTAAAGGTGCTTTTAAACTTTTCTTAAAAAAAAACCCTCAACAGTCAAGTGTGAAAGGGATTTTGACTTGTTCGCATTCAAAGGGACAAAGGGACTGTTGCAAGCCCTTTTCAAATTCTCAAAGCACAAGGAAATGTTACCCTCTGTTGTTCACAAGATCGAAGAAAAAGCGTTTGAGCAAAATTCACAAGTTTTCGGTCTTTTTAGGCTGCGCGGTGTGCTCAGACAGAGTTTTTCCAAAGGCTTGCACTACCGCATGGCACGCCTGTAGGCGCCGGTCACGTTGGCCTGACAGCGACCCGGCAGCTCTCCGTTGCGCGGCGCTTTCCTTTGCAAACGTGTCACGCACACTTTGAATGGTCCAAACGCCTCCCAACCAGTCTTAGAGCTGATCAAACTACTCGAACAAGGCTTCCATCCTGTCTCAAGGTATTTTGTCTTGCCCCCTTGCTAAATTTGAATTGCTAGACAATGTTTGAGGCAGTAAAATCCTTGGTGTAAATCAAGATATTTTCAGTGAATGTTTTGAAAGAGGGTTACAGTTGGTTGATAATGAAGTGTGAATTCTAGCTTCAAGGAGCCTAAAACTGCCCTTAAAGGTGCTAAAACATCATACTCCTATTCTAGTAGGTTTGTCAAACATCAAGTACATCCTAACTGCTGTAGCACAAAACATAAACTCTGTCAGCTGTGTGCATTAGTGAAGACAGTGTTAAGGAGGGTTGATGTTTTTTTTTAAAGATTTGGGCTTGCAATAGTTATGATCGCCCAGCACTGACATAGTGAAATGATGGGTTTTTATTGATGTCTAAGGACTTTATAAACTGCCCTCAAAGCAATATTAAAAGGTGAAGGCACTATTTGAAAGGATAAAAACAGGGTTTAGAAAAGCAAAACAGTGACCCTAATTTCAGCTACAATGATCATTATATGAGTGCCCTTTTATTTTAGAAGTCCTCCTTGTGGTGAAGAATAGAGTCAAGGCTGCCAATTTGTCCATAAGAAAATTGTGGTGTATAAGACTGTAATTTGTCATTTGGAGGTATTGTCAAAATCTGTGTGAGGAGTAGTGAACACAAGAGCAATGTATTGATTGTGAGAATTTTTTGTTGTTTGTCTACTACAAAGTTGTATGTTCTCACACCAAAAACACAAAGAGCTGTGTAACCTTACCCAAACACAGTGACCCTTTGATTGTGTATATCTTTTATTGACTGTGTGCTTATTATAGATTTATTTTTTGATTTTCATATAAAGGGGAAAGGCAGTGCTTTGGGAGGAGCAGGGACCTAATATCAAAGAAAACATTTTACACAACTTTGAAACCAAGTTTACCTTCATCAAACAGTGATTGATAGGTGAAACAGAGCGGTGTTTGAAAAGACATTTCAAAAACCTTTTGAGGCAATTTGGTTTCGCAGAGAGCATTTAGAGCAAGATGCCTCCCAGGCAGGATAGGAGGTGTGGCTTGAGAGAGTCAATGACCATTTGGAGAAGAAGTTGGAGAGGGAAAACAGGAATTTAGACCTTCAAAGGAGAATGATTAGGCATTACAAAAAGTTAAATCAGTTTGCCCGGCGCAAGTTGAAGGCTGCTCAAGAAAATCTCAAGGAGGCTAAAGGGAAGCGCCCGGCACGGAAAGTGAGAAAAGACACATCAAGACTTCATATTTTGGCCTCTGCTTCACAACATGTTGCTAAGAACCCTTGAGGGTCATGCTCACCAATTTTGGGCATTTTTCGACATATTTTGGTTTTTTGGCATTTTTGGGTTTTTGGTCAAAATTCATAAGCTTCACCATTTAAGTTTGGGGGATCAAAAAAGGAGAAGAATGGTATCATTGGATGCCATAATTTCAAGAGCACACAATCAGCGATTTTCAAGACATTTGAAGATCATTTTCTCTCCCGAAATGGCGAAAAATGCCCGCTTTTTCTACACTCTATCGGGTCTATCAGCAAACTTTATTTTCTGGTTTTTTACACACAGACCTATTTTTGGAGGTCTTCTAGGCATAAGATTGGGAAAATTCCAATTTCTCTAGAAATTAGACACATAGAGCTTTCCAACGAGCTATCATGAGCCTCGTTTCAACATCGGGAAGGCTGCCAAAAGTTGCCGGAAATTCAGGGGACCTTTTGCTGATGTAATTTTTGAGTATTTTTGTAAAATTTGAACATTTAAAAACTGTTTTTTACTCATGTGCGTTTAGCTATTTTTTAACATGAGAAGTTATGAAAATTCAATTTATTTCCCTCCTTTATCATTTTTTAGATATTTTATGATATATTTTGTGCCTTGGGCTTTGCAAAGCCTCACGGACAAGTTTAGATATTTATTTTCAACCAATGGCTAGCTAGTTGCCTTGGTTGGTTTTCCTCCTCTTTGGCCTATATATTCCAAGAGGATTCATTGTAATAGAGAGGCTGAACTTGATGATAGAAGAAATATATGGTCATATAAGCTTTGAAATAAATACTTGTCTCATGCTCTTGGATAGTCTCTTGGATGTTTTTGGATGATGAAAGAGGATTGTTGTTGGATTCCATGACTTGGTAGAATGGTATAGTGTCTCTTTCTTTGTTTGTTTTCTAGTTTTCATTCATGAATCCATGTTTCTTGCTTTCTATATATCAGTAGAGAACAAATTTGAGACATGCCCTTGGAGGCACCTCAAATTTCCTTTTTCTTCATAGCTTCCATGTTTTCTTCTTCCTTAGTCACATTAAAGAATTCTTGATTTCTCTTTAATAACTTAAGGATATTGTTGCTTATTTCATTCATGGTTTTATGCATGCTAAGTATGACTTACGGTACGCCTTGCTTACTCATGGCTAGCCATAGCTCCATCCATGAAATTTATCTTTGACTGATTAGATTGTTATTTGTTGAACCAAGGAGGTCTTGTTCCAATCTTGCCTGTTGCCTAAGACTATGAAATCTTGTTTTCAAAGTGCCCAATAAATTGAAGTACTGTGTTTGGGCGTTCCGACATAGTGATTTGAGTTGTTTGTCTCTTTTAAGTGTATTTCCCCAAAGTCTAATAGTCATTTCCCAAAGTTAGAGAGTTATATATCTCTATGCATGGCTTGAATGTTTATTTATATGTATTGATTAGCTTATAGTTACATTTCTCATGATTAATGGTTTGCCCTACCATGTTTATGTTAGCTATTAAACTAGTTATGATTGAAATCCTTTGTTGTTCCCAAACTTGATGTCCATTTTATTCCATTTTTCCCAAAGATCCTTTCTACCTCGAATCAAATCGGCCCTTCAACAGCCTTGTATCACCGTCTGATAGCTTTCTAGACCTTTTCGACCCCATAGCCCAGTTGATCTGACATCTTTTTACCTATCTTATATCTTTGATCAGTTTCATCCCTCACAACCTAAAAACCAAAACCAAAAAACCTACTTCATAAATAGCCTAAAATCATAACACAATAAGCAAAACACACAGATATCCCTTACACATATAGAGAGAGTCCTCTCTGAGTCCAGGAAGGCTAGGTCCTTGGGCTACAAATATTGGTTTGATGTTACACTGTCATTTGGCTTGCCAATCAGCCAAATCACGGGACCCTAACATAATGGCAATCACTGTGGGACTCTGAGTGATAAACAAACTTAGTTTCCCTAAAATCTTTAGAGACCTTTGAGAATACTATCTGGTTGACTTATCCCACCGCTCACTAACATAATGGCGATCACGATGGGACTTTCTGAGTACATGACAGTCTAATGAACTCTTATAGACTCTTTAGTCCTTCAACGTTAAAATCAGACCATCAGCCTATAGAATCATTTAGATTAAACTCTTTGTTTCACCATCTTAGCAAAGTGATGAATCAGGTTTAGAACACTCTTACAAACTAGGCTGGACATAAAAACTCAAAAAACCCCAAAAAACTTCCTTAGATTGGTTTTTGACAATATTGGCGGTGGACCATACACATATACCTCAAAACAACTAAAAATCCACCTGGCGACTCCACTAGCCTCCAGTAGGCCTTACTACTTTACTAAACTCTAGGCTACTATCCGATTGAGCCACCTCATCACCACACTAACATAATGGCGATCACGATGGGACTAACTGAGTACATAATAGTCTAGCAAACTCTTGTAGATTCTTTAGTCTTCAAAACTTAAACAGGCAGGCAGTCCATATAATTGTTTAGAGTAAACTCTCCTTGTCATCACCACCCTAGAAAAGTGATGAAACAGGTTTAGAACACTTTATGAAACCATAGGCTACACATAAAAACTAAGAAAAACCCCAAAACATTCCCAGATTTCCTTTTCCCTAGTTACTGGTGGTGGACCATAGCTACGTCTTTACAAAACAACCAAGTTCCACCTGGCGACTCCACTAGCCTCTAGTAGGCCTAAAAACTCCATAAAAAAAAAACCAAAATTCTATGAACCATACCTTTCTACTAACTCATCCTTCCAAGACTTAAACTTAGGGTGGAAACTTTGTAATCAGTGACAAGCTAACTTTAAACTTAGCGATTCAGAAAACCTCACCTAAACATAGGAGATCGGCAGAAACCTTCTTGCGTAGAGAACCATTAGCTTGTCCATACAGCCTAGCGAACTGTTGAAACCAAGTGAATCACTCTTCTTTGCAAGTTCCCATCTCAAAGTTGCTATAAAAATTTTTCCCAAGCATCTTTGATAGAGTTGGTGGTGGACCATAGTTCTCATAAGAAATCCACCTGGCGACTTCATTATTCCATCCTTTTATTTTTTACCATCCTTCACATTATTAAAACCTTAGAGAGGCCATCCACCCAAAACATTCACAAATACCATCCTCTCTAAACTCTAGACCCGAATTCTGGCTTCACGAAGAATTAACACCAGAGCTCATCCAGACCCAAATCCCCCTATCATAGTAGACGACCTAGAGAATATTTTGTGGCAAGCTTCCGAAACTGGAAATCTAGCTACTGATAGGTCCATCCGTAAAACAAAATCAGTGCCTGAACATCTCACTAACTTACCGGATTCCTCCTTTGACTTAAAATCATCAAAAACCATTTTTAGAAGCAAGTCACAAAGTAAGATAGAATTTGACGATCTTGAGTCCCTAGATCTTCCACATAGTCCTAGTAGAGAAACCTCACCTACCACCCCTCCCGACTTGCAGCTTCTCCATCACTTTGGCTCATACCATCCCATATATGCTCAAAACCAGGTCACTAGCCCAAGTACTTTCGCCACACCTATCTAAACCACTACTGTTTGAACCACCTCAGCTCATCCCACAAACCCTCATTTTGTACATCATCCATCAGCTCCCGTCATGGCAGCCTGGTACGCACCTTTGGTGTTGCCACAGCCTTTGGCTCCCTTACAAGATAACTATCAAGCCAAAATCCCACACTTTACTGGAGATGAGACTACCACAGCTCAACAACATGTAGATAAGATTAGCGATGCCTTTGAATACATGGAAATACAAGATGACACCATCAGAATGAGAATGTTCGCCCAAAGCCTGGGCGGAGAACCCAAAAAATGGTTCAAAAGCTTAACTCCAAACAGCATCCACAACCCCCTAGAACTCTACCAAACCTTCATAAACAAGTGGGAAATCCGAAAGAACCCTATTCAAATCCTGTCAGAATGTAAAAATCTAAAACGGGAAAATGGGGAAAGTGTCCAGGGATATTGCACTAGGTTCAACAGTGTGTATAACGCCCTCCCACCTCACTTAAAACCCCCACTTGGTTCAGCCTTGGAAAATTTCCCCGAGGGTTTTGACCCAGACATGACTTATCAGCTAAGAGACAAGGACCCCCCTACCCTAGAGGAAATGCAAAAAGTAGTCATAAGAGCAGAGGCCAACTTAGCAGAAAAAAGAGCTAGGACTAGATCAGAAAGAAAAGTCACATATAGAGATGAGGTCTCCACTTCATCTCCTTCCCTAGATCCTAGAATAGATGGCCTGGTCAAATCCATGACAAAGATGTGGGAAAAAATGAGTGAAAAATTACCTCTTAGGGACAACCAACCAAACCCTCAAAACTGGAACCAAGGCTTTAGAAAAGACCAATCTCAAAATAAACCAAGAGGAAATGATCGGCAAATCAAACCATCCTATAGTGAGAATAATATTGATGAAGAAGAGAAGGATACTGAACCCATTGATGAAAATCGTTGGAACCTCGTAGGTTCTGATAACGAGAGTGAGTTTTACCTCACAGCAGAAGAGAAAGAGTTATGCTCTCCAAGTCAGGACGAAACCAACTATGAAGATCTCGAAGATCCTGCCATAGATTTTCATAATGCCATTATAGAAGGTCACAGACAGTATAACCTTAGAAGCAGAAAAAACCAAGACCACTCCAAGAAGGGTAGCCCTGACACTGCTAAAACCTTTGATACCATCCTTAAAAAATCCATGGATAACAACAAAAGTGTGGCCAAGAAAATTGACCAAACAAAGATAAAGCTATTCAAACAAGTCTTGGCTCAGATACTCCTAGTACCTCTACAAAAACCCCCAAGGTGACTGTGTCAAACAAAGTCCCGAACCAGAGTCAGCAAATTAAGAACATAGAAAAGGTCATGTCCGAAAAAGCTGAAACAAATCTGTCCAAACTACAAACTCCTTTTAGTTTCGAAGGGGAAATTTCCAAAATAAAAATTACCATACCCCTTACTGAGCTAATTTCTCAAATCTTCAAAGTTTTTGACATAGGAAGCGAGGCAGATACTTTAAATCTAACTGACTCTAGTGCCTCCCATAACCTCATGCCTAAAGCAATTATGGAAAACCTGGGACTAGAAGTAACTCAACCTTACAAAAACCTATACTCCTTTGACTCAAGTCAGGTCAAAGGTTTAGGTCTAATAAAGAACCTAGGTTTTGCTTTAACACAACTACCAGCGAAAAACTTAGTCATGGACGTAGTAGTGGCCGATATCCCTCCTAAGTATGGAATGCTACTATCAAGGGCGTGGGCTGCCAAAATACAAGGTAATCTTCAGATGGATATTTCATTCGCTACCATCCCAGTTTTCAACCAGACTAGGAGATTATACCGAGAAACTCACATGAAATACATGGTTAGCAACCGGGATAAGCCGAACAATACTCCCGTTTATTCCATTCATTCCAATTTAGATTCTTTTATCTTATACAATGAAAGTGATATAAACAAGTAGATAATGGAAAATGAGGAGGTTTTCAAACCATCAGAAACATATTTCTCGTTACTAGACATAGAGACTAATGACCAAAGCTCCAAGAAACCTGAAAAATAGCTGAGTATCATGTATGAAAAGGAAGCTCTTTGGAGTATAAGCTTTGACGGTTCTTGTGGCAAAACTAGTTCAGGGGTCGGCATCTGGATACACAATACTAATGAAGGTCATTCTTTCAGATTAGAACTCCAATGTACTAATAACATTGCGGAATATGAGGCCCTTCTCATTGGTCTACACATACTTAAGGACTTAGGCACCAAGAAAGTATCAGCCCAGGAAGATTCAAAACTGGTAATCAGGCAAATCAAAGGTGAATATTCAGCGAAAAACCCAAGACTAAGAGAATACAGAAATGCAGCTTTAGACATCCTCAAAACCTTCGAGAAGTATGAACTCACTTATATTCCTAGGATTCAAAATAGTCTGGCAAACGAGCTCACCTTTGCTGCAAGCAATGGCCAAACACCATGTTTGAGTGAGCGATATAGTATTCAGGTCAAACATCGCCCTACAGTACCAGATAATATTGACCATTGGAAAATATTCGAAGATGATGATCAAATTGATGACTTCATACAATCTAGGAATGAATTTAATGAAACCAAAAAAGACTTAGAGAATGAAGAAAAGAAATACAGCCAAAATCAAGACCAAGAGCTAAATCCACCTTCTTGGACGAATCTAAACCTGATAGATCATTCATATGGAACTGAGATAGGAGAAGAGATTGACTCGAGAGAACTCGAAGTCTTACATTGCGAAAATGACACAATACCCAGAGGGCTTGTGCCTCTAGAGGAATTGTTTGATTTTAACGATGTGGCCAAAAATCCAAAAATGGAATCTACTAAGGTCGACATAGAAGAATATAACATAGGAAGCTCGGAGGAACCTAGAACGATCAAACTATCAAAAACCCTTCTGCCTCACATAACACATAAATACATCGAGTTGTTTAAAGAATTTAAATGTGTTCGCATGGGGATACCAGGATTTGAAATCATACGACACAAGCATCATCCAACATAAGATTCCCCTCAAATAAAACCAGAAGCCTTTCAAACAGAAGTTAAGAAGGGTAAACCCAGTACTACTAGCTTTGGTTGAAAAAGAAATCAAAAAGATGTATGATGCTGGGATAATAGTGTCTCTTCAATACTCTGAATGGGGCTTAAATCTAGTATCAGTTAGGAAAAATACAGGAGAAATCAGACTCTATATCAATTTCCGAAACCTAAATAGGGCCTGTTTAAAGGACAACTGTCCCTTGCCCAAAATGGACCACATACCTCAAAAGGTAGTAGGTGCTAAAAGGATCTCATTTATTGATGGTTTTTCTGGTTATAACCAAGTGCTGGTTTACCCCACTGATCAACATAAAACAGCTTTCACTACACCTTGGGGCACCTTTATGTACATTAAAATTCCTTTTGGATTGATGAATGTCGGTGCTACATTCCAAAGAGCCATGGACATAGCCTTCTCAGAAGACATAGGTTTTTTCATAGTCATATATCTTGATGATATTACGGTATATTCTAAATGAGATGAAGAACACCTGGTATACTTAAGAAAGGTTTTTAACAAATGTAGAAAATATGGTTTATCCCTAAACCCCAAGAAAACACTTTTTGGTCTAGAAGAAGGAAAACTCCTAGGTCACATTATTTCGGAAGAGGGAATAAAAATAGACCCCCAGAGAATCGAAGGCATATTTCAAACAAGCCACCCCAGAAACATAAAGGAGCTGCAGTCCTTTATCAGAAAGATAAATTTCTTGAGAATATTCATCCCAAACCTTGCCGAACTCCTGAGAGATATCACAAATATGTTGAAGAAAGAGGTCGGGGTTAAATGGACTACAAAAGCCAAAAAATCTTTTGAACTTGTTAAAAAGGCCCTAACTGAAACACCAGTATTGATAAGTCCTGATATCACCAAATATTTTTACATTTTTTTATTTTCCTCGGAACACACGATAGCTATTGTATTATTGCAAAAAAACACAGCCGGGCAAGAGCAACCCATTGCCTTTTTCAGCAAATCCCTAAGAGATGCTCCCTTGAAATATAACATCATGGAAAAAAAAGCTTTCGCATTGGTAAAAGCACTGAAATATTTCCGAGTTTACATCTTACATTCTCATGTCATCGCTTTTGTCCCTAATGCTGGTGTCAAGGACATTATAAACCAAGATCCCGATGGTAAAACGGGAAAATGGATCGCTATCATCTTAGAATATGACTTAGAAATCCAACCTACCAAACTAGTTAAAGTACAAGGACTTGCAAGACTAATGGCTAAAACCAACCTCCAAGATTTAGATAAAAATTTTGTTGATGCCTTAGAAGAACAGGAAGAATGCACATCCCCTCATGTTGAACAAATGTTTCTAGATTCACCTTGGTATGCAGATATTCTTTGTGTATTATTTTATCTAAATTCTCCTCCAAATTTATCAAAAACAAAAGCAAGGTTTCTTAAACAAAAGTCTTTAAAGTTTTGCATTATAGATGGTCTTCTGTATTGGAAAAATCCCACTTGTATGCTGCTTAAATGTTTGCTTTAGTCTCATGCAGAGAAAATTATGCACGAAATGCATTAAGGGGAATGTGGGGGCCATCTCTACTAGAAGACCACAGCAAAAAAAATTCTTAGAGCCGGTTATTATTGGCCTACCTTATTTCCTGAAACTCACCAGCTAGTTATGACATGCCATAAGTGTCAAATTTTCAATGGCAAGAAAAAGATCTTACCTTTGCCCTTGCATCCCATCATAGTCGAAGGACCCTTCTAGAAATGGGGCCTGGATTTTATTGGGGAAATTCACCCTTCCTCATCCGCTCAACATAAATGGATCCTCACAGCCACTGATTATTTTAACAAATGCATAGAAGCCATACCTTCTAGGAATGCCACCGATTCAGTCATCATCAAGTTCCTAGAAACCAATATCCTATCTACATTTGGCTGTCCCAGAAATATGATTACAGATAACACTGATGTCTTCTCCTCCAAAATAATGGTTGACTTCTGTTACAAATATCACATTTCATTAGGACATTCCACAGCTTATTACCCTCAAGGTAATGGTTTAGCCGAGTCCTCTAACAAAAGCCTAGTCAACATCATCAAAAAAATTCTTGAACAAAATCAAAAAGCATGGCATGGAAAACTAGTACACGCACTATGGGCCGATATACTAACCACCAAAAAATCCATAGGTAAGTCTCCTTACCAACTAGTTTATGGCATAGATTTTATTTTCTCGACATCTCTAGGGGTTCCAGTAATGAAGCCATTGCAGGAAGTTCAAATAGAAGAAAATGACATGCAAAGAAGGGTAAATCAAACTATCCATTTACAGCAAACCAGAGAATAATTTTACCAAAAGGCTCAATTAGCACAAGACAAAATAAAACAGATTTTTGATAGAAGGACCAAGGAAAAATATTTTAAGATTGGAGACAAGGTGCTAAAATGGGATTCTAGAAGAGAAGACAAAGGTAAACATGGTAAGTTTGAAAACTTATGGAAGGGGCCTTTCATCATCAGCTTAGTTAGCGGAAACAATGCCTTTTTCTTGCAAGAACCTGATGGGACTGAAGCTTTTGGGGGTCCTGTGAATGGCAGGACATTAAAGCATTATTTTTGTCAGGAGCTTCAATTTTAAGGCATTTTCAAATCCTTGTATATACCATTATTTGAAAAATAGATAAAACAGAAAAGTCAAAAACAATAGAAGAATAGAAAAGAGGGCAGTTGAAAAATAGAAAAGGCCCCATGTTCCAACAAATAGTCATTCAGAAAGCGCGCAAGTCTAAATCCCACTACTAGTACTCAAATGTCTTGTTCATTTATCTAGCCTAATCATAGTTGAACATGTTTAAATTTATTTGCTGATAAGTTAGTGAGTGAAAAATATGGTCAACATTGTGTAAGCTTGACTTATAAAAAGAGAGTAGATTAGGAAAAGATATTGGTTCCACACGCCCAAAACAGAACCAAAGAGGGAAGCGGGGATGAAAAACAACTTGTGCATCTTAGCCCTGTTTTTCCTAGTTTCCATTTTGTGCAAAATAATATTTGTGTATAGCTTGTCTTTCATGCCAAAAATACATGACAAATCAGAATGTCTAACCCTGATTTGATCATTTTAAATTTCATGTTTTAGATTAGAGAGCAAAATCCTGTCAAGAAGCTTAACCTTGACAGTTGATCTAGCATAGGTAGAGTAATTAAGGAGTTCATCAGTTTAATCTGAACTCCGGCAGATATAAGTGTATAATTAGATAGGTTCATTTTCCAAAAGGAAAAAAATATATATCGTCGAAGGGGTTTCTAGTCCAAATGCACCCAAAGGAAGAAAAAATGTTAGGAAAGATAGTGAGGTGGGTAGAAATATCATTGAATGCTAATCATACTGTCATTTTTTCAGAAGTAGCATCAAGGAAGAATGAATTTGCACGAATGGGTAAAGGCACTAGTCTTCATAAGCCAAATATCTGAAATTCTGGACACCTCCTGAAAAGGAGCTGCCCTCCCCAAATGGAGCCACTGTTAGTCATCATTATTTTTCACTTGTTGGTGATGACTAGTTGTAATAGCCAAGTTTTCTAGCAACTGATCTAAAAATTTGTCAAACTTTCCAGCTGGAAAACACCCATAAAAAAATTTTCCCTCTTACCTTTCAACCTGCCCATGACGAGATGAAACCTCATTATCAAATCCTACCTAGCCTCAGCCATACTAGTCTGCCCATAGGCTCTAAAGAAACAATCCAAATCTGTCCAAAAAGTCTCCCCTAAGTTAGGAAGTAGCGTTTTAGGCATTTCTCCCTTGGCGAATTATCCTAAAGCCAAAGAACCTCCATCTGCTATAGACCAGTCATAACAGACCTTCCCATTCTGCAAATAAAGTTGGTTACAGCCCTAGGTCGCGCCACTAATACACCCTCAAGTCTCAGCAATTCATTTCTGTAAGTCAAACTGATTCTATGTGTTTTTACAGTGTTTTAATGGATCTTTCAAGGACAGAGGCATACCAGCATCTTAGAAGACAATATTTGGCTCCACATGAGAAGACAGCTGCTTCTTAATGTGATCTTGAGCCTGGGATGCAGCTAAAGAGCAGAGAGTTTTTCATTAAGCTCTTGCGATCACATTCAAAGCCTGAAAGGACAGTGAAAGGAAAAATAGTGTTGTCAAAGGACTGAGGGTTTGAAGACTGAAGAACCTCCTTCATTTTACAAGCAAAGGGTTTTTGAAGACTAAAGAACCTCCTTCATCTACAAGCAAAGAGTTTTTGACTAAAAGTGCCTCCTTCAGCAGAGGGCCAAGGGTAAAGCTTAATTTTTAGAATAACAGTGACTGTAAGGCAAAATTTGTGGATACAGTGAGGCAGCCACTAAGGGTTTCTAAAATAAAATGATGATTAAAGGTAGAGGCAAAGCAGTGGGCTTTAAAAATGATTTGCATAAGTTTCATTCTTTTTGAGTTACAAGGAGAAGCTAGTGGGTTCATCATCAATGAAGAGATATTATTAAAGCTGATGGCCAAAGGAGTCAAAAGGTATTGGTCTCTAAGTGACCTCTGCCATCAAGTATAAAGGAAACCATTGTCAGCTTGTTCACCAAACATTCTTCAGTTAGTTAAGACATAGGTTGAAAAGAAATCTTGGCATATGGCAAAGATTCTAAAGGGACTGCTCTCAAAAATGTGAAATAAATGAAAACTTAGGTTTTTACAAAACTCCTTCACAGAAGAACAAAGGGATAGTTTTCCCTTGTTCACTTGTCAACTCTAAGAACATCACCCCCTGTTTTATTTTCACCACACAGTAAAAAGAAGCAATTGTTGGGAGAATGCATCTACAGTCCGTATATGGCTTTGAGCCATTTTTCCCTCTAACAAATAGATATAGGCAGAGTGAAGAATTTTTCTCTCTAATGAGAAACAGTGAAAGTTTTAGAATCTTAAAAGGGTATCAGGTTATGTTTTAAATGGATAAAGTTTCAAGTGTTAAAGCAAAGGTGCTTTCAAACTTTTCTTGAAAAAAAACCCTCAACAGTCAAGTGTGAAAGGGATTTTGAATTTTTCGCATTCAAAGGGACAAAGGGACCGTTGCAAGCCCTTTTCAAATTCTCAAAGCACAAGGCAACGTTACCCTCTGTTGTTCACAAGATCGAAGAACGAGCGTTTGAGCAAAATTCACAAGTTTTCGAGCTTTTTAGGCTGTGCGGCGCGCTCAGACAGAGTTTTTCCAAAGGCTTGCACTACCGCACGGCGCGCCTATAGCAGCGCACGGCGCGCCTGTAGGCGCCGATCACGTTGGCCCGACAGCGACCCGACAGCTCTCCGTTGCACTGCACTTTCCTTTGCAAACGTGCCGCGCACACTTTGAATGGTCCAAACGCCTCCCAACTAGTCTTAGAGCTGATCAAACTCCTCGAACAAGGTTGCCATCATGTCTCAAGGTATTTTGTCTTGCCCCCTCGCTAAATTCGAATTGCTAGACAGTGTTTGAGGTAGTAAAAGCCTTGGTGTAAATCAAGATATTTTGAGTGAATGTTTTGAAAGAGGGTTATAGTTGGTTGATAATGAAGTGTGAATTCTAGCTTCAAGGAGCTTAAAACTGCCCTTAAAGGTGCTAAAACATCATACTCATGTTCTCGTAGGTTTTTCAAACATCAAGGACATCCTAACTGTTGTAGCACAAAACATAAACTCTGTCAGTTGTATGCATTAGTGAAGACAGTGTTAAGGAGGGTTGATGTTTTTGTTTAAAGATCCGGGCTTGCAATAGTTATGATCGCCCAGCACTGACATAGTGAAATGATGGGTTTTTTATTGATGTCTAAGGACTTTATAAACTGCCCTCAAAGCAATATTAAAAGGTGAAGGCACTGTTTGAAAGGAGAAAAACAGTGTTTAAAAAAGAAAAACAGTGACCCTATTTTCAGCTACAATGATCATTATACGAGTGCCCTTTTATTTTATAAGTCCTCCTTGTGGTGAAGAACAGAGTCAAGGCAACCAATTTGTCTATAAGAAAATTGTAGTGTATAAGACTGTAATTTGTCATTTGGAGGTATTGTCAAAATCTGTGTGAGGAGTAGTGAACACAAGAGCAGTGTATTGATTGTGAGAAATTTTTGTTGTTTGTCTTCTACAAAGCTGTATGTTCTCACACCAAAAACACAAAGAGTTGAGTAACCTTACCCAAACATAGTGACCCTTTGACTGTGTATATCTTTTATTGACTGTGTGCTTATTATAGATTTATTTGTTGATTGGCATACAAAGGGGAAAGGCAGTGCTTTGGGAGGAGCAGGGACCTAATATCAAAGAAAACATTTTACACAGCTTTGAAACCAAGTTTACCTTGATCAAACAGTGATTGATAGGTGAAACAGAGTGGTGTTTGAAAAGACATTTCAAAAACCTTTTGAGGCAGTTTGGTTTTGCAAAGAGCATATAGAGCAAGATGCCTCCCAGGCACGATAGGAGGCATGGCTTGAGAGAGTCAATGACCATTTGGAGAAGAATTCGGAGAGGGAAAATATGGATTTAGACCTTCAAAGGAGAAAGACGAGGCATTACAAAAAGTTAAATCAGTTTGCCCGGTGCAAGTTGAAGGCTGCTCAAGAAAAGCTCAAGGAGGCTAAAGGGAAGCGCCCGGAATGGAAGGTGAGAAAAGACACATAAGGACTTCAGATTTTGGCCTCTGCTTCACAACATGTTGTTGAGAACCCTTGAGGGTCATGCTCACCAATTTTGGGCATTTTTTGACATATTTTGGTTTTTTGGCATTTTTTGGTTTTTGGTCAAAACTCATAAGCTTTGCCATTTCAGTTTAGGGGATCAAAAAAGGAGGAGAATGGTATCATTGGATGCCATAATTTCAGGAGCACACACTTAGCGATTTTTAGGACATTTGAAGATCATTTTCTCCCCTGAAACGGCGAAAAATGCCCGCTTTTTCTACACTCTGCCCGGTCTATCAACAAACCTTATTTTCTGGTTTTTTACACACAGACCTATTTTTGGAGGAATTCCATTCATCAGATTGGAAAAATTATAGTTTCTTCAAAAATTAGACACACAGAGCTTTCCAACGAGCTATCATGAGCCTCGTTTCGACATCGGGAAGGCTACCAAAGGTTGCCGGCAAGTTAGGGGACCTTTTGCTGATGTAATTTTTGAGTATTTTTGTAAAATTTGAACCTTTAAAAACTACTTTTTCCTCATGTGCGTTTAGCTATTTTTGCACATGAGAAGTCATGAAAATTCAATTTAATTCCCTCTTTTATCATTTTTTAGATATTTTATGAGATATTTTGTGCCTTGGGCTTTGCAAAGCCTCAAGGACAAGTTTAGATATTTCTTTTGAACCAATGGCTAGCTAGTTGCCTTGGTTGGTTTTCCTCCTCTTTGGCCTATATATTCCAAGAGGATTCATTGTAATAGAGAGGTTGAACTTGATGATATAAGCAATATATGTTCATATAAGCTTTGGAAGAAATACTTGTCTCATGCTCTTGGATAGTCTCTTGGATGTTTTTGGATGATGAAAGAGGATTGTTGTTGGATTCCATGACTTGGTAGAATGGTATAGTGTCTCTTTCTTTGTTTTGTTTTCTAGTTTTCATTCATTAACATGTTTTTGCTTGCTATAGATCAGTAGGGAACAAATTTGAGACATGCTCTTGGAGGCACCTCAAATTTCCTGTTTCTTCATAGCTTCCATGTTTTCTTCTTCCTTAGTCACATCAAAGAATTCTTGATTGCTCTTTAATAACTTAAGAATATTGTTGCTTATTTCATTCATGGTTTTATGCATGCTAAGTATGATTTACAGTATGCCCTGCTTACTCATGGCTAGCCATAGCTCCATCCATGAAATTTCTCTTTGGCTGATTAGATTGTCATTTTTTGAACCAAGGAGGTCTTGTTCCGATCTTGCCCTTTGCCTAAGACTATGCAATCTTGTTTTCAAAGTGCCCAATAACTTGAAGTACTGTGTTTAGGCATTCCGGCATAGTGATTTGAGTTTTTTGTCTCTCTTAAGTGTATTTCCCCAACGTCTGATATTCATTTCCCAAAGTTAGAGAGTTATATATCTCTATGCATGGCTTGAATGTTTATTTCTATGTATTGATTAGCTTATAGTTACATTTCTCATGATTAATGGTTTTCCCTACCATGTTTATGTTACCTATTAAACTAGTTATGCTTGAAATCCTTTGTTGTTCCCAAACTTGATGTCCATTTTATTCCATTTTTCCCAAAGATCCTTTCTACCTCGAATCAAATCGACCCTTCAACAGCCTTGTATCACCATCTGATAGCTTTCTTGACCTTTTCGACCCCATAGCCCAGTTGATCTGACATATTTTTACCTATCTTATATCTTTGATCAATTTCATCCCTCACAACCTAAAAACCAAAACCAAAAAAACCTACTTCATAACTAGCCTAAAATCAGAACACAATAAGCAAACACACAGATATCCCTTACACATATAGAGAGAGCCCTCTCTGAGTCCAGGAAGGCTAGGTCCTTGGGCTCCAAAGATTGGTTTGATGTTACACTATCATTTGGCTTGCCAATCAGCCAAATCACGGGACCCTAACAGTTTGAATTAATTATTAATTAATTCACTAATTATAAACTCATTAATCAACTAAAGAATGCATCAGTTAACTTCAGTGCATGGACAGTTTCAGTGGAGACCAGTGCAGAGATAGGTGAAAGAGCAAGTTAACTATAAGTTGTGACTATACAGTTGCTATTTGCAACACACAGATAATTGGAGAAGCCCATGAGGATTGTGCAGTACAAGCCAGGTGGTTTATGTTATTTAATGAACCATCCCATAGCATTGATTACGCAATAGAGGCTGGCTATCAAGTGGCAAAATATTGGAGCATGTGTTTTGCTAGATCTAGCTTGATAGTGTGTAGCAATTGGAGGTTGTGCTGAGAACTTGTGAGGAGCTTTGTACAATGATTGTTACCTGATCTCCATTTTACATGATCTCCATGACATATAATATACAGATAGTTGGGGTTTTCAGCATTAAGCTTTCCCATGAAATACTGTGTTCATATGTGTGATTGTTTGTGGTTTTAATGTGTGCATGCAATTGATTTTATTTCCGCAATTAATGATCAATGGTAGAAGAGATTCTGTATTGTGAATGAAGCTAAAATAGTGTGTGATCAGGATAATCTTGGTGAATAATATATCAGTTATTCAAATTTCTACAAGTGAAAAAATTTATCTGAGGGTATTTCTAGAAAACAAAATGATTGTTTGAATTTGGTTTCTATAAAACTTGGATAAAGCATATAGTCATCTAAACAGCTGAAAAATACTGATGACTAACAACTCCTCCGGAACAAGAGATCCCCAAATATTACTGGCATATGTTTGATCAAATGGCAAATAATCAAAACCAGAATCAGAGGCAAACATTGACATTGGATTATCCCATTGTTGACCATGCTACTAACACCCCTATGAAAGCCATTCCCCTACAAAACATCCCCACCTTCCATGGGTTGACCTCGGAAGATTATGATGCATTTGTATTTGAGTTTCATGTCTTATGTAGGGGATATTACTATACCACTAACCCACAGAAATTGAAATTATTCCCCTCTACTTTGAAGGGGGCTGCATTACATTGGTTCATAGGACTCGGTGAGGTAACCATCAATATTTGGGACCAAATTAAGAACATTTTTCTAACTAAATATCAAGATTATTGCTGGACTCGAGAATTAAAATATGAAATCTTCAATATTTCTACAAAAGACAATGAGACATTAGAAGAATATGTCGAAATATTTCAGTATAATATACGAAGGTCCCCATATACTGCATTATCCAAAGACATCTTAAAAGCAACAATGATTAAGGGGATGAAATAATAATGGGTTGAAACACTTAATATAATGAGAAGAGGGGACATATACCAAGAAGAATATGATGAAATTATTTCGATGTGTATCAGGTGCTCTCGAGGTAGTACGCGAAACAAATTGGGCGAGACTCAACAAGGAAATATCTAAAGCAGTCTGGTGGAAACGTAACTAGAGCAGAATTTGGTAATCTTTTGGAAGACTTTAAAACTGACATTTTGGGTACTTTGACAACACATCTTGATGTCCTACAAGCCAAGAAAAAGAAAACTACAGCAAAATAGAACTTGGTCGTCTTCTGCCCATGCTGTCGAAAGAAGAACAGCCAAAGGGAATGCCCTTTAGACACGATTCAGGCCTGTGCTATCTGCACTAAGGATCATGCCAGGGACCACTGCCCTTCACTCCCAAGACTAAAATTAGTTTACAAAGAAGCAGAAGAAGAAACAGAACCATTCTACCTGATGAACCAGCGTCGGCAATGGCAAGCACGACCAAGTATGCCTCAAGACCTGCCTTTGTTCTTTCCTTCTCCGCAATTTAACCAACAAAACCCTGTAGCAACTTGGTAGAATCAACCGCCTTTCTCCACTTGGTCATCTCAGTCGTTTCCTATACCACCTTGGCCAACGCAATCCTCTTCAGGGAATAATTGGCGAAGCTTTCCTTTTTCCCATCCTTATTGGCAAAACAACCCATATCAAACACAGTGGCCAGCATCACCTTCTCAAACCACAAATTTGCCTCAAAATTGGCAACAACCTCTGGGAATGACCCACCCACCAATGGGGACAGGGGTTCAAAATCAACCTACACTGCCAGCTCCTACCTTATCCAACACAACCCTCAGCCTATCATCCATCCTCAATTACCAGCCCAACCCAATCCTAACCCCAACAACAAGCTAGTTTAGCTAATATAGATTATAGAAAATCCAAAACCTGAAACTGAACAGGAGCAATGTAATGAAATAAGGCTGATATTAGGACGTATTATCTCACCAGCACAAGGTACGACCCCACCGCAATTGGAATCTGGAACTCCAACGAAGCCCAGACAAACAAATATAACTGAAACAGAGGTGGAGCAAGAAAAGGAAATGGTTAACCAAGAGAGGCCTGAAAATCTTATGATTTCTCCAACTCCTTTCCCTGAAATTTTAACGCTGCCTAGACCAATGGTCTCTCTAGATTTTGATATTCTGGGAGAATTGAGAAATATTTGCATCAAAATCCCTCTTCTGTAGGTCATACAAGACATTCCCATCTATGCCAAGAAAATTAAGGAACTGTGTGGAAAGAAGCAAGCAAAAAGAAAAAAAATTGTACCCACTATTCATGTGGTGGGAGCACTATCTGACTTATTTTTGGGTAAGGAGGCCCCCATGAAATATGATGACCTAGGGAATCCCATAGTAACTGTATAGATCTTTGGCCACTCCTTTGCAAACACATTGGTTGACTTAGGTGCAGCCATTAACATCTTAACAACAGGGACCTGCGAAAATCTAGGCATATCAGCTTTAGAATCCACAGCTACACTATTGGAACTTGTTGACAAGTCTGTTATCAGGCCAGAAGGAATATTGCAGGACATCCTAGTTTTTGTGGACTCATGGGATTATCCGGCTAATTTCTTATTTATTAACCCAAAGAATCAGATGGACGGACACGCCTTGATTCTTGGGTGGCCTTGGTTGGCAACAGTCGATGCTTACATAGGCTGTCGGATAGGCAGCATAACCATTTCTAGGGGAGATTCCATAAGAACATTATCATTTACCCACATGCCAAACCAAATTTACCCACGGTAAACATTCACAAGCATCCACATACATATTGGGAGCAAAACATCCGTCCACCTCTTACATTAGTCGAAGCTCTTGAATTTAAGGATCAAACTGAAGATGATGTAATCAATAACTTTATAAATCAGCCATCTACATCTGGAAACTTAAAATGCCAAATGTTAAATTCGGTTCTTGAAGATGAAACACAATAAGATCTCTTGGCAAACCTTGATGATCAAAATATACCCACAACTGTTGTACGTAATAGCATACCCATTGAGATTGAGCCAGGGAAAATTTTGAATATCAATGGTAATATGGATAGTGACCAAAGGTAGAAGGTCATAAAGGTGTTACAGAAGTATCAGGGAGCATTTGCTTGGGAATACCCAGACATGCAGGGCATAGACCCTCAGCTATTCACCCATCACATCTACACTGACAAGGAGGCTCAGCCTATTCGGCAACCCCAGCATAGGTTAAAGCCACATCTAAAAGATGTTGTAAAAGAGGATCTGCAAAAACTGTTGGATGTGAATTTCATCTATCTTATTTCAAACAGCAAATGGGTCTCCCCTCTGGTAGTCGTCCCTAAAAACAATGGGAAATGGATAATCTGTGTGGATTACCGAGAACTAAATAAGGCAACACAGAAGGACCACTTCCCCCTCCCTTTTATTGATCAGGTCCTGGATACATTGGCAGGGAAGTGGTTCTTTTCCTTTCATGATGGATTCAGCAGTTACAATCAAATCCAAAAATCCCCTGAAGACCAAGATAAAACAACCTTTACTTTTCCATGGGGTAAATTTTCCTACAGAGTACTACCATTTGGACTATGCAATGCCCCAACAACCTTTCAAAGATCCATACTCAGCATTTTTTTTGAGGAGCTTGAAATTTACATGGACGGCTTCACCCCATATGGTGATGACTTTGATCAGGCATTAGAAATGCTAGAAAAGGTATTGGAATGATGTATTGCTACCAGGTTATGTTTAAGCAATGAAAAGTGCCACATGATGATGACTGAGGGAGTAATCCTGCGGCACTATATCTCTGCAGCAGGAATACAAGTAGACCCGGCAAAAATAGAGGTAATACTTTTATTAGCCACACCTTGTACACAGACTAAGGTGATTATTTTTCTGGGGTATGAAGGGTATTATCGTAGGTTTATAAAGAATTTCTCACATATTGCTACACCTTTATATGCACTGACTGGAAATGTCAAATTCCATTGGTCTGATAAATGTGACACTGATTTTGCAGATTTAAAGAGACTATTCTCGATAGCACAAATATTACGTGGTCCTAACTGGGCGCTACCTTTTCACATTTCTTCAGATGCATCCGATACAATGATAGGGGCAGTTCTTGGTCAAGAAGAAGACAAAAATCCCTATACTATTTATTATATCAACAAAAATCTCACTCCTGTTAAATTAAACTACATAGTGACAGAAAAAGAGTTCCTGGTTGTCATTTATGCTATTAAAAAATTTAGACATTATATAACTGGCTATCAAGTACTCTTGTATACTGATCACGCTGCCATTAAATATTTAGCCAATAAACCAATCACAAATGGGAGAATAACTCGTTGGTTGCTACTTTTGCAGGAATTTGGCATAACCATCAAGGACCGCCCAAATAAAGAAAACGTGGTCAAAGACTTCCTATCCAAGGTTCCAAAGATAGATGACACACTAGCAGTCGACAATTAGTTTCCTGATGAACATCTGTTTGTCGTAGCAGTAAAAATGCCATGGTACGCAGACATAGAAAACTACTTGGCAGTAGGGAAATTGCCCACGCATTTAACATCAAGGGAATGGAAGTTTAGTGTACAACGCAGTGACTCGTTCTCCTGGATCAGTGGATACCTCTTCCACATAAGGACCGACATGCATATACGCAGATGCATCTGGGAAGATGAGGTTTATGATATCTTACAAGCCTGTCATGATGAACCATGTGGTGGCCATTTCACAGATCGCAGAATGGGGCACAATATAGAAATTTGCTGAATAATGAAGATTTATTCACCGAGATTATCCTGGCCACACACTAATTCGAATTCATGCATAACACATAACCTCTTCTACTATTGATCATCAATATAAGTGAAAGAGAAACTACTTTCAGATGCACCATTAAAAACATAATCATATTACACATTTCAACACAGATAATAGAAAGCTTATAGCTTTCAAAACCCTCAAATATTTGTAATATAATGTGGATGAGAATACAAAATAATACATAGCACAATACCTTCACAAGTACTCAAGATTATCTCAAAAAGTACATATTGAAATTGAGCTCAGTTTTGAATAAGTCGCGGGTTCAAAACTCCTCCACTGTTTGCCTGTCTCTACTGCGCAATCCAATAGGGAAAAGAATGAGATCCAAGTTTGAATCCCCTTGGCTTTAACTGCGCAATCCTCATTGGCAATCTCCTCCAATGCTTGTGCAAATCTCATGCACAACTAATGTCACAACTAATAGCAAACCGGTTCTTTCACCTATCTCTTCCACTGGTCTCCACTGAACTGTCCATGCACTGGTGTTAACTGATGTGTTCTTTAGTTGAATAATGAGTTAATAATTAGTGAATTAATTAATAATTAATTCACACCACTCATATCTAGTGTATTAGCCCGTTAAACTAAATACAACTAGTTCAACTAAGTTAAACCGAACACAACTCCATCAACTCCTCAATCAACTCCACCAAAACTCTGCCACATGAGTCTAACTAAAGTCAACCATGCAATAGCTCAACCAAACCCCTAGGAATAGCATAATTCCTTTGTCAGCTGCATGGGCCACAATCAGAGCTCAAATCAACTGCGCCAAGAGGAGAAGATAAGAATAAGATACTGTTATAGTCCAAATATTATTAAGGGTAAATAATATTTGAATTCCCTATTTTTAGGATAGGCAGTCTAAAAATAGACTTCGACCTATAGGTCCAAAAACAGAGGTCCATCTATTTTTACCAACATGACCAATACTCCAAGAATAACATACTGCAACCCCTAGACCATGCTCCATATGTCTAAAAATAGACATAGTCTAAAAATAGACTTTGCGCCAGAATTTGCCTGTGGGCCCACTTAGTGAAGGCGACTTAATTTCACTAAGCTCCATCATCAACACAGATTGGGACACAAAGTTCAAAATTGGGTTACGGCCAGCTCAACATCTTCAAAGATGCAAAAAAATATGTCCAAGCCTGCGATAGTTGCCAAATAATGGGCCGCCAAGGCCAAGCAGACGAAATTCCACTACAACCACAATTGGTAATAGAACCGTTTGAACGATGGGCACCAGACTTCGTTGGCCATTCAACCCGCCACCAAATCAGAAAACCTACATACTGGTTGCCACAAACTACGTAACAAAATGGGTGGAAACAATAGCTTTACCAAGAGCCATGGAAGAATCTGTGATTAACTTTATGTTTGAGCTATTTGTGTGATATGGTCTACCACATGAAGTGATAACCGATGGAGGGGCACAGTTCGTTGGTAATAAAATCAAAGCCACTCTAAAGAATCACCGTATCATCCACAGATTCAGGTATCCTTACCACCCGCAAGTGAATGGACAGGTCGAAAGCACCAACAAATTCCTTGAGGCAATTCTTACTAAAACAGTATCATCACATCATCGAGACTGGGCAACTAGACTTCCAGAGGCCCTATGGGCTTATCGCACAACATGGAAAAACACCACTGGATATTCTCCGTATCATCTATTATTTGGAAGAGAGCCTATTTTCCCCATTGAATTCAAAGTCAAGACTCTAAGGGCAACCCAAGAAGTAGGACTGGACTTGACAGAGGCCCCGATTAAAAGACTCCAGCAAATAAATGAATTGGATGAAATATGGCTACTGGCTCTGCAGCACAAAGCGATCATACAACAACAGCGAGCTAAGTGGCATGACAAACTCATCAAAAAAAATACATTCCAGAAGGGAGATTGGGCACTTCTCTATGACTCCAGATTCCAAGATTTTCTAGGAAAATTGCAAACAAGGTGGCTCTATCCATATGAAATCCAAGAAGTACACAACAACGGTACCCTCACCTTGACCACCATAGACAGGTTTGGTTCTAAATGTCGATTCAATGGGCACAGAGTACGCCTCTATCACAAACCTCTCACAAAGGAGTCTTTCTACTAGTAGGTACGAAATGATTCCACCATCCAAGTTGTGGCAGAAGGGGGTGATAACCCCACAACCTCAAGTACATAAGAGTTTGACACCTTCATTTGTAAATAATGTATATAATCTCCATGCAATTCCTAGTTTCTTATTTTTTTGTACATTATTCATACGCAAAATTGTACTCTTTTTCTCATCCTCTTGCATTTTTTATTTTTCCTTGATGTTCAAATTCTTTGACGGTTGTTGTTCAATCCAATTGAACAGCCGTTGTTCAATCAGACTGAACGGCCATGTTTTTGTGTTTTTATTTTTCCTTGTTGTTCAAATTATTTGAATGACTATTGTTCAATCCAATTGAACAGCTATTTCTCAATCGGATTGAACAGTCGTGTTTTTGTGTTTTTATTTTTCCTTGTTGTTCAAATTCTCTGAACGAATGTTGTTCAATCCAATTAAACGAATGATGTTCAATCGTATTGAACAGCCGTGTTTTTTCATTTTTATTTTTTTCCTTGCTGTTCAAAATTCTTTGAATGGTTGTTGTTCAATCCAATTGAAAATCTGTTGTTCAATCGGATTGAACAGCCAGGTTTTTCTGTTCTTATCTCCTTGTTGTTCAATTTTTTGAATGACTGTTGTTCAATCCAATTGAAAAGTTGTTGTTCAATCGAATTGAACAGCCATGTTTCACGTTTTTGTTTTACTATTCAAACCTTTGAACGGCTACCTAATTGAACAGTTGTTGTTCAAAGGGATTGAACAACTGATTTTTTTTCCTCTCTTTAAAAAAGCACGATCCTTCTTTCTTTTGTCAATATCCTCTCCTCATTCCACACCCTAGCTATAAAAGACATCTCTGAGTAGGAATTGGCAGCTGAAGAAGAGGAAAGCAGTAAAATTACTAATATGATGATCCTTTGACACTATAATCTCTAACCCGAAAGCTGACATTATACATTTATGCAATGAAGGGCTAAGTCATTCCCTACTTAAATATGTTATCGTACAATACATAGCATTATAATGGTATATCTTTCTACACTCTCGAGTAGTATTTCCCTTTGACATAAAGGAATAGGAATAAGGGGTATTAATTGTATTGGCATTCTTTTTACTTCTCACACCATCCCTAACTCTTAAGGAGTTAATGAGCCTCCCTTCATATATAAAGAATAAATATTATGTTTACATGAAAAATTTTAAGAGAGGATAGGGGGTCTCATCACGAGCCATCCTACCATGATCGTAAGGGTTTATTAGGTCACATGCCCACAATGGCCATCACACCAGGGTAATGACCTTCTCAAGTGCTTGAAGGATAGGAGGTCTCATCACGAGCCATCCTGATCACTCTGTTATAATCCTAGTGAATGGCATTATGAATATCTGGCCATCATACCAGCACAGTGGCCTCCTCATAAATCAAAATGCTTAATTTTCAAAAAAAAAAGCACTATGTTCATATGAAAATTTTCAAGAGAGGATAGGGGGTCTCATCACGAGCCAGCCTACCATGTTCATAAGAGTTTGGCAGATGACATGCCCACAATGGCCATCACACCAGGGTAATGACCTTCTCAACTACTTGAAGGACAGGAGGTCTCATCACGAGCCGACTTGATCACTATGCTACAACTCTAGTGAGTGGCACTGTGGCTATCTGGCTACCATACCAGCACAGTGATCTCTCCACAAAATTGGCAGAATAACTACTTTTACATAAAGGCCTAGCTCATTTTTCAGGTTAAAATAGCAACCCTGTCAAGGCTATGAACGCCTACTGGCAGCAGTGGCTCTGCTTATGGTATGAGAGAATGTTTCAACGATAGCCAATTACTCTTACATATACCTTATCTCCTATTTTTCTTCCATTCTTAGCATAAACCGACTACTCGAATTAGTGATAATACTACTCTACCACATAAGTAACTATAAACGAGCTATGCTTGCATGTTTGAACTTCGGGATGACGACACCAATCATTATCTATCTCAATCATGCTTCCATCACACTTTACCATTAAATAAGGGCATCCTATCATAATAATAGCTATACTGCTTTCTTCCCCTCTCCGGTCACTTCCGCATGAGATACACTTATGATAACTTCCAATTCTTACCTTTACACTGCATGCCATTAGGGGAATTTTGAGGTCTAAAATGGGCCTCCTAAGGAAATTATAAAATAATAGTGGAAATAATAAAATAATATTTTATTACATCATCAAATTTTAGAGGGAAAAAAGAAAAAATCTACTTTTTCAACTTGTATTTTCAACTTATCTCCCAAATTTTTTACTCAAATTTAGAGCGGGGGTACTCGTTGGATGCAAAATTTAATTCCCCATCCAAGGAGTACCCATGTTGCATACTTTCGATGGACCCTACTACATGAAAAATTATAAATACATTAAAAACATAATTGTAATCATGTTTTTTCATGTATTTCTCAATATTCGCATAGCATGGTCCATTGAAAGTATGCAACATGGGTACTCCTTGGATGAGGAAGTAAATTTTTCATCCAACGAGTACTCCCGCTCGAAATTTGAGTAAAAACTTTGGGAGATAACTTGAAAATATGAGTTGAAAAAATAGTTCTATTATTTAATTATTTTTTAATATTTTTACCATTTTACTTAAAAAACGTTGAATCGTCCCCCATGGTTAACATCATCATCTTGAATCCTATTGGTCCCTATTAAGTTTATTTTTGTTGTAAATTTTTCTTAGGATGCCCATTTTAGACCTCAAAATTCCCCTAATGCACTCATAATTACTCAATCACTCCTCTTTCCTTAAGCTCCAAAGCCTCGGACTTCGTTCTCGCATACAGACTATGATTACTGAACCCTAACATTTCCCCCGTATGCATTCATGATTGATCAAATATCTCTTGTACTTGAGGACATGGATGCCCTTACATCGAGAGAGGGGGTGTAATTATCCATAAATATCAAGCATGTGAATTTCCTGCACAAAATCCATTAGATATGCTGATAAGACCAAAGGATCATTGCAATTAAGGTATGAAGTTACATATAGAAGGCTGCAATTTCCTTTTCTCTTGCATACAGTGTTCATTCTAACCATCAAGGCCGAAAGAGGACACAATCAGAAGGAGAAATTATCTCAAGAAAACACATTAGCCATGGGAGGAAACTCTCTCCGGAATGAACCTACGACCTTCCTGATTTCAGATGCAGCTCGCACTATCCTCCAGCAAGCTGGTTGGCCGCCATATTTACACAAATTACAAGGATTTGATACAGATATAGCAAATGAGTTCCTGTAGAACCTACAGGAGGGACAAACCAGGCTCAGGGGAAGGACTATACCAATCACAGAAGATATTATTTCTAAATTTTCTGAAATACGAGCAGAGGGAGAGAGATGGACCAAAAAACACCTTCTCTTATGAGAGGCAGTCGCAGCATACCAAGATGCAGAAGAGCAATTTGAGCGAAAAGGGAAAGGGATTAACCCTACCTCTATACATCAATCGTGGCAGGAACTGACAGCATTCATCCAGAGATTCATCACATGCGATGGATGCCAAGACGAGGTAAAATCCCATCAACTCAATTTATTAGTTGTGCTTAAACAAAATATTTCAGTTAATTTGCCTACTTTCTTAAATTCTATATTACATGACACTGCTATTCAAATAAGAAAAGCTAAAAACTCTCAAGCCGTCGTCAATCACAACAGTTTAATCAAATTAATCACCATGCATGAGTTGGGCAAGCAACAGATATCCTGGGACAACTTTGTTAACCTGGCCGCATAGGCACTTGAGGAAAATCCTGTCGGGACCAAAATTGAGCTCCCTAGAATGAACATACCTAGAAGGAAAAGGACCCATGCCTCAACTTCAAAACCAGGCAAGTGAAGGCGGTCCAAAAGACTGCATTTAAAACAAGAAACCTCGAAATTCCTAGAGGAGGCAGTGCCATCCCGCTCACAACCCTCAAGCCCTCAAAATATACCCTTACAAGATTATGAGGAAGATATGGCTCGATACCTGGAGCAAATGAGGGCATCCCATGAAACTAGAAGCTTATCTGAGCACGATGAAGAGCAAGAAGAATCGTTAGACCAATCTTCCACTGCCAACAGCTCCGGCCACACCGAGATATTACCCCATCAAGAGGAATCACAGGCTTTTAGGGTTGTGTCCCCTCTCGAGAGTAATGGAGCGAATAAGGAGGAGCATGCAGAAGGGGTAGCCGAATCTGAAAAATCAGTCAGGAGACACCATCCCCTTGGAACAAAATGCAAGCATGGAAACAGTTTCTCTAACACCTGAGGGGAATATTGTCTCACCCATCCGAGACCCTCATGCAGAAGTAAAATCCGGAGTATAGGTAAAAGACACCATCACATAAAATCCTGAAATTGACACCACCATTCTTGAAAATGAGGTTGTTTCTCCTCCATCCCCTGTTGAAACCAGAGCAGAAGAAAATTTAGCTAAAAATAAGTTTAAGAAATTAAGCAAAACCTGCAAAAGGTTAACGAAAATGATAAAACATTTGAGGAAGTAGTTGAAAGAGGTAAGCAAGGCCTGGAAGCCTAAGAAAGAGTTGACCACCACAAAAAACCAAACAAAATTGGTCACCAATTTGTTAAACGTTGTTAAGGCTGAGATACAGACTGAATTAGCATACACTGTTAAGGCTGAGATGCAAACTGACTTGGCAAGTACCACTGAGATTGAGGTACAAACAGACCTGGTAGACTCTACTGAAGCCTCTATACAAACTAGGCAGGAATTCACTAAATAAAAGGAAACCCAAACGGAGGAAACCCCTGCCTATGCTCCTCTGGTTTAAAGAGTTGTCAATCAAAAATGGTATAATGAATTAATTCGAACACAGCATGAGTTAGCATAGTGCAAAAAGGAAGTAGTGCCCGCACAAGAGTATCAGGCACTATTAAAGAAATTCACGAACCTTTCTACAAAAAAAGATGAAACATTTACTCAACTCAGAGAAGAGCAGGCAAAGGTAAAAAGGGCACAGGACTAGGTGGAACAAGCCAAGAAACAAATCACCATGATTTTTTCTCTGTATTCTGATGTGCTAACATGCAGGGCACCAGCCACCAACTATACCCCATTCCTATTAGAACGATATTTACTATTGAAGATCAAGGCCATCAGGGCAGGGAAGCCCACAACTTTCAAAACTATAAATGAATTTTTTCATCGCTGCAATGATCAAGATGAATGGGTCCAACGCCTTTTGTGTGAACTTTACAGGCACAACTTATTTCTAGAGGAGGACAGGGAAAACAATCCTAGTCCCTTTATAGGAGATATTCAGTTCCAGGCCTTCCTCTCTTTTGCTAAGAACCAGATTAGGTGGGCCAAATCCTATAACATTTTCCAGAAGAGAGAGCATGTCCTAGACCTGTGGGTTAGAGGGGAGCCTACTAAACCCCTGTAGTTGTTCATCCAACACAATAATTTCATGCGGAGAAAGGGGGTAAGGACTGAGCTGGGACCCATCCATAGAGACATTATACAACATGGGCGGGAGTATTTCAAAGACATTCAGGAAGCAACCTTGGAAGTAGCCAAACAAAGGTGAATGACCTCCACGAGCAATGTGAAAAATAGAGAGCCATTTGGCTACAGAAACTTCAAAGTGGCCGCCTCAAGGTTCCTTTTATATAGAAATTTGGTCTTCAACATGGATCCTACATGGATAGGGTGCAGGTATAGATGCCCTCTCATCTGGTACCCCCATGAGGGTTATGATCATGACTACGAACTGTCAAAAGGGCACAAAAACATTGCCTTTGCAAGAATTAGATAGAAACAGGGTTTCAGAGTATACAAGGAAGAAGTCTACCCTGCCTATTCTCTGACCCAGTTACACCTCAATCATTTGTTTGCATGAGGACCTGCAAATAGGTAATCAGGGGAGTATGTTGGGCCGGAATTAAGGTACGTCTTCACCCTACCTTTATTTTGAATTATCATACACTTTTAGGAATGTTTCCTCATCTTAACAGTAAAGGAAGGAAGAATTAATGCAAAATCAGGACAAATGGACTAATGGTAAAAATCATGTTTAAACAACAAGGATTTGACTTATTTCATATTTATTCATAGGAAAAAAAAGTAGTTGAATCGACGATGACCAAAAAATAGCTTACAGACAGAGAACATGAAATCACAATGACCCCCAAGGACCAGCGGAAGGCAGAAAGACAGATCCACTTCCAAAAAACTCAAACAACAGCCACGAGCAGCAGGCTATCATTTGGAGAAGACCATTCTACTAAGCAAAATCGCCTTTAAAAGGGCCAAAGATGGATGAGAAAGGGGGAGCTGAATAGGAATTCTCTTCTGTAATAGACGTATCAGGACAGAAATTTCCAGTTTTATTCATGTCTTAACCTCTTATTTAATAATAATTTTAATATTTTTAATAGTCATTTCCTGAGTTTTCCATCGTTTGAGACTTCTGGTGGTTTGGGCCCAGCCCTGGAAGTTTCTGTGCTCACCTCTGTGCTATACATTAATTACAGAATTTATGTTCAGTTATCTGATGCATTCTGTGAGATATCTTTCCACTTGTTAACTTTTATGCCTATGATGCTGCAGTTTCCTATGCCACTAAGACAGTTGATCGCTCATGTTTTCTGGGTTGCAATAATTGTTTTATAATTGTTAGACATTTTCATCGTTTTCTAAATTCATTTATATTTGTTTATGAGCTTTAGCACGATTTCTTTTCAATGCTTTATATCGCTAAGAATTATATCTTTCCATCAGTACTATGGGACTTCTTGTTGTGCTTACTACAGAAGAATGTTAGCTAGTTAGTTTGCAAGAGAATTCCATTGCAAAATTAAATAAGCAATTGTTGTTTAATTCATTGAGTTTGTTGTTCCATTCAGTAGGGCTCATGTTCAATTCATCAAGTGTGTTGTTCAATCATATGTTATTCCCGCTAAGATTATTTAGATAGAATAGTTAGCGGCATTTTACAATTCCATTTCTTTTTTAGTTGATTGAACTTCAAGAATTAGATAAACTTCTTCATGGTAATATAGAGTAGCTATTCATGATGTCACTCGCATTTACTGTGCTTTCACTCTTGAAATAAGAAGACTTACCCTGGGTTGAAAATTGAATGAGAAGCATAGAGGTTGCGTATACTAGTCACCGCAATGAACCAACATGGTTGCCTACAAATAGCTCTCCAACAAGCGAGTTCATCATTTACATCTATTTGCAATTGAAATTTCCGATTTTTGCGCAAATTTTTTTGTGAGGTTCCTAATGCTCATGCGATAGATTTTACCAATTGATTATCTTTAGTACTTGATGAAACCACTGCCATATGTATTGCTCTACGTACAACTGAAACATTTTTCTGTCTAGATCTTCTAATTGAATTTAAAGCACTATTTATATTTTGTATCACATTTTCCTTCAATTTTTTATCTTTTGTTAATTTTCGAATACCCAATAAAGTCGTAGCTTCTTTTAATTTCCTTAATGATAGGAGACCTTTCAACATTTAGGCTTGAACTGTCACATTTTCCTTTATGAAGTATGTATCAAAAATATGTTTAACATGATATCGTATAACATGGTCAGCTCTTTTATCTCCATATGTGTGAGTGTCAACATTTTCTAACATCTCATCATCGACACTAATTTCATCTGTACATATTTGAATGAATAGTACATAATAATTTTGCATATTCAATAAATAACTAAATTAATAAATATGTATAATTTCAATAATACGTGCATGTGTTCAACACACACACACACATATATACATACCTTGTGATTCAATTTCTTCACTTGAATTTCTTTCAACATTTTCACCATCTTCAATCATTGGTTCAATATCTCTTTCACTTTCCCTTTCAAAATTTTGTATCTCGTCATCAATGTTTTGAGGAATATCTCTCTCTATTTACATTGCAAAATATTTTTCAAATTAGTTCATCAAATAAAAATTAAGCTTGAACACATTTTACACTAAGAAAATTTTAAATATCAAATTCACAATATTTACATTTACATACCTGCTTCAACTTCTAGTTGAGGTTGATTTTCCCTTTCAATATTTGAGAGTGATTTTGTCTTTCTTTTGTGAGATTTTCTCCCATGTGCACTATGTTCCTCAGGGTCTCTTGTTCGATCATATTTTCTCGCGCAATTCCTTCAATTTCCCATGATAATAGAGTATGAAGTTCAAAAAAAATCCTTCAAAAATTTAGACAAAAACTCAATTAAAAAAAACATCACAAAAGATTTAATTTAAAAAAAAAAAAAAAAACTCGTTTTAAAAATTTTGCAAAAAATACATACTTCAATCCAAAACACTTACTTTAAAAAATCCGGGAAAAAAATGTCTTATAAAAATGAAACGAAACTCAAAATATTTCCTTCCAAGTCCTGCAAAAAAAAAAAATCATTTAAAAATTTAGACAAAAACTCATTTTAAAAAATCATTATAAAATATTTACTTCAGCCCAAAACACGTACTCTAAAAAAATGTCACTTCAAAAAATACCTCCAAAAAATGTCCATTGAAAATTAATTCCAACTTCTTAAAAAATGTCACTTTAAAAAATACTTCAAAAAAACCTCTAAAAAAATATCACTTTAAAAAATACCTCCAAAAAATGTCCTTTGAATATTAAGCCTAAAAAGAGTCCTTTCGAAATTAAGTCAGAAAATGTCTTTTGGAAATTAAGCCCAAAAACCTCTCAAAACAAAATACATCCAAAAAAATGTATTTTGAAAATTAAGCCCAAAACCTCTAAAAACAATGAAAATTAAGCCCAAAACTTTTAAAAACAAAATACCTTAAAACCAAAAAAATGTCTCTTGGAAATTAAGCCCAAAAACCTCTAAAAACAAAATACATCCAAAAAAATGTCCTTTGAAAATTAAGCCCAAAAGTTCTAAAAACAAAATACTTAAAAACAAAATCAATGAAAATTAAACCCAAAACTTCTAAAAACAAAATACCTTAAAAAAAACGAAAATTAAGCCCAAGACCTCTAAAAAAAACATACCTTCAAAAAAAATGAAGCCCAAAAGACATCCAAAAAATGTATCACATACCTCCAAGAAATGTCCTTTGAATGTACCTCCAAGAAAATTCCTTAAACCCAAAACAATCATTTGCAAAAGATTCCTTTGAATGTGCCTCCAAGAAAATTCCTTAAACCCAAAACAATCCTTTGCAAAAATTTCCTTTGAATGTACCTCCAAGAAAAGTCCTTAAACCCAAAACAATCCTTTGCAAAATCAGACCAAATGAAGAAATGTGTGAAATTAGAATAGATCCACATTTTCTCCCTCTTCTCTAAAAGTATAGACTTGATTAATACTGAGAACAGATTGATTTTCTTGTTTTTTTGTTCATCAAGCCATGATAATAAAGAAGGATATTGGGCTAGAGGATAGAGTGTAGCATGTTTCTTTTCATCCCCATGTGCAATAATCATACTTTCTAATCTGCATCCAATGAAGGCATATGCTATGGCTAACCATGGTTTGCCTAGAATGAAAGGATGGCCTCCTAAATTTGTTTTTGGCTGCAAAATGAGAAAGTCTACAGGATACTCCCATGAATCTATAGAAACAATGATATCTTCTAATATTCCTTCTAGTACAACTTTAGATCTATCTGCAAGCTCTAAAATTGTAGTAGTAGGTCTAATATTGTTCAATTTCAAATGTTTCATAGTCTCTGTAGTCATAACATTTATAGCTACGCCCAAATCTATTAAAGTGTTTGGAACTGAAAAACTATTGATCAAGATGTTAACCATAGGGATCCCACGGTCAATATATTTTCAATTGTTGTTTTTGTAGACATGAGACCAGCTAATCTACCAATGACCTGTATTGTGGGTGGATCTCTTTTCCTTCTGCCAATTTTCTTGATGCATAAATCCTTTATTGTTTTTGCATAAATTGGAATATATTTTAATGCTTATAACAAAGGAATTTTGACATAAGCGTTCTTCAATTCATCCAAAATATCAAATTTAGGCAGAGACATTGGAATTTTCTGTTGTACTAACCCCTCTGGATAGGGTGGTGTTTGAGTCATAATAGATTTTCCTTTCTGAATTTGATTTCCTGGGTGAGATTTTTCAATTTGTTCTTCTATGATTGGTGGACAATATTTGTGTAACACTTTCTCAGACCTTAAGTGAACATCTTGTATGGGAAGAATAGCATATGTAGGAAATTATGTTGCTTCTTCCACATTGTATGTTGGTATATCCACTTTGTTACTTGGATTAGCTACTGGCTGAGCTGGAAGTTGAGTTGGTCTTGAGGTGGTTGGTTAGAAGGTAGTTGAAGCTACTAAGGTTGAGTTAGCATTGGTGTAGGATTTTGTGGTGGAAATGGCATTGGTTGAGGATGTTGCTGCAATTGTTGGTATTGGAATGGTTGTTGAGGGTATGGCTATTGATATTGATATTTTTGAGGATACATTTGTTGAGGGTATGGCTATTAGTATGGCTGTTGATATTGATATTGTTGAGGATGCAATTGTTGAGGTGGCTGGTTTCTATAACTATATCCTCTCCAACCTTGTGTAGGTTGGTTTTGATATTGTTGCGGAGGCCAAGCCTGCCATGGCATTGGAGTATTCCATGAATTCTAAGAAGTATACTGATATTTCTAGGGGTTTTGTTGAGGGAATTTTTGAGGCATCCTTGGTTTGTTGAGTACATAGAATATATCCCTTGTACTTCTTCCATTTGAAATTCTTTCAATTTTTAACATTTTTCAGTTGCATGATTCTCTATACAAAGTCCACACACTTGTATACCTTCCAAAAGACATTCTCTAAGTGGATGTTTCTTCCTACACTTTGGACAAAATATTGCTAAGATTTGATCTTTTTCTTCTTTCTTATTCTTTGTTTTTAAGACATCAAATTGTGTTCCCAAAGTGCTTAAAATATCGGTTTTAAAATTTTCTGGTAAGCTTCCTATTTCTGCTCTTGTTACTCCACTTGTTGCAAATTGGGATGCTCTTGATGTAACATCCCTTTTTCCACTTTTTTCTCTTCCCCTAGAATATTTTTGACAAATTTCAGCAATCTCATCAAATGGTAGGTTTGAGATATCTCCTTTTCTCATCACACTGAGAATATCTAAGTATTCATCTCTCATACCCTTCATAAAAATTGTGTGGATGGTATTAGGATTCAGAGAATGTTGTTTGGATTTTTTAGGATTGTAAAGAAATATTTCTAAGTACTCCTCCAAAATTTCATCTTCTTGATGTGTCATTCTAAAAATATCTTCTTTTGAGTCTCTAACCCTGCAATAGGCTTGATACTTTTTAAGAAAAAATTTATTCATATCATCCCAAGAAGCAATGATATGTTCTCCTAAACCCATAAACCATTTTAATGTTTTTTCTTTCAAAGTAGCAAGAAAGAGATGAGTCTTGTGTGTGTCATATGTGTATCCATAATTTCTACATAAGATATCAAATTTGAATATAAATGAGTCAGGATCTTCTGTTGACATTCCATAAAAGTTAGGCAATACAAAAGGTGGAATGTTTTTCATTTTCACTTCTTCTCCTAGTATTTCTCTTGTGTCTAATATTGGGAAGCCAAAGCTAGCTTCTTGATCATTTGTCTTGCTTGTTATCATGTAATCTTTTATTATAATACTCTCTTTTTGCTTCTTCTTCTCTTCTTCTTTGCGCTTCTATTCTTCTGTCTTCCTCTCTTTTTCTCTTTGCTTCTAATCTCTTTTCTTCTCTTTTTCTTTTCCATTCCTTCTATTGTCTCTCATATTCAAGTCTATGTTCAGGAGTCATAAGTGGCATATTAAATCCTTCTCCTTCTTTAGTTATTTCTTGTTCAGAAATTTTTAATGTTTCAATATAAAGCTGATTTGGTGTTTCCTTAACTCTCTTAATTTGTTCAAGGGCAGGTTGTTATAATTGTTCAACAACTGGTTTTCTTGTTTCCTTGTGTCTTCCTATGAAAGGAGTTTCTTTTGGTGATAGCTTCTTTTTTAACTCCAAGGTCAACAAGGTCTGTCTTTCAATTAGAGTCAATCTTTGTCCCAGTCTCTGTTTTTCCTCTAACTCCTCTAGAGTAGGTCTCCTAGCAACTAGTGTTGTTAGTCCTGATGGTCCTACCCCTATGGATGGTTGGATTGTTGGGGTTTTTTTTTGTTATGAATCTACCTTTATGATCTCTATCTCTAGGCATAAAGAAACATAACTAAAAGAAAAACTATGTTTTTGTTGTTTTTGATGTGTTTTTTTTTTTATCTTCCTATTTGACTATTTTGAAATATGCTTCCCCAGCAACAGCGCCAAAAATTTTGGGTCAATTTACTGGGTAAACTAACACACGTATTTAATTATCAATTCGGGTTTGTAAAACTTGGAAGCATGTCCAAAATATATGGATTTCAACTACAGTCAATTTTAGAAGATGAATTATTAAATTTGAAGGAAATGCATATTACAAATATAAAACTTAACAAAATAATTTCTAATTCAATATGTAATAAGCAAAAGAAAAGGCTTCTAACTTAGGAAAACCAGGTTGACCTTCTCTACAATACTACTTCATGAACAGAAATCAAAATCACTAATGAAAAATAGCTTAAGATGCATAAAATAATAAGAGAAGAGGCTCCTAAATAAGGAGGTCCATGTTGTCCTTCTTTATAATTTCATTCATCATTAATGCCATTGTATGAAAACTGGAAATTCAGAAAATGAATTTAAACAAAATAAAGGAAGATGAATTCTAATTTCTATTCTTTGATCAGATAGAAGGAGAGTTTAACTTAAACATTGGTTTGACCTTTCATATCAATATTATAATTTAGACTAAGATTCATCAGCAAACATAATAGATCATCATACATCTAATTAACTAATTTAAACATGAAGCAAAACTAGTTTATGAAATTTCAGCTAAATTAACTAGAAAGTGCACTTAGCTCGGTGTGGGGGCCCTCCACCCTTGCCTCGCACACTGAAATTACTTCTCAGATACTGGAACTCAATCAATAATTCACCACATTGAACAACAGAAAGAATATACAACTGGTTTCTTCAATTAAATCACAATGTTCAGAAATATCAAAGTGAAATCATATAAATTCTACATGTTCATGCCTTCAATGTTATTGGCTTAAATAGAAAAAAATGAAACAAACTTGAATAAAATGTCTCTAACAATCATGTCTATCCGTATCCCATCTATATTGGTCGAGCTCATCCATACAATCACTCAAAATCTGGAAAATCCCACAAAATACTAATTTTGGCCTATTTCCTAAGGATTTCCTGAATGACAGGTCTTGTTTGACCAACTTTGACCGGGCCTGTTTTAGCTCGGTTTGACCGAACCAATAGGTACACATCCATCCTTGATTCCCAATATTTATAAATATTTTCTCATCTCATGCCTAGGTGTCCCACAAGTATGATTTCAATGAAGCCATTACGAGAATTTTTAGTCATGTCCAAAAATGCACTTAAAATCCAAATATTGTAAAAAAACTGAAAATTGAAAAACATATTTTATATACCTAAATATGCATAATTTTTTCAAAATAAGGTGTATATGGATGGCATATGGTTGGATATAATGGAAATTAAGTTTATTTAATAAGAAAAATTTTATCAAAATCGAGGGCCAATAGTTTCCAACACTTTATCGTTTCATTTTTTGCCCAAAATAACTACTTTGCAAGAAAGGGTTTGGTGACTTACTTGTTGCAATTTTTTCCCATTTGTTTCTCCTTGATTCCTAGTTGTAATACTCCTATATTGTATTCATGGCATGCCATTTATTTAGGTTTAATCCATTGGAGCCAAGATGGTGGAGATGTATGATGGGTGTGCACCCCTATTCTGGCAAGTCAGGTGGTGGGATTTCCTTTAGTTGTTTGAAGGTTATAGTGAAGGGGTTTTCAATGCGTTTTCCTCTTCTTTTGATGGGAATAAATACTTAGAAGGTGATCTAGAGATTGTTGTATATGTTGGTTTCATTTCGGAGACTACTCATCTCCTCGTCAAGGGAGAGAATTGCTCCAAAAACTGTGAAGTACATGAAATTCCATTGAAGAAACTTCTCACCAATAAATATTGAATTTATCATGAGAAAGGTATTCCCATTTCCTTTCTAAAATAAAAATGGTGTAATTTAGTGATTTTTTTCGTGCCGGTGTATTACTTCTGAGGGGCGATATAGTATGGTTTGTATTTATCATATTAGATTGTTAATGGAATTCCTTGGCCATAAGCTTAATTTACCATTTTATTTTCATACAAACCTGACTAATATGTCCTTGACATACTAGCCATGTCGAAAGAAATTTTAAATATCTCTTTTTCATAATAGTCTCATTTGTATTCTTATGAAACTCCAGTTGGAAAAGGCAGGGGATGAATGGAATCGTTTCCTATATCGAAATGGCTTTGAGAAACCCCAACTTCTTGAATACTCTGATTCTTCGGTTTTATGTGCACCTAATCCTTCATTGGAAAGCCTTTTTCAATCATAATCTCATCATTCATTATAGAATGATTGCAAAGAATCCTTCCATGAAGTAGACCCTTGTGTTTTAGATGATAACAAGAGTGAAAACCTATGACCTACTCATGTCTGCGTCACTAGAAGCATGGCCAAGGGTACCACTATCCATCACAAGTAATCAACACATGGATTTAGGGATAAAGGAGAAATGAAATACTCCAGTGTTAGTCTCAACCCAAACCTGTGCCTACAGAACCTACACATGAGAAAGAAATCAATCAGACATAACAAAATACTCATTCTAAAGTCAAGGTTAAAAAAATGTAGAGGAAAATTGCTCGAGCAAGATGAAACAATCATAATAATACTCCTCCAAATGATGTGTTCATTTATCTCGAGGTTCATACTAAACCCTCACCAAAAATAAATAAACCAAAGGCGCGGGATGATTCGGGAGTGTCTAGTGGTGTCGCTCACTATGATGATAGTTGTCCGAGCAACATCCATTCAGATGAGCCAATTATGAACATTTATTAGCACCAACAATACTTACTCACTATCCTGTGCCTTGAAGTCTAGTGTATTATCCATCTTGTCCATGAAAATAATCAACTCGGAGCTTTGTTTTAAGCTAGGAAAACACACAGGGAACCAAAATCCACTAGCACTGAAAATAAATATTAGTTTAAACATACACATATTATCATCAAGTCATCGAAATTCAAAGTATTTATATCTTATAATATAGATGACTATGGTCTTGATAAGTAATTATTTTATTGTTATCTATGATCACGATTTTCATAGTTTTAGAGGTATGTGTCTATTTGATTTATTTTACTGAATTTAAAAAAGGTAGCTATAGAATGTTTGATACTATAGCAACCCTATCTTGTTTTCAAACTAATGTTTAATAATGGTTATTTATTGCAACAAGTCCTTCATATTTATTGAATGTTGTCTTTGGATCCTACAAAGGAGGATATGCTCGATCGACGTGTACCTATTGTGATCTACGCATGGATTCATTGTCAGACATTTGCCTTCTTCTTTCACCTTTTACAATTTGGCTAAGAGGCCAAGTAAACAGTTTGAATTATTTTTGTAAGAGAAATTTAGAGGATTTTTAAGATTATTTTCGATACAATGAGGTCTCTTGACCTGTATAAAGACTCTGAATTTTCTATAGTATGGGGGTTACCTGTGATACTATATAGGGATACTTTGAGGGGAAAAAATGTTTTTTAACTTTATGTGACTACATGGAATATTTATTGAACAAAAAAGTGAGTTCTTCAAAATTGGTTTTATTCAGTCGATTACTTGTTTTGGTTTCAATTGTTCCATATTCATGGGTGCTTATAGTCCTTTTGGTTTTGTGTAATTTGATTTCTCATAATACATGAGACAACAGTTTATTGTTTGTCTGCTTTTATTCTTTAAACAATTAAAAAATTTATTGCATTTCTTTTCTTATTATTTTGATTCAATTTGTATAAGTTCTTATACAATTAGTATCACTCTCCAGTGACTTGTGTAATAAGTTCGACAGTTGATCTGGGCATATATCTTGTCTAGGTTCATGTGGTTTTATTCCAGAAATTTAGAACTAAGATAATGTTATATTTTGCATACGAATTGAAATAATTGTTATGTTGTAGCAATTTATAAATTCATATGTTCAATTTGATTATTTGTTTCATTATTAAAAAAAAAATTAAAATTAAAAATTACAAAACAAAATTAAAAATTAAAAAAAAACAAAAAACAAAAAACAATTTAATGATTATACTATTTTATGAGATTGTTTTAGTTTCCCTTTATATGCAGCTCAACCGAGAAATAGAAATGAGAATGCATTAATTAATGTGTTGTATTTATTATTGATGTCAATTATTAAAAAAAACACAGTTTGACTTGCGTTCATTTCAAGGATAATGGATTTACATTTTAGAAATCACCTGTATTTTCACTATTTTCATTAAGGATTAGTTTATTTATAGTTTTAGTTTATAAATTTAAATTAGATTGTATTTTCTTGATAATTTACAGAAATAATTGTTTTCTATTCTTTTGAACAAGTTACACTTAGTTTTGGTATTTAATTTGTTGTAGCATAGCTCTATTATTATTGTGCATATTTTATTGTATTATTTTCTAACGATTATTTGATTTATGTTTAGTATTACTTTTCCTTGTGTATAAATAATAGTTTAGATTTACTTTTTATATATAGTATTAGTTAATTATTAGTTTGTATTTTATTCTTTAACTAGTAGTTTTAGTAGTTTTAGGTATATTTAACATTAGTTAAGGTTTCATGTAGGTTAGGAATAGTTTTACCTTGGTTTCTTTTTCGCGAGAGCAGGAATACAAAGGCTAAAGGATCCTTAAAAACAATCAAGGGTGACCACACCAAATAGCTAGGGTTATTTGAAGAGCTTTGGTCTGGGTCACTTCTCCCTTGTTGATTAGGGTGCAAAAAACCTGCATCAACAAAATGGTGCTAGAAGGAGGGAACATATGCCTGTAATTGGAAAAATAAAATCATAAGAAACAAACCATTAGGTCACCTATTGTTACAAGAAATCATGCATACCCTCCACCTGTCAAAACTTCTGTTAGTTCTCAGCCTCAACCTAAACATACCAATAGTGAATATACTACTCCAACTCAATCACACATATGATCTGAAATTGATGAATTTCTACAAATATCTCATGAAATTATATCCCAAAATCGATAAATATTGAAATGAACTAGCTCTATCCAAAGAATATTATCTTAACACTTAGTCAACCCTCTTGACCTTCAATCACAAGAACCCTGAGTATTGGATCCACGTGCAGATATCCCTCATACTACCACCACTCTCAATGATAGATTGCATGAAATTTTAACTAGTAGAATCATTGACCTCAATTATGTTTACATCTAAGCTACCTGCTGGTGATTCCAGCCAACCAACTCTATTTGGAGGTTTTGGTTCTCCTCCTTCCCCACCTAGCTCAACATATTCCTTAGGAGACTCCTCTAATGAAGAAGGATATTCTAAGTCATCGGAATATGAAGGATCCCCAAGGATGGTAAACAATCAAGGTAACCCTGGAAATAATCATGGAAACCAACAAAACAATCCTGCATCCCCTTGGCTTGATCAATATGTTTTCGTTGTCCCTGGTGTACAACATCCCTTGCCAAGAAGCCCTCACAATTTTCTGCCTGAATTTGACTCTAATTCTAAACAACCAACTGAGAATCACATCAAGGAATTTATGTTGGCCATAAGACAAAATAATGCCTAACATGAAGTTGTAGTTTGTATGTTGTTCCCTTACACATTCAAGGGGAAGGCCACTTCCTGGTACTTCGCTTAGCCTCCACAAAGCATTGTTTCATGGGCACAATTTGAAGTTGTGTTTCTAGAGAAATTTGGAGATGAAAAACCACCTAGAGTTTTTGGTTACATAATTTTCAAACATGAAAATCGAAAACAAAGAGAAGGTAAAATATTTCAATGTTAGGTTTTTTTCATTAAAAAAAAAATCATGTTGAATCTATTCCTTCTTAGAATTTGATTGTTGTCTATGATGTAAAATATTTACCTAATGATATTTCCATGTGGGTGAAGAATCCCAGAAATATACATTACATAAATCTTTTGAGGAAGCTTTATAAGTAGAAATAAAATATCCTTAGTTTGAAGCCCATTTCTGATTAAAAAATTAGCACTACTTATTCTTCTAGTAAGAAATATGAAGCATCAAAATAACTGTCCAAAAATAAAGAAATTTCCTCTTTTGATTTGGAAAGTCTAAAAAAGGCCCTCAATAAACTGTCAAATATGGAAAATAATTCAGTAGAAATTTCTTCAAACAGATCAAACTTTAGAAATCCTTTTAGGAAGCCATTCCAAAATAATATTGTTTCTCCCAACGAGGGACTTACTATTGAAGGTATAGTAGATACTATACAAGCAATCATTATTGATTCTACCTCTGATGAAAATGATGCAGAGGAGGCCGAAATTAATATTGAAGAAGATAATGATCGGCCACCACCTATTATAGGCCATTTTTTGGACATGTTGTTTGAAGAAGATATGGATCCAATTGTTTCCAATTAGCACCAGTACAATAAACGTAGTAAGAATTCAACTAAAAAATAGGATTCTCCTCTTATTGATAAAGCCAAAAGCACCAAAAAATAGCTAGTAAATGCGTAGAAAATTGTTATCATAAACTTAGATTACAACCCCATTGAAGACCTCAAAAAACAAAAATCTAACATTTCATTATTTGAACTATTGAAAATCCCTTTGATACAATAGAAAATTCAGCAACATTTTGCTAAAAATTTTGCTAGAAATAAAATTGTTTAAGACAAAGATGTAGCTATTTTTGAAAGACCACCATCTGATCATGTAAAAATTTTGAAACATCCGTCAGAATATATTCCTACACAAAAAACAAATCCAGCCCCATTCTTGCTTACTTATGAGATATTTAATCACAATGTACACAATTGTATTATAGATTCAGGGTTCTCCTCGAATTTCATGCCTCTCTCTGTATGCAAAAAATTAAATGCCCAATTGTAGCTTTATGAAGAAAAAATTGTTTAACTCGATAGGGAAAATGTGAAGGTAGTAGGATATCTTACTAGCGTACTTATCAGATTTTCATCGGATCACAGGTTTCACCAAATTATTGGCATAGTTATTGCAAACATTTCTGAAACATACGGTTTATTCCTATGTCGGGATTGGATGCAACATTTAAAGGGTTACATGTCTATTGACCTAACACATTTATGGTTACCTTGGAAAGGAGAACCCAACAAGATTATAATTAATAGAGAGAAATATATGTGACATTTAGTAATTGATATTGATGGTCCTAAAGAACCAGGAATTTTTGTTGATTCTTTAAGTATCGATTCATTCTTTCGTAATTTTTCCACTGATATTTCTCCTTTTACAAATAGTGAGAAACAATATGAATTGTCAATTATCAAAAAATTAGTGACAATAGTAAAAAAAAATGATTGAAGTTAATTATGATCCTAAATGTGAATTATGATCTTTGTATTTTGACGAGTCGAAATCGAAATAAGGTGCAAGTCCAGGTTGTCTCATCTTGGATCCTAGAGGAAATAAATTTGTATTGCTTGTATATTAGAGTTTGAGTGCACTAACAACATTGCATAGTATGAAGCACTCATACAAGGACTCAAGAAGGCTCTAGATCTCGGAATTTAGTGCCTAAAAGTGTATGGTGATTATGAAATAATCATCAAATGAGTAAAAAATTTCATTCATTATAAATTTGCAAATGTATTCTTCAGGACCCAATAGCATATCAAGATGTCTTTCAATGGCTTGGGACTTGAATAATATATTGAGGGAAATTTGAATTACATAGCGTGGAAGGACAGGATGGAGGCATTTGTCAAGGATAATGAACTGAAGGCATTCATAGAAAGTGATATTCCTCAGCCTGCAACAGCAGATGCTCAATAGCTTGATACATGGAAGAAGAATGTAGCAAAGGCGAGAAGGATCTTGTTAGAGGGAGTTCAAGATAATATTGTCTTGAGTCTCCATGAGAAGGCGACTCCATATTCTATGTGGAAGGCCTTGACAGATCTGCTTCAGAATAGAAATGACCACAGGAAGTTGGTGCTGAAAGAAAATCTCAAGAATATCAAATTGGAGAAGGGCGACACGATCCAAAAATATTTGACGAAGTTCACTCAGTGTCTAGATGAGATTGGAAGTGTTGGGATAATTGTTTCCTTGGATTATTTCATGATCCTAGCTCTTCTAGGCCTTCCCAAGAGTTGGCATAGCTACCATAATTCTGTGAATGGGAGGGAGAAGATACCATATTGGGAGCGACTATGGTCCAATTTTGTACAATAATAAATTTGGCAGAGCACCAGAGATGGATCCTCATCAAAGAATGATGATGAGGAGAATTGTGCCTTGGATGGAAAGGCAAATAAATGGAAAGGGAAGGTGCCCCATTCCAAATGGAGTCTGGAAAGGCAAGCAAGAAGCGAGACTTGTCAAAGTTAAAATGTTTCAACTATCATGAGCATGGACATTATGCCACAAATTTTCCACAAAAGAAGACCAACAAGAAGGCCTCAAGAGGAGAAGCATGTGAAGCACTTGCTTCATAGTTCGAGTTTTCTTTCACTCTCATTGCATGCATGGTGTCATCGTTGATGGGTTCTGTGTGGTACTTGGATAGTGGAGCTTCATTGGTATATGACTGGCAACAAAGAAATAATTTTAGTAGCTTAGAGGAGAAGTATCTCCAGATGCACATCGAGATGGGTGACGATGGGAGGTATAGCGCTACTGACGTAGGTACAGTTACCTTTTAGAGGGAGTTAGGTAATCCAATCACATTAAAATATGACATGTATGATCCTGGTTTAAAGAATAATTTGGTTTTTGTTCCTTTTTTGGAAGATCATGGCTATGATGTGATCTTCAATGAAGGAAAGGTGTTCCTTCGTCACAAAGCCACGGGACATGTGAAAAATATTTGGGTTCGAGTAAAGAACCTATAAAAATTGTATGTAGAAGGCTACGCGACATTGATCAAAAAATCAAAGAAGGTGGAGAGCTGAGACATCGGTGAGTTATGGCATAAGAGGTTGGGCCATCTACACCACTGTGCTTTGAATATCATGCAGCAGATTTCTACAGGACTTCCAAAGGGTGCACTTGGGTAGAGAGATACATGTAAAGGGTGTACATTGGGAACTATACCAAAGACACCTTTCATGATAAGGAAAGCAGAGCCAAGGTGATCCTTGAGAAATTTCACTCAGACATGTGTGGACCGTTCTTGACAGCTTCCACAACAAAGCATAGGTGTTATGTGATTTTTGTTGATGGTTTTTCAAGAAATTGTTGGATTTTCTTCATGCAGAATAAAGATCATACATTCTCCAAGTTTTGTGTGTTCAAGGTACTTGTCGAGAAAGATACATGGAAGAAGGTGAAGGCTCTGAGGAGCAACAATGGTGGAGAATACATCTCTAATGAATTCAATAAATTGTGTGCCTCGGAAGGAATTTGAAGAGAATTGATAACACCTCATAACCCACAGCAAAATGGGGTTGCAGAAAGAAAGAAAAGAACTATTGTGGGAGCAAGACAAGCTATGTTGCATGATCAGTGACTACTATTGCATTTGTGGGCGGAATCATGCAATACAACAGTATTTGTGTAGAAAAAAAGTCCACATCGAATACTTGGGATGAGTACACCAAAGGAGGATTTTTCAGGTAAGAGACATGATGTGTGGTATTTTAAATTTTTTGGTTCATCTGTTTATTTCCATGTGACCAAAGATTCTAGGAAGAAGCTAGAGACAACATTAGAGTTAGGGATATTTTTTGGGTATATTGATACACCTCACAACTATCGGGTGTACTTTCCAACACACAAGATGACAGTGGTCAAAAAATATGTAAAATTAGATGAAGGGAAAGCCATGTGAACTTCCCTTAAGAGGGATCTTGAGTTGCATGTAGTTAAGGAGCTCTTGGCTCCAAAAGAATAACCTCGGGATGTGGAGCAACCATGAGCAGAGGAACAGAGAGTGGTAGAAACTACTCCTACGGATCCATCCACCAGAGATGGAAGGAAGTGCACCAGAGATGCTAACAGATTTTTTTTGATGCGAGAGAGAATGTGGGAGCACCCACATCACAGCGCAGGTAGAGAAGGTCCTCAGAGCGGTACACTAGATACATGGCTCTTACGAGTGAAGGTATTGAGATAGAACCATCCTCTTTTGAGGAAGCAGTGTAGCAACCAGTGCGGTTTGATTCCATGGTTGAGGAGTATGATTCCATTATCAGAAAAAATGCATGGGAATTTTTCCCAAGACTATTGGGAAATTCAGATGTACGATCCAAGTGGGTCTACAAGGTGAAGCAGGTAGCAGATGCAAGTGTGGAGAAGCACAAGGCTAGATTTGTGGCCAGAGGGTTCTATTAGGTTGAGGGTATTGACTATGATGAGACTTTTTCACCAGTCACAAGGTACTCATATATTAGATCCATCCTTACACTCTCAGTGCAGATGGGATGGAAGATACATCAAACGGATGAAAGACGACATTTCTCAATGGAGTTATTGAGAAATAGGTGTACATTGAGTAGATTGAAGGTTTTGATACCTTAGACATGGAGTCGCATGTGGGAAGACTCAAGATAGCATTTTATGGGTTGAAGCAAGCACCTTGTACTTTGTACACCAAGATCGACAGCTATTTCACCAGATTGAGCTTCACCAAGAGTGAAGTGGATGCAAACCTATATCATATTTTGGTTGACGGTAAGATTTTTATTATTGTACTTTATGCCAATGATATGATACTGACAGGTGATGAGTAGCTCAAGAAGTCTTGCAAAGAGGATATTTCAAGAGAACTTGAGATAAAGCAAATGAGGCTCTTGCACTATTTCCTGGGATTGGAAATATAGCAAAGAGATGGGGAGCTATTTGTATCTCAAGGAAAGTATGCCAAGGAGATTCTAATGAATTTCCACATGCAGGGAAGCAAACCCATGGAGACTCCTCTACCAAGAAACTGGAGGAAGGAGGATGCTACTTTGGGTGAATTAGTGGATGCTACTATTTATAGGCATCTTGTGGATTCACTCATGTATTTGGTGAACGCATGACCAGACATATGCTATGCAGTTAACTAGCTGAGCCAAGAGATGGTTAAGCCTACCAAGTTCTTTTTGAATGTAGGAAAGCATGTGTTGAGGTATCTCAAAGGCACTAAAGAGTATGGATTATGGTACAAACGGACAAAGGGAGTGAAGCTTCAAGGCTTCACTGATGCAGATTGGGCAGGGAGTCCATCCGAAAGGAAGAGCACATCATGGGGCATCTTCAGCATAAAATCAACAACAGTTTCCTAGTACAAAAGGAAACAAAGATCAGTTGCACTCAATTTAGCAGAGGCAGAGTAAATTGCGGCCATTTAGGTATCATGTGAGGCCATATGGATGAGGAAGATACGTGTTGGTTTTTTTGGTCGACAAATGGATCCAACGGTGATACATTGTGATAACTAGAGTTGCATCAAACTCTCAGTTAATCTAGTATTCCATGACAGGTCCAAGCATATTTATATCTAGTATCACCATCTCATAGATTGTGTTCAAAGGAGGATTATGTCATTAGAGTACATTCCCATGGAGGAGCAGGATGCAGACATCTTGATGAAGGCGTTGGCAAGAAGAAAATTTGAATTCAACGGAGACTGGATCGGGGTAGCAGATAATCCCTTTCTTGTTGAGAGGGGGTGTTGAAATGGCACCCAAGGGGGCTTATGATTTAATTTTACCTTAATTAAATTGGAAGAGAAATTCTAATTTCATCTCATGACATCTTTTATTAGTTAACTAAGTCAAAATGACTAAGTTAGCTTAGAAAATATGAGTTGAGGGTCAAAGAGGAGGCATGTATAGGATTTTCCTATTTTTAGGGGTCCAGTCATAGTCATTTGTGAGTTGTAATTAGTTGACTCAATAAGTTAAAATTAGTTTAACTAGTTCTAACTAAGAGATGAGCTAGAGAGAGGTCCAGTTAATTAAATCTGATTTAATTCACAAGTATTGATCAATTAGTTAACTGATAATTCGCTATAAATATTTGTTCCATGTCATTTATAAGGAAAGCCCAATTGATATTGAGGTTAAAGGGATGATAACTATCAATTGTATAATTATAAAAATGTACATGTCAGTTATAGAGTCATCAGGAAGACTATGATGCATTGCGCAATCAATTCCAAGGAATTTCCCATTTAATAGGGAGACAATTCCTCCAGGAATGTGTGAGCAAGGAAAGTCAAACAAAGGTTGATAATTGGTTAAGTATTTGACTTATTTTTCCTAGATAAAAGTGAGACAGTTGTTAGAGGGCGGGAGTTTCTTAGTACGGGAAATAGCATTCTATTGTTTCATGGTCTTTATTTTATACAATATACAGATAGCAGGGTTTTAGGCAGTGTGCTTTCCCCACATACATCTTGTGTTGTGTGGTTGATAATTTATTTCCCTTACTTGTTATGTGATTGTGTGATTGTGTTTTGTTTTCGCAAATTGTAGAAGGATTCAGTATTTTTTTTTTAGTACATTACAAGATCATATTGAATCTCGTTGTTATATTTTCTATAAAAAATAGTGGTAGGGCTAAAAAACCAGTTTTTCCCCTTCATCCTATTATTGTTGAAGCTCCCTTTCAATAGTGGGGCCTTAATATTGTTGGTCTCTTGAAACCTTCATCCTTTCAACAAGAAAAACAAATTTTGACAACTACATGTTACTTTACGAGATGGGTAGAGGTGATAACTTTACAAGTAGACAATACAAAACAGGTAATTGAATTTTTGAATTTTAATATTGTTACTTGTTTTGAGGTTATGGAATCATAAGTGTTTGACAATTCCTCTTACTTTACTTCTTGGGAACTTGATTCTTATATTTTTTATAAATGAATTAAAATTAAATAATCGAAAAACTACTACCCTCAGGGGAGTGGTCTTATTGAGTCATCAAATATCAATTTAATTAAAATTGTGAAAATATTTTTTTCTGAGCATCATAAGAATTGGGATACAACCATTTGCAATGCACTCTAGGTTGATAGGGTCGCCCCTAAAGCTACCATTGGTAACTCCCCCTTTTTCCTTATTTATGGTAGACAAGATATCTTGCCTCCTAATATTTTCCTCCCTTCCATGCAATTGTCCCAATAGGTCCAGGAAGTCAAGTCTTCTTCCATCCATAATAGGATATATGCCTTGCTAAAATTAGAATAAGAAAGAGAATAGTCAAAACATAAACTGCATCAACACCAACACACTGTTAAATGTTGGTTTGATAGAAGATCTTATTCTGACAAAAATATAGAAGTAGGATACTTGGTTTTGAAATGGGACAAAGCTCGTGAAGATAAAGGTGAACATTCCAAGTTTCAGACGCTATGGATGTGACCATTCATTGTTATAAAAAAGATTGGTTCTAGAGTGTTTCTTCTGCGAACTCTAGAAGGTCGAGCAGAACCCCTTTCAGTTAATGGAAAAATTTTGAAGAAGTATTTTTCTTGAGTCCATTTTGGGATTCCATTTCTTTGTAAATATTATTTTTCCTTGCAGTTTTAGTGTGATTTTTCTATTTTCTTTTGGATTGTTTAATTTATTCCATGACCTTAATATAATTAATTTTGTCTAAAATACATTTCAAGGAAATATAAAACTAATGCTATTTATTCATGCTCTACCTATTTGGCTTGTTTTTTGTAGTATCAGCTGAATTTTCTGTTCAAAATTCCTAATCAATTTAAAGAGCACTATAAAAAAAAATTGTCTTGTTTGATCTTGTTTCATCAAGAAAGTCCTTGATATCATCAACAGATTTCTTTTCCTATAGGAGTGTACTCAATATGAATTTGGTGACTTCTCAGAATTTTCACACCATTCCATCTCTTAAGGGGATTTAGATTTGATTCCTTATCAACTAGACTATTCCAGTCAAGAAAGACAAGAAATTACTCATGGTTTCAACTTTTCTTTTGTTTTTTTACTGGGGTAAAAGTGCTTGGGTAAAACCAGTGAAAAATACATCCTCATTGAGGTTATGGACACATGATGGAAGCACTGGCTTTGTCTATGACATTTGGGATTCCAAATTTAAAAAAATAATAATAGTAATAAATTAATTAATTAATTAAAATTTTAAAAAATAATAATAATAATAATAATGAAAATGTAAATTTTTCACGATCTGCATGTCATCCTTGCCCTTAATATAAGTATGCTTCCCCAGCAATTCAGAATCTAAAAAATGAACCAAGAATTCACAATCATCCAAATGGGATCTTAGCATCTAAGTCAGATTAAAGGGTATCCCTGCCAAGGCTATAAATGCATGCAGGAAACAGACGCAATACTTGTGGTACTAAAGTCAAAACTATATCACCAGCTTGGTTATCCACTCTATATTTTCACTCTGTTGGTTATTGGATTCTCTGAAAACTCATATGGATTTTACTTGTAAAGTTTTTGTTTTCTGTTTTTCTTTTAACGGGTTTTACTTAACAGATTAATTGTATTCAAGCAAGCATACAACAATAATTTCAGGTCATTTTGGGCATTTATTTTCACATAGCATATGATCTATGTTCTCTACTCAAATTCATTTCGAAACAAAGATAATTGGTTCGTCCAGTGAGTCGCCAATTGTTGGAAGCCCAACCAACTCCGCCTATCATTTTAAAATGATATGGACCCCTCCTTAAAATTATCTTTTGGTTTTCAGTTTTCATCTTTGGCTTTTATTTTGTTTGACTGGAATGGATTTGATGTGTAGCTTTCTTTTATTTTCTCAATGGTGATATGACATGCTTTTGGTCATTTTAACTAGTGTGTTATTGAACTTTGATATATTTTAAAATATTTTCTTTCGATGGTTGCTTGATGAAAATTTTCTCTAATTCAGTAGCAACATAAGAACCATTTTTATTTGTGTTATTTCAATGAGTTATTTCCAGGCTATGACTCTATACAGCATATGAATGTCAAAGTGAAAAGGGTCGTTACATAATCCTTGGTTTTGTATCATCCCTACCTTATTTTGATTTTCATATTATAATGTCTTCATAACACTTCATTTCATATGTTTGACTAAATTGTGTATAAGCCCTAATATCTACATGTGGTTTGGGTCAATGGATGGTCATCTTAATGGATCATAAATTATGTGATGAATTGTTGCTTGATTTTTTTACAAATGGATTATTTCTTATATCTAAATATTTATTATACCATGACTTTACCATATGATACTTGGTTTAAATTTGTTATTGATTGAATGGTTGACTTATGATTATTGCGATCCTATGTTTATTTCTATATTGATATTCTTTTGAGATGTGTATCATGGTTTTTATGGATTTGGAATTCTTATTAGAAGTGTTAACCCCAATTTGTGCCAACTATCTCAAAATATATTGCTCACAGTGACCATACATTAAAACCATTACTGCCTTTGTACCATACACCTCATTTTTCAATGTCCGTGTTAATATCTTTGGTTTCAAGGTTACCAACACTTCATCATTTCATTGTTTTTTCCCATACCTTTCAAACTACTCTGCAAGCAAGGGTTTGGTGACCTGCCTGTTGCATTTTATTCCACTCTATTTCATCTTCATTCTTGTTTGAAATCCTCCTAGATTGTAGCCATAGCAAGCCTTATTCAGGCTGAATCCATTGGAGTTGAGGTGGTGGATGCATATAAAGAGTATGCGCCCCTATTCTAACAGGTCAAGTGGTGGGATTTCCTTTCGTTGTTTCAGGGTTATAGTGAAGGGTTTGTGAAGGATTTTGCCACTTCTTTTGATAGGAAGAAAGCTTGAGTGTGATATGGATATTGTTGTAAATGTTGGTTTCATTGCGGATGCTACTCATCTCCCCATTAAGGGAAATAATTGGTCCAAAAACTGTGAAGTACGTGACATTCCATGGAAGAAACTTCTCCAGTAAATATTGTGTTTATCATGTGAAAGGTATGCCCATTTTCTTTCTGAAACCAAAGTGGAATAATTTAGTTATTTTTTTGCATCAGTATATTAGTTGTGAGGGGTGATATATTCTTCTTTGTATTTATCATATTAGATTTTTAATGTTATACCTTGGCCATAAGCTTAATCTACCATTTTATCTTCATAAATACATGACCAAGATACCGCAGACATACCATTTATGCCGAAATAACTCTAAAGATCTCTTTTTCGTCATAGTCTCATGTATATTCTGGTGAAACACTAGTTGGAAAAGGTAGAGTATGAATGGGATCATTTCCTAATCAAAATGGTTTCAATAAACCCCAACTTGCCTAATACTCTATTTCCTTGAGTCTATGTGCTCCTAACCCTTCCTTGGAAAGTCATGTTCAATAACAATCTTAGCATTCATTACTAAATGAGTGCAAAGAACCATTCCATGAAGCATACCCTTGTGTTTTGGATAATAACAGGAGTGAAACCCTAGGACCTACTCTATTTTATGTGACTAGAAGCATAGCCAAGGGTACCACTATACGTAATAAGGAATTAACATGGATTTAGGGATAAAGGAGAAATGAAATCCTCCAAAGTTACTCCTCATCTCGAACACGTGCCTACAAAACCTCACATGAAGAAAAAATCAATCATATATAACAAAATCCTCAGTCTAAAGTCAATATTAAACAAATGCAAAGGAAAATTGCTCGAGCAAGATGAAACACTCATAAGAATTATCACGCAAATAATGTGTTTATTGGTCGAAAGGCTCATCCTTAACCCTCACCAAAAAAAAATAAAAAAAATCCAAGGTGCAGGATGATTTGGGAGTGTTTGGTGGTGCCGCTCATTATGATGATAGTTGCTTGATAAACATCCATTCAAATGAGCCAATTATGAACATGAATTCGTACCAACAATACTTATTCATTGTTCCACATCTTTAACAGCGTATTAGCCAGCTTGTCCACAAAAATAATCAACTCATAGCTTTGTTTCAAGCTAAGGAAATACACACGGCACAAAAATCCTCCAGCAATGAAAATAAATCTTAGTTTAAAGATACACATATTATCATCAAGTCATTGAAAGTCAAAGTAGTTATATCTTCTAATATAAATGACTATGGTCCTAATAATTAATGACTTTATTTTGAGGACTTCAAGTAGTTAGTTGTGTTATTGAGGGGTCTGGTTTGAATGGCGCAGGGCAGGAGAGTGCACAGGAGGTGGGTCAGCGCGGTTCTGCAAACTGTGTGCAGGCCAGGGACTGTGTGCAGGTGCTAGGGTTGCGACCTCAAGGTGCAGAGGAGACCCATTTTTCCAGTGATGAAGGAAGGCATTCTTCTATTTTTTATGAAGGCGGACAAGCTGGGAGGGCCAGTGGAGGTTCGCCTGGCAACGGGAGTGCAGCATCCCAGGTAAAGGGACAGGATGCGCAGGGGAAGGGTCTTATTCATTGTCTGGAAGCAGAAGGGAGGGATCCAGAAGTGGGTGTTAATTAGAAAGTGAGCAAGGGGCATTTAACAGCGTATGAAAAGGATCTGGATCCTTTTTTGTTCATGAATAGAGGGGTGGAAGGTCTTGGCGAAAGGGAGGACTTTAGAGCTGTCCCAAACCATATAAGTTTTGTAGAACAGTGTGGGATATCTAGTTTTGAAGGAAAAAAAGAGAAGGGCTCAAGCATAGAAAGGGAGGCTGGAGTGACGAAGAAGGGGGGTAGAAAAAAGAAATGGATCAAGTTAAAAAGGGCAGAGTATAACTACGTTTTGGGTGAAGATATAGGTTGGGAGCAGGTAACACAAATGGCCAGTAGGACTCTGGTGGGAAGGGCTATGGGGAGGTTTTTCATTCTAAAAACAGTAGTAGCATGGGCTGAAGCGAATTGGAAAGATGCCATTGGATATGTGCCTGAGGTGGTGTCCCTCTCAAGGGGTTGGTTTGCTTTCAAATTCATGCATCCTGATCATATCCAATGGGTGATGCATCGTTGCTGGGCTTTGGACCATACTCCTATGCTCCTAAAACCATGGCACCCCCTTTTTGATGCAAGTAGGGAGAGGGTGGACTCGATCCCATTGTGGGTTCGTCTACTGGGTTTGCCTCTTCATTACTGGACAGAGGAACATCTCAGAGGCATTAGCAATATTCTTGGGGCCTTCCTAGAGGCTGATCTCACCTTAATAGCGACAAATCAAAGGCGTGTTGCTAGGATTCTAGTCATGATTAATATCAGAGAAGGCCTTGCTGAATCTCTGAATCTCAGGTGGGGGCAATATGTCATTAAGCAGGTCCTTGACTATGAAAATGTTCCTTTCATATGTCATCGGTGCCATGCATATGGCCATCCAGCCTCTGAATGTGGTTTTTTCTCTCGACAAGCAAAAATCCGGCGTTCTAGCCGTTCTGAGGTGGAACAAGTCTTGATGGGGGCTGGTCCGGCCTTTCAAATACGCAGCCATCACCCTCTACAACCTCTTCTTGTGTTTCGAACCCTATTGCAAAAGGAGATAACAGTCTGAATGATTTGGGATATCAGTCATTGGGGGCGGAGTCTGGTCAATCATCTCGGCTGGCTTCGCTCTCAAAGACTTCTGACTGTGATTCGACATCTGCTGTGAAGGTCCTAAGTAGTCACATTGGAGCAGATTACCAGTTGGGGGTTGATAGCATGTTGAAGGCAGTGTTAACATTGATGAAACCTTCTCTCATGGGATCCTTCCCATTTTCCCCTATCATCAATATTTCTCTTAACATGCTTTCGATTTCAGACTCAGATTGGAAGGATGGTTGTGGGATTTTCCCTACCGTTGTTCCTCCTCTTTCTCCTCTGCCAGCTACTCTAGAGAAGGCTATAGATTTCCATCCAAGTGAAGGGATGTTGGTTCCAGTAGTAAACTCTATTTCTCTGGTATATGGTTATAATCTGAGATCTAGTGCAAAAAAAGGTGTTAGTGGGCTGGGGAGGGGGAAATCCCCAGCATCACGGGGCAGGGGTAGGATTTATTTTTTGGCTAGAGCCTAGGATAGGGCTAAGATGGATGTACATGATGGGAGGCAGATTTCAATAAAGAGGGTGCTTAGAGCAAGCCGATCCCTGAATCCTGATTTTTAATGAAGATTATGTCCTATAATTGCAGGGGTTTGGCAGGTCCCCACAAGAAATCTGCTTTCCGAAGGGTTATATTTCTGGACTATTCGGATATAATCTTGCTTAAAGAGACTTTAGGTGAAGGGGCTATGGTCAAATCTAGATTGGAAGTTTGGATGCCGGGATGGTCTTTTGAGACGCTGGATGTTAAAGGGCGGTCAGGTGGTTTGGCAGTGGGCTAGAATGAAAGAACTATCAAACAGACTTAAAGTATGGAGTCGGTCTGAGTCTTAAATTTACGCGTTGGAGTTGGGTGAAGGCTTTTAATATTTTTAATATTTTTATGAGTGCAGTATCAAGATAGGATCCCTTTACTGGGACTCCCTCACAGGCAGCCCTTTACTCAAGGGAGACTCGGTGATTTTGGGGATTTTGGGAGGGATCTAAACTTTCATTGGGCAGTGGGAGTGCAGGGGTCCTCATGCACAAGCTAATTTGTGTGAGTTAATTCACTCAAAAATTGGAGGGAGAGACTTTTCATGGATATTGAGCCCATAAAAAGATGAAACACTGCTGTGAGAAACAATATATGTCTTGAAGGTCGAAATAGCGAAGACTTGATCGTTTTGGTGGCAAAGTAGATTGTGGATAGGCCTTATCAAATTAGGCAGTGGATAGGTTGTGGGGGTGCATCGGATCATTTTCCTATTTTTATTGAGTTTAAGATTGGGCCTAGGCAGCCTCCTAGCCCTTTAAAGTTTAACAAAATCTGGCTCAAGGATGATTCATTTAAATCTCTTGTTCTCTCCAGGTGGATCCCTTTTAGGGAAAATAGCACTCTTTCTACGGCATTTCAGTTTTCTAATAATATTAAACGCATCAAGGATGATGTGAAGGATTGGTCGGTTGTTAAGAGACAGAGGGAGGATATGGAATTGAAGCAGGTGGAAGAGGATATTCGCTTGATCTATGAAGGGATTGGAGGGGGTTTTCTATCTCAAGTAGATAAAGATACTCTTGTTTGTCTTGAAAAGAGAAGGAACTCCCTCCTTATGGATAAGGAGGAATATTGGAGGTTGAAAAGTAGGGCCACATGGTTGGCATGTGGGGATGTTAATACAAATTTTTTTCATGCATATGCTCGTGTTCGGAAGGCGGCTAATACTATCTGGAGTTTAAGAGATGGACAGAGCAATGAGCATTCTACCTTTGAGGCAAAAGCTAAGCTGGGGGTTGATCATTTCAAGGCACTTTTTAAGGCTCCGGTTCATGCATCTCTTGTGGAAGTGATAAGAGTTGCTCAATTATTTCTGAAATTTGTGGAGGAGGCTGATAACAGATCCTTGATGGCTGAGGTTTCAGAAAAGGAATTAAAGGAGGTTCTTCATAGCTTCCAAAAAGACAAAATCCCTGGGCCAGATGGATGGTTGATAGAATTTTTCTTGGATCTTTATGATTTGTTGGGTGTGGATCTGCTGAAAGTAGTGGAGGATACCAAAATTTCAGGGAAGATTCCTACTTGTTTCAATTCTACTTTCATAGCTTTAATTCCGAAAGTGGATAACCCTCCTTCTCTGTCTAATTTTCTTCCTATCTCTTTGTCCAACTGTATTTATAAAGTGGTAGCCAAGGTTGTTGCTAGAAGACTCAAATGTATTCTGTCTACTCATATCTCTGGTGAACAACTTGGCTTTCTGGAAGGGTGAAAAATTCATGAAGCAATCGGAACAACTCAAGAGGTTATCCTCAGCATGAAGACCAAGAATCTCAAAGGGACTGTGTTGAAAATAGATCTCTCCAAAGCATATGATCGGGTAAGTTGGTTATATATTCGTATGCTTCTGACTCACCTTGGCTTTGGCATTGGTTTTATAAGATGGATTATGAGTTGTATTACAACAGTCTCTTTCTTTGCTTTTCTTAATGGGGCTGCATCTCCCTTTTTTCATGTTGAAATAGGCCTTCGCCAGGGCTATCCCCTTTCTCCACTTTTGTTCTTATTGGTTGCTGAGGGTTTGAGCAGGGCTCTTCAGGAGGCCAAGAGACAGGGTTCCTTGAAGGGTATTCAGGTTGCTCCAAATTTATCCATTACTCATCTACTTTTTGTTGATGATGTATTAATCTTCTACTCTGGTTCGGTGAGAGATGCGAATACAATAGGTGAGATTTTGGACCTTTTTTGCAAGGCCATAGGAATGGAAGTGAATGCTGGAAATTCTTCCATCACTTCACATCATTTGAGGGAAGAGGAGCGGCTTGAGTTCGTGAGGATCTTTCCTTATAATTCTGCTGGTTTGGATGATGGCTTGAATTATTTGGGGCTCCATTTAAAACCCAATTATTATAGGAAACAAGATTGGAGTTGGTTGTTGGAAAAACTGGAAAAGCGGTTAAGAGTTTGGAGTCATAAATGGCTTTCTAGAGCTGGGAGATTGACTTTAGTTAAGTCTATTCTAGAGGTTGTCCTGGTATATTGGTTGTCCCTCTCTTGGATTCCAAAAGGTATTTTGGAGGCAGCCAGGCAGATTTGCTTTATATTTCTTTGGAGTGGGAAACAGGACTCGTTGGTGACCCCTTGGGTTCGGTGGGAGAAAATTGTTGTTCCAAAAGGGCTGGGAGGTTGGGGACTGAAAAATCTTTTTCTCTTTGCTCAGGCTCTTGCAGCAAAGGGTGGGTGGAGGCTTATTAATGTTGACAGTATTTGGACACAGGTGATCTCACAGAAATATATAGCTCCTTTTTCTATAGTGGATTGGATAAGGAATCCAAGAAAATCCTTTGAGGGTGGGTCGGTGATTCGGAAGGCTCTAGTTAAATCTTTTCACATTCTAGAAACAATTCTGGCTTGGAAAGTGGGTAGTGGCAGGAAGCTTCGGGTTGGTGAGGATCCTTGGATGGGAAGTGAACTACAACACCTCCTCCCCGGGCACACGGTTGAGGCCTTAAGGCATAGGGGGATTACTTTTCTCTCCCATCTTATTGATCCGGTTCGGAGAAGGCTGGGAATTCAACCTTGGATTATGGCCTCTTCGTTGGGGCTGGATGCTCATGATGAGGGGGATTTGTTTGATTACATCCGAGCTTTAAAACAGGCTCATATTTCTCTTGAGGAGAGGGAGGATAAGATAGCATGGGATTTTGATCCTTCAGGGATCTACTCTCCTCGGGCTGGCTACTCAAAACTTAGTGCTGGGGTTTTTTCTGGGAGAAGAGCGGTGGTGGTGGAAGAAACTCTGGAAGCTAAACTGTCCTCCTAAGACTCGCATATTTATGTGGTGTGTCTTATAAAATAAATTCCCTACCTGAGACGTTCTGCAACATAGATGTTTTCAGGGCCCTGGCTAGTGTTGTCTCTGTAAGTCTGATGAGGAATTTGTCAACCATCTATTCCTCAATTTTCCTTTCATTAAAGGGGTTTGGCTGGAATGCTCCAGGTTGTTGGGTCTCCTGTGTAGATGGGAGGGCTTAACAGTGTCTCATGCATGGGATTCGTGTTGGGTGTCTTATGTTGAGCCGAATCTTAAAGCTCTGCCCCTCCTTGCCATCTAGGGATGTTGGTTGGCTCGTAACCAACTCCTTTTTGATGAGACGGTTAGTTCACCAGAGATCATTAGTGCCATGACTATAGGACTACACTCTGCTTTTCCTATTCATATCCGTGCTGCCAATCAGAGGGAGTTCCTGTTTTTGGACATTGATAGGAGGACTCCTTGGGGTTTTTTTTATGGGGCTATGCAGCATAATGTTTGTGGAGGAGGGGCTCTGCTGTTTCTTTCTGTATCACATTGTTTTGAGATCTCTGTTGGGCTTGGGGAGGGATCAAATAACTTAGCAGAATTGCTAAGCCTCAAGATTCTCCTGATGTTCGCTGCGGAGAAAGGTTGCAGGAAGATTAATTTCTTTGGGGACTCAATGAATGTGATAAATTGGATCAAAGGTATACAGCAATGCAGAGTTCACCAACTACAAAACCTGTTAAGCTCTATTCGGGATATCCTCCTTTCATTTGTATCTTTCTCCTGTCAGCATATATATAGAGAAAATAATGATGAGGCTGATCGGGCTTCCAAGAGGGGGCTTCAACAGGCTGTGGGTATCTGGAGGATCAGAGAACACAAGGATGGAGTTACTACAGAATATTTTCATCCATATTTATTCGACTGAGCTGCCTCTGTTTTCTTATGTTGGCCTGCCATTTAATGTCTTCAGGCTGCTTACTCCTGGTGCGATTTTTCTTTATAACAGATGTTAGATGGAGGATGCGATTTTTCGCTGATTTCTGTTTGGCTATTCTTGCTCGATGGGTTGCTGCAGCGGGCTTGAATTACAATTTACGGATACACTTGGATTTTGGGATTCTCCCCTGGGCGGTGGTTTCTTACTGTGGTTTTTTTTTTCTGATGCGGTTTATCTGTTGGAGCCTCCATAAGGCGATAGTTTGTCTGGGCTGTGCTTTGGATGGTCTTTGTTTGGATCCTTGGTGATCGATAGATCAACATATCTCGGCATTTTTTGAATGGACTTCATCTAGGACTGCTAAAAGTTGATAGCCGTAGATCTGATTTTTTATGAACATCTTGTCTTCAGAAAGGAAAGGGGTAAAAGCCATTTCATGTTTTTACATATGATTTTACATATTTTTTTTTAACTATTACCCTATGGGTTGCCTACAAACTTTCAGGTTTGTCTTCTTGATCACACTTATATGTGCTTCACTATGTAATTTTGTACTCACCCGCAATAATGAAATTACGCTTTTTTCTCGAGGAAAAAAAAAAGTAATGATTTTATTTTTATCTATGGTCATAATTTTTGAAGTTTTCGAGGTATGTGTTTATTTGATTTATTTTACTAAATTTAAAAAATGGTAGCTACAAAATATTTTATTTTGTAGCAACCCTATCTTGTTGTCAATATAATGTTTAATAATGCTTTGTTTGTTGCAATAGGTCCTTCATGTTTATTGAATGTTGTCTTTGGACCCTACAAAGGAGGATATTCTCGATCGATGTGTATTTTTTGCGAGTTGTACATGAATGCATTGTCAGTTATTTGTATTCTTTTACCTTTTACAATTTGGCGAGGAGGCCAAGTAAAAGGTTTGAATTATTTTTGTAATAGACAGTTGGAGATTTTTTATTATTATTTTGGATACAATGAAGTCTCTCGACATGTATAAAAACTCTGAATTCTCTATAGTATGGGGGGTACTTGTATTACTATAGAGGGGTACTGAGGGAAATAAATTCTCTTTAACTTTATGTGACTATGGAATATTTTTTTAATAACATTGTGATTTCTTTAGACTTGGTTTTATTCAGTCGTTTACTTATTTTGGTTTCAATTGTTCCATAGTCATTGGTTCTTATCAGCCTCTCATTTTTATGTAAATTGATTTCTCATAATACATGAGACATTAGTTTATTGTTTGTGTGATTTTATTGTGTAAATAGTTAACAATTTTATTGCATTTCTTTTCGGTATTACATTGATTCAATTTGTATAAGCTCTTATACAATCAGTATCTCTCTTCAGTGACTTGTGTCCTAAGGTCGATAGTTGATCTGGGCATATAGCTGGTATAGGTTCCTATGGTTTTATTCCATAAATTTAGAACTAAGATAATGTTATCATTTACATATAAATTGAATTAATGTTTATGTTGTAGCAAATTCCAAATTCATATGCTTAGTTCAATTATTAGTTTATTGATTTGATTCATAAACAAGTAGTTAATGATTGTCCTCTTTTATGTGATTGTTGTAGTTTCCCTTTATATGCACCTCAGCCGAGAAATAGAAATTAGAATGCATTATTTAGTGTGTTGCATTTATTATTGATGCCAATTATTAAAACAACCATAGTTTGGCTTGTGTTCGTTTAAAGGATAAGGGATTTGCATTTTCGTAGTTACCTGTCTTTTCACTATTTGTCATTAAGGATTAATTTATTTATAGTTTTAATTTATAATTTCGTTTATAAAATTAAATTAGATTGTATTTTTTTATTTCTACAGGAAAAATTATTTTCTATTCCCTTTGAACCAGTTACACTTAGTTCTGGTCTTTATTCTTTTGTACCATAACTCCATTATTATTGTACATATTTTATTGTATTCCTTCTAACAATTATTTAATTTATGTTTAGTATTACATTAACAAATACTTTTCCTTGTGTATAATTAATATTTTAGATTTACTTTCTATATATAACACTAGTTAATTAGTAGTTTATATTTTATTCTTTAAATGGTAGTTTTAGGTATATTTAACATTAGTTTAAGTTTCATGTAGGATAGGATTAGTTTTCCCCTGGTTTAATCTTCGCAAGAGGAGGAATCTTAAAACTAACATATCCTTTAAACCCGTCGTGGGTGACGACACCAAACAACTAGGGCTATTTGAAGAGCTCCAATGTTAACACCAAACACCAAATAGCTAGTTCTGCCATTTTATATCTCCCAGATGGCATGGTTCTGAATAAATTTCTTATTTTACTGTGTTATATTCCTAATGGGTAGACCCTAGTTCAAAATTTGTCTTCTTGCAAACCATGTTAACAATATTTTTTATCCCAAAATTTCTTCCAAATTTTCTATCCCCCTTTGTAGCCATCACCACCATGGCTTCGTTCCCAGAGCCCTGTTTAGTGTCTCTGGATCTCGTACTCCTAGACCACCCACTAGTTTGGGAAAGAATTATTTGTCCCATGCTACCAATTAGGTTTACTTCTTAGTCTGCTTGGTTCCTTTCCACAAGAAACCTTTGAACTTTGAGGTGATATCTTTATAAATAATTTTAGGTGTAAGAAGAGCTCAAAGTTGGTAGATTGACAGTGCTTGAAAATTTGATTTAGCTAGGACCACTGTACTTGTAAGGTTCAACAAGCGAAAATCCCATTTCTCCAATAAATCAGAGATCTTCTGAGGAGTTTTTTTCCAGTAGGAAGTCTGCAGTGAGTTAGCTACCAGTAAAACACCCAAATAGTGGTCAGGGAGATCCCTAATATGGAAATATAGGAACTGCACTAAATGTAATTGAACATGCATATTGGTGTTGAAGAAGAAAAGACTAGATTTTTCACCATTAATCAAAGTTATCAATGCTTCCATGAATTTAACTAGAATGGTTTTGAGGGCTCTAACTTCACGAAGAGAAGGAATCCCAAAAGCATAACATCATCTACAAATTTTCAGTGTGCAATCGCCAAATCCGAGCCAAATAAGTGGATTCATTTTAAGGGTCCTTGGCTCAAGGAGGCTTTGAAGTATCAACCAAGACCTTGGACTACCAGGATAAAAAGGAAAGAAGAAAGGGGATCTCGTTGTCTTAGGCCCCAGGATGGATGAAAAGTTTGGGAGGGCGATCCATTAATTAGAATAGAAAAGAAAGGGGTGGAACTAAGGGATTTAATCTAGGTTATCCAATTAGGAGAGAACATATAAGTTGAAATAAAAAAGAGAAGGTAATATTGGCTTAATCTATCTTATGCCTTATAAATTTCCAATTTGATTAGCATCGTTGTCTTTCTCAATTTTTTGAGAGAGTGGTTAGCTTCATGAGTTGTGACTATCTCATTCACGATTTGTCGGCGTTCAACAAAGCCAATTTTCTCTTGAGAGATAATTTGGTTGAGAAGGGGTTTAATACGTTTAACAATCACATTGGATATGATCTTATAGATCACATTACATAAGTCTATCAATGTAAAACCACTCAGATCCTTCAATTCTCCATTCTTGGGAACAAGTGTAACAAAAGTAGCATTAATTTTGAACCATAACATCGACCATTGGCATAATTTTGGACATTTCACCAATCCCCACATAAATCATCAACATGACCATCAAGAAATCATTTTAACAATGCACCAACCCTCACGTAAATTGTCGACACGACCATCCGCCATAGGCACAATCCTTTGACATTATGTCAACCCTCATGTAAATTTTCAACGTGACCATCGATCGTCAACACAATCCTTGGACATTGCACCAAACCTTATGTAAATTTCCAATGCTACCATCGAACATCGATGCAATCTTTTGACATTGTACATAAATCGTTGATGCAACCATTGACGCTTAATGCAATCCTTTGACATTTCACCAACCTTCAAGCACATCATCGAGATTACCATTTTTCATCGATAAAATCCTTTGACATTACACCAACCTCCAACCAAATTGTCGATGTGATAATAAACCATCAACACAAAACATCAATGCCTTCTCATGCCAAATTGTTGAAACCTTTGTAAGAGGTACCAATTAAATATTTCATGCTCGGTCCACATCATCATCCATACTACCAGGTCACCATTGTGGTGTAGCCACATGGCTATGCCATCTCAATATTGTACTACCACATCATCACCATATGAACTGCCATATGGACTCTACCATGTCATCATCTACATAACCACATGGACTCTACCATGTCATCAATTTTATTGCCACATGGATCTTGCTACATCATCGACAAAGAAACTCGTAAAGTGTCAAAATAATACTCAAAGTGTCGATGAATTTTAAAAAGTGTCGATGAATTACCAAAGCATCAACAATTTACCAAGGTGCCGGCAAATTCATTAGGCTTCAAAAAAATTTACCATGTGCACAATGGGATTACTCCATCCATTTCTCCAATTATCGATGGCTTTATCAAGCTTTAGCAAAATTTAAATTGTTTCACTATGCATTCATTCACCAAAGGCCTAATCATCAATAATGTGAAGTCTTCCACCACCATGAGGAAGTTTTATCACTCCTGTGAAAACCAATAAAGGAGATATTTTTACAAGCTCCAAAAAGAAACTATTCAACTTATGATAATCACACTCCAAAAGAATTAAATTCCTTCAAATAAATTACAACTTACAATAATTACATCCTCTGCAACAAACTTCTTAAATTTCGATAATGGGAAAATCTTACCCAAAATCACTATAGCTTCCGCATACATGCAAATATATATATATATATATATATATATATATATATATATATATATATATATATATATATATATATATATCAAATTCCAGTAATAAATAATTATGACCAACAATTAATCAAAACTAATATTTAGCAAAAATTAGCACGGAATTATATATAAATACATAAAATTAAGTTTTTTCTTCCACAAACCAAGTCACTTCAAGAATTCACTTAATTCTAGTAAACCAATTAAGTTTTAGCAAGAATCACTAAAAGTGCAATATGTATGAAAAATTTTGTATATAAATATATATAGTTATTTTTTCCAAAAACTAAGTTACTTCAATAATTCACTTCATTGAATTCCAATAAATAATAATAAAACTACCCAAAATTACTACTCTCAATTATATATGCAAATCTAGGGCTATTTGTGAAAATTTCACCACTGAAATTCTATTGTAGAAACTAAAATTAATTCTTCTAACTGTAAATTTAGCAGTTGATTGATGCAACAACAATGAATTAATCACACTACAATCTTCACAAATAAAAATACTTCATAAGATAAACTAGAAACTGAGAAAATACGAGCACACACACAAAATTATAACATCGTTATTTTTGGATCAAAGTCCTCGAAAAAACCCAACTTGGGAAAATCAGTGCAACAACTAAGGGTTTTTATTAAGAAGCAGCGAGAAAATTTTGAGTACAACTAGATGTTGAAAACTAGCAATCTTACAAAGAAATAATGGAAAAAATATTGTGAGGAATTTTCCTCACCCCCACAAACAATCTGGGCTTTAACTGTCAACTCCAAGTGAGTCGTCCAAACTGGCCTGTGCAGAACTAGAATACACAATACCTAGAATAGCTACTACTCAAGTTGTCATATCTTTAGCTGACTAAGAATTTGTCTCTTCATCATTCTAGAAAATATTCCCAACCTCTAGAACTAAAAACGAGCTTCTCTCCAGCAGAATCGAATTTCCTCTAGATACTTCTGTGCAGCCCTTGTGTTAACCTCTCAATGGTTGTCTTTGCCTCTCTATAAGCTACTCTTTGGAACTGGATGACTTCCTTCAGACTCACTGTCTCTATCGTTCTCTATATTTTCTTCCCTTCTTTGGCTCAAACTCTTTCGGCAGAATGCTACTGCTCTCTGGAAAATCGAACTGCCCAAGGAAATCAATCTCATGTGTGTTCCTCCATTTACCCATCGACTTATTCTTATAATCTCACTATGGGACTCCAACAGGAAAGATTAAAACTTAATCAATGGTTGAGATTATTTCCTAGTCAATATGTGTGAGTTTCTAGAGATATCTCACCTTCATCAATTAATTGTTATTAATTAATCATTTTCCCTAAGTTAGACTTAGGAAAAAATTAATTGTTGATAAATTAACTTAATTAAGACATCTCTAGGTGGATATTCTTGCATTTATGGGTTCTGGATTCCTAGTGTTTCTTAGCCTCTCTGACAACTTTCGAGGCTAAAACTCCATCTGATGCTACAAAAACTATTACTCCCTTTTATAGAGGAAGGTGTTCTAGTATTGTACTGCTACAACACCTTGTCTCTGCATCATCCTTTCATACACGTTGTTGATGTATAGCCACTATGACTGCCTACCACTGCCCACCAACCACTGCGCAACTCTTATGTTGCATCTGTGTTGTTGTTGACACTGCTATATTATTGCCAACTCTGTATTTTCACTGCAAATCCATCTCAATTTTTGTTGTTGCTACTGCAACTACTACAATTGAGAAGCATCTGAAATATTGAATCAATTGTGCCTTTGTGTTGCATCTGACTGCTACTGGCCTATGCATTGTCCCCTGAAGAATCTATGTTTTTATTGAAACTACTACTAAGCCTACTTCCCTGTTGTCAACATTTCTCTACGCACCTCAACACCTGACTACAACTAGTTTGCAGCTATCACTCTGGAATCTAACTACATCAACTGACATTGATCCATCCTGCTGCTAAATACTATGGGCACTTGTATCAAGGTAATGATTCGTGATGAAGACACCTCAATGGACCCTACCCAAACCTCTACAAACCTCTGGGACTATAACTCCATATCAACCCACCTCACTCCTAGAGGCATAGCTACAAACATGGTGAAGTCTTCCTCCATCCTAGAGGAAAATTTATGTATCTCTGTGAATTTTGTCACCTGGTCCTGCTTCTCCTGCTTTTCCTTCTTCCTTTGAGGACATTGAGTACTATAGTGGAAAAACTCTCCACACCTGAATCACTTGACCTTATATAGGTCCTTCTTTTTCTTCTTCTCCCCTTGTCCTTGACTAGGACCCTTTGATGCAAGGGCCACATTTTCTTCCTCCTTCTCACCTTTCAAACCCTTACTATTGCTTATGTTGATGGAGGTCTTCACAAGTGCTCGTCTCATCTCCTCTTGTTGTAGGTTTGACCACATCATGTTCCATGCAAGTAGAGTATCTCGTCCTAAAATTCCTTGGACGAAGATCTCCCATTCCTCTGAGACACTTTTTAGGGCCAAACGCACAAGCTTTATACTTTGAGGCACCTCCCCAACTGTTGCAATTTGATCCTGTATTTCCTGAATTATGGTGAGAAGGGATCAATGCCTTCACCCTTATGCATCCTGAGGTTTCTTAGCGTCTCCTTCAGGAACATCTTCCACTACTCGGAAGGCTTCTGGTATAGCTGAGAGAGAGCATCCCACATCTCCTTGGCAGTGTTCTTGGCAGATATATCTGAAACTATATGGTCTCGGACTCCATCCAAGATCATCTTCTTTTCCTTTGCCATATCTTTCATGTACACTTTCAGCTGATCTGCGTCATTTGTTACTTCCACATTTTTTTCTGCAAATGTCTTCAGACCATGTTTATCTAACAGGAAGGTCATCCTAGACTTATAGATGACATAGTTGGAGGCTCCCTCCAACCTATCTTGATCTCTAAGCTTAGTTGTGGCCATCTCTGAAACTGGAACAGAAATATCCCTCCTTCATATGCTCAGTGGTTGAATCTTCTATTCGCACTCCCTTCTGGAGTGATAAAATCTTCCTACAACTACTGCCAATTGTAACTGGAAATTTGGCTTTTTTGGCTAGAAACCCTCTGAGAGAAATTTCCTCTTGTGTGCATGCTTCCTCTTCCTCCTAGCATTGATTTCACTACTGTAAATTGTTGCAAAACCCTACTGCGCCAAAACAAGGAATTTGCTCAAGGAAAATATGAGCTACTAGTGCTCCTTCTTCCCCTTGAATCACTCAATCTGGACAGTCGAATTTTTCTTCCTATCTGCACTGAAAAATCAAACTGCCCAGCAATTCGCATTGCTTGGCTAGGCATTGTGCAGCCCTTAGCTCCCTATGAATAGAAAATTTCTTCTTCCACTTCTCAGCTTCCCCGTCTGATCAAAATCGCTTTGATACCATGTGAAAATTTCACCACTAAAATTGTATTGCAACAACTAGAATTAATTCTTCTAACAGTAAATGAATTTAGCAGTTTATTGCAATGGTAACAAAAAATTAATCACACTACAATCTTCACAAATAAAAATATTGCAGAAGATAAACTCGAAAATGAGAAAACACTGGCATGCACACACAAAAATATAACACTGTTATTTTTGGATTAAAGTCCCCAGAAAAACCCAACTTGGGAAAATCGTGCAGCAGCTGAGGGTTTTTATTATTAAGCAGTATTGAGAAAATTATGAATACAACTGGATGTTGAAAACTGGAAATCCTATAGAGAATACTAGAAAAAATATTGTGAGGATTTTTCCTCACCCCCACAAGCAATTCGGGCTCTGACTTCCACCTCCAAGTGAGTTTTCCAAACTGGCCTGCACAAACCCTATGTCACCCTAGCACAGAACTGGAATACGCACTACCTGGAACAGTTGTTACTTAAGCTGTCGTTTCTTCTACTGACTGAGAAGTTGCCTCTCAAGTACTCTAGAAAATATTCCTGACCTCTAGAACTAAAAACAAGCTTCTCTCCAACAGAATCGCATTTCCCTCTAGATACTTCTGTGAAACCCTTGTGTCAGCCTCTCATAGGTCGTCTCTACCTCTCTGCAAGCTACTCTCTAAAACTGGATGACTTCCTCTAGACTCACTATCTCTACCCCTCTCTTTTTCTGCTTCCCTTCTTTGGCTCGAACTCTTCCGGTAGAATGTTGCTGCTCTATGGAAAATCGAACTACCAAAGAAAAGCGATATCAAGTGTGTTCCTCCATCTACCCATCGACTTCTTCTTATAATCTCACTGTGGGACTCCAACGACAAAGATTAAAACTTAATCAATGGCTGATATTATTTCCTAGTCTATCTGTGTGAGTTTCTAGAGAAATATCACCTTCATCAATTAATTGTTGTTAATTAATCATTTTCCCTAAGTTAGACTTAGGAAATTTTAATTATTGATTAGTTAACTTAATTAAGGCATCTCTAAGTGGATTTTCCTAAGACCTTTTATGGGTTTTCGAGTCCTAGTGTTCCTTAGCCTCTGAAAATTTTCGAGACCAGAATACCATCTGATGCTACAAAAACTAGCTATATATATACATTTGTGTGTGTGTGTGTGTGTGTGTAACTAGTGGCTTAGACCACACCAAAACCTTATGTATGTTCACAAAGAGGCATAGGTAAAGATAAAATAACCCATTTACATGAGTTATATTTAAATTGAATAGCCTTCATCAGTTGACTTTAATTGAGGCCATACATATAAAATGGCTCTCAGACTAGCTATTTTTCACAACATGGTTATAGAGAATCTTGACCTTTAATACCTCTTAACGCAAAATGAAAATAAATTCCAGTTGTATTAACACCACAAATGTTCTCATATGAGTATTCACAATATTTCAATTGGATGTAGCTTGGATGGTTGGGAAAAATATTGTTAACCTCCCTGAATGGGCTGAATTTTTGCATGTGACATGTTAAGCTCGTAATGAATATATCCTTGTAATGGCTTCACGCCTCCTTGTCTAAGAGTGCCTAAAGGATTGAAATATGTATATTCTTCATATGCAATATAAAGATACTTCTTGAAAGGAAAAAAGGGTATCCATAGTAAGTAGCATATTAAGAAGGCACCAAGTCCTTCAATTCAGTCCTTCAAACAAGGTATACAATTTCCTAGATTCCTTAGAGATTATTTTAACAATTGACTTAGACATTATGTGAAGAATTTTCTTATTTAGTATACATCATAAAAACATAAGATTTTTATTTTATAGCTAGATTCCTAAACCTACTATTGCAGTTTGTCCTTGAGCAACATGTCCCAAAATCCTTTGGCAGCGTTGGTGCAAGCCCAGCCCTCATAAATGAGATCCGATGGTATCCTTTCACCACTAGCAAACCAAGATGGTTTCTCAAGAAGTTAATAGTAGGGCTTTCCCTTGCCTTTTCAGCCTTGCCTTATCATTCAAGATGTTTGTTACAACCCTGTCTCCAAGGACATCAAGTGGACAAGGCAACTAAAGATTCTTTGTACTCATTTTTTATCTAGAAAGATTCATACATAACCACATGTAATTTCATCAATTAGTTTCCCTACTCAATAGACAACCACATTTATTCAAACATTTGCAATCATCATTTTCATGTCAATAAATAAATAAAAATCACACTACCAATTGAAACACAAAGACACTTATATGAAAATTACTGCTACTAGCAACCAATCTAGGAAGGAACCTCTTCCACCCAACAATAGGCTCAGATGCACCCCTACTCTGTATAGATAGCCACCCGTTATCCAAGCCATGATACCACAAGGAGAAAATTGTCAACAATTACATAAATGGGTTGGGTGAAGGACTCTTGTCCACAAATATGGAAACATTGGATAACTTTTTCTCCACAAATACTAAAATATCAAAGAACTATTTTCCCCATTAACCTCCACAACCTCCAAATGCCTCTCTATTGACTAACAAAGCAATTTTTTAGTCGACGTGTTTCGAACCATCTAGTGTGATTCATTGTCAGGACTAACAATGAACCACACTGGATGGCTCAAAACACGTCGACTCAGAAATTCTCATGTGGTTTTTACTGATAAATTTTAAATATACACAATATGGATCACAAAAGCCTCAATTTAGAGAAAACAAATCAATTATAGAAATCCCTTTGCTACTCTATAGTCCCTTGACGATTTCCTTACCCATTTGCTTATCATGCTTGCTTAGCACACATCAAATCACTGCACCGCCCACACCCAGCTAGGTTCTAGAGCTCTCAGACTCTAAGTAATTAACATGCAAAACTAGTATGGCTCTCTACTCTCCTTGTGTATGCTTGAATTTCCCCGTGGATATTTGTTCCACGTGACTTCTCCTATTTTTCCACACATTTGTGAATCTACTCCTGAAAACTAAGATGGGGACTTGCCCATGCTACCCATTAAAGTCTGAAAACACTCCAAAACCACCACTCAGACCACATAAATGTGTAAGGTGATTGTTTTAGCTACCCAATGCTTCATTCCATGAGTTTTGGGCTAGTGGGAAAACAAGGTAGTCAAATTTTGGCAGAACACTAAGTGAGGGATTTTACGCAGTGACATGCAAGGCTAATTTATCATAACCCCCTCACCACTTCCCACATGTGGTATCATAGTCTATATTGGTGTTCACATTCCCACTCAGTGATCCAACATTTTTTAATAACAAAGAAATATTTATATACACCATTTTTATTGTTTAGTTCAATCTTTCACAACGACAACATTTAAATGTCAATCCACTTAGTAACTAAATAATTATTTACAATAATCCTAGGGTTAAAAATGGGGTTATTACCTACAAAAGGAGTTGACTGAAATGATTTATGTACTATACCAAGTCTTGGCAACAAAATGAGGTATTTATGAAGCTACATGCAATAGTCGAAGAGACCAAGCAAGACCTTCCCATTGTTACTAGGAAAACTAGCACTATGAGGTAGTCAAGCATGGTAAACTAACTTCCAATATCTTGCCTCAAGAGCCCTATAGTGATTTCAAAAAGTACACTAAAGAAATGATTCTAAGTTATTGAGACAAATGAGCAATAATGGCCAAGGGCTACGCCATAGAAGCCAATGGTTTGTAAACCTCGTTGTAGCTAGACAAAGACCCAAACATGAAGACCTAGAATTCGATGGATAAGAAGCAAACACAAGTCCAACTCAAACCACTTTTATCAAGACAAGAGGAACCAACAAAGAAACCCTTCCCATGGAGGAAAACGCAATTGAAAAATGTGTGTGCAACAAGCCACTCAAATCTGCTTATAGTCATAGAATCTTGGAAAAAGGCAACAAAGATATGATTGTAGCACTTGACAGACCAAACAAGCATGCTAGCAAGCATCATCACAAATTGAAAACATATGGCATAGTATCTTTGGCTTATTTTTGTTGTAAGAAAATAGATCATAAGGCTAGCAATTGTTGTCACTCTAGGAGGCTAGGGAACCCATGCAACCCATGCAGGAAATATTGCCAATAATAAACAGTGACTAAACATTGAAAATCCAAATGCTAGAGGTTTCACCCATAATTGCATCCCAAGCACTGAATAACCAAGAAGAAAGTTAGGAAAGTCAAGGTCAAGGGGAAAGATGGGTTACTTACACCTACAATCCAAGGAGCAATGATTATGCAATGACCTATTGCTACGGAAAATGTCATCTCTAGCCATGACATGGACCACATGCTAATGTGAAAGGTATCCCTTATTCAATTCTTATCTTTTGTCCTATAGTAGAGGCACCTTTTCTTGGAGATTTGTAAGAAATTGCTTGATGGCAGCAATTAAGGTAAACACACAAATAAAGAGAAAAAGAAGATAGAAAAAAGATAAGTGTTTGAAGACCAAAAACTTGGAAATAGGAAGGTGTGATCCAAAATGAATCATCTAAATAATCTCTTTTTAACTTTGTAATAAACATTTAATTTATTAGCAAAGTGTAGGAAAAGTCCAAAAAATCTCAGAAAATGAAATGTACCATTGTGATGCTTGGCTTGCTTTTAAGACAGCCCAATAAATATGAACGTTGTGAAGAAGAAGGACAAAGCTTGGAAAAGAATGAAAAACGCAGAGAAGTCGCAAACCATGAACAACCCAGAAGAACATTGTATCCCAGCCAAAGCAATGTGCAAAAATGTTCAAATGAATAAGAATGCATCATAGTTTCAGTTGAGAGTGCATATTCCCGAGCAAAAGAAATAAATAAAATCTCATTACAGTATGGTTTTCCACACTTGGGTTCCAAATATCTATTGTTTGTATTGTGTGACTGTAATCTGCTTTATGGAGGTTTATTGCTGTTCCGATTTGCACTTTAATTACTTGGGGCACTCTGTAAACTCCAAAAGCTACGCCAGAGTCACGATGATTTCTCATTAATTTGATCGATGGCCATGGCCATCACCTACAACGATCTTCATTCCCATCGAATTCACTGGCTATTGTCTTGATTGAATTGGTTTATATCCCTGAACGTTGTTTTCCCTCTTAGAATGCGTTGATGCTAACCCACTGCTTCATTTCACGGGCAACTGAACGATGGTTATTTAATTAAATTCGCTGGTCCATTATCTAATCAGTGTCTAAATAATTGACCGAAGAGCCACACGTCGTCCAATGACAATTGAACTCTTTTATTGGCATTGTTGGGAATATTAATTCGCTTTTATAAATGGAATGAAATGAAATGATATTTTAATATTCACGAGATTAAAAAGAGTCTTTTTTTTTACTTTTTACAATTCAGTTTTTTTCTTATTCAAATTAATGATGAGCTGGCCCAATCTTTCAATAATCCCACAATGCCTATAAACCGATGCTAAGATACTCTTATAACTTTCTCTGATGTCTTTGAATGCATCACATTCTAAAATGAAATGTTTTTCAGATTCCACTGCCCCAGATGTGCAAAATGTACACACTCGTTCTTTCCAAGCTTCTTTAGGCATTTTCCACCATCCTGTTTCACACCGAAGTTGATACTAGTTGGTTCTTAATTGAGTAATAAGAACCTTTGCCCTCCATGGAGTGTGAGCTTCAATGTACTCTTTTTGTTGGAAATCACAAGTAGGGTTGAATTCTTCAATGTAGTTCTTCTCTTTCTACCCAACTCTTTTGCTCCATACCCGCTAACAAAACTTCTCCATAACAAAATTCCTTAACTCCTTGCTATTTGTGGGACAAACAATGAGGTAAATATTCCATACAAACCATTAAAAATCATTTTATTTAATGAACAGAGGTTATAATCGCTGGTTTATTTAATTCTTGTATAAATCTCATTCTGCAAACTCTTCTCTCAATCAACAAATCTCATTCTCCAAACTCTTCTCTCAATCAACAGATTAGCAACAACATGTTTTCACTGTTAATTGGGTCAAGTGGAATTAGCCACCGGTTTGCACTGTTATTGGGGTCAAAGTAGAAGTTACAAGTTTATATATTTTTTCAATTGAAAAAATCGTGTCAGGAAAAGCTCAAAAAGATACAAAGTCTTGCTTGAAATTGCACCACAAAACCTGTGAAAACCAATTTCCTCAATTGCTACCAACTTACATATCCCATTTTTTACCTCGAATAATTGGCTATGCACATATCCCATTTTTTACACGCAAATGAACCGTCGATTGGCATTCCCATTGTATACACGGTTGTTGGGACATATATTGTAATGGCTACGCTATGACACAGGCATCAAATCCTTCTTTAAAAAAAATGAATGCATTTTAACTTTTGATAGTGCAAGGTGTTTTACAAATTAGGGATGTGATGACCATTTTAGTCTAAGCAGACATAATTTCAATGGATATTTCCCAAAACCTTCTGGCTTATATCTCATGAACAGTCGAAGCTTTGTTTTAGTCATATATACTTTAACACTGGCTTCGCCTTATGATTGAACATGTACTGTTTTATATGATAAATACAGTAGTTTTTTTCTTCAGGAAAAAATGATAATGTGTGAAAGAACTAATTGGTGAAGATCCACTGTAGGGAAAAAATCATTATTCAGAACTCGGAGCAACATTCAAACTCTAAGAAAGAATTGCATCTGCAGCGGACAGCATCAATTTCCCAAGAAAATTGCTAGTTAGCCATATACTCGTATGTTATCGTAGTAGCAAGACCAAAAATGTGGTCTGACGGCTACTGTCCAGCAGCTAATGGTGGGTGAGGCGTAGAAATACACATTCTCTCCAGTCACCATTATATTAAGGCTACAGCGGCATGGCACGTAGTTAAAAATGAAATTCAATATTTTAAGCAACCGGTTACCTGTTAGACCTAGTTTTCAGATGGCAAGTAATCCCATATGTCTACCCAGTTTTCACGGTACAGGTTAAGAAGATACAACAGTTAGTAGGCTCCACCACATTCCATAAATTTGGAAACACGCAGTCTAAACAGTCAATAATTTTGCTCGGAAAAAAGGTTGGTCTTCCCGGCAGATTTTTGGTTAAATCTGGTGGGAATTTTTAAAAACCCAGGTTCTGGTTGTTAAGTTGTAAAATTTGGGGTGCCCTGAATTTTTTGATGATGTTGAATCTATTTGTAATGTTAAAATCGTGATTGAAACACTAAAAATTTAAGATTTTGCATTAAAAAATTATCAGATTTTAATAAAAATATATTCCAAACAAAATTGAAGCCTCCATAGACAATGTCATTTAAAAATCACAACTTAAAAAAAATAACACACCGAAAGAATCAAACCATCGCTGTTAAGGATGACATTGTTTCATCATGTATCTAAAGAATTCAACAGGGCCATGGATGTTTAGTCAAAAGCAGGTTATACATGGCTGAAGGTACAGAGTTGGATTGAGATTAAAGATGGGGACTATGTTTATGAACACTACTTTAACATTTTTCTACCACAATTTTAACATATACTAATCTTAATTACAGATCTAGCAAATGTCAAGAGAGATCAAATCTCTTGAGGTACAAATCTCTTTTGAAATGAAAAACTCGAAGAAAAAAAATTACATTTTGAGAAATTTGATTCCTCTTGCCACTTGCTACATCTGTGATTAAGATGGATATATAATAGCCAAAATATAAAATACTAAATGTTATAACCATAAAAATTTGTGTTTTTAATTCATCATATATATATATATATATATATATAAAAGGGGGATTTGGAACTTGGTCTTCTGCGGTGCCGAACCTGCGGTCCGCTCCCCCGCGGGGTTTCTCCCCAATCCCTGATGTAATTTTTCCCGTCCTTCTCCTGGGTTGGGTAGTCTGTTTCTGGAAGTTAGGGCCAGGTCTTTTAAAAAAAAATAGTTTGCCGTGTCGCCCCTTAACCTCTCCCTCCTCCTTATCTCTTAATCATTCTTCTTGGTGCCATGGACTATGTTGATCGCGATTTTTCCCTCAATCCAGAGAGTGGAGAGGTCCTCCCGGGTCAATTCGAGTTTATGAAGCGAGCTGCGTGCGCTGAACCTCCACTCCCGTCGTCAATAGCCTCTTTGGCCCCTCCTGATCATGATGAGCCCGCCATCTGTCCGCCTGATAACCCGAATGATTAGCATAAAGAGGATCTGTGGCCCTTGTCCAAGCCCTCATCGCGCTGAAGGAAGAGCATTCGGGTTAAGAATTCTGTAGCAAAATTGGTGGTGGGAATTGATATTCCCTTTTCTGATATTCCTGGTTATCTGGGCACTGCTTTGGTTGGACGATTTTGTGGCAGAATGGCAAATAGAGAATCCATTTTGAGCTGGCTAGAGGAAAATTGGTTGCCTCTGCTAGGCTATATCACTGTCTTTCATCAATTACCCAGGGGTTGGCTTCTCTTTAAAGTCGTCTCCAGCGAAGACCAGTTAAAACTCACTGACCGGGTCTGGTGCTGGGGACCAGCTAGTTTAATCCTTCAAAATTGGGATGTATCTTTCAATGCGGATCGTTCTCCTCAATTTCTACAAAGAATCTGGGTTATTATTCCAGGATTGCCCCAATTTTTTTGACAGAAGGATATTCTGGAGGCCATAGGGAATAAAATTGGGTCTTTTGTCTCTTTTGAAGAAGATTGGGACACCAAATTTGACAGGAGATGTGCTAAAATTCTGGTTGAACTGGATGCTAGAGAAGGTCTCTATGAAGGCATTGTTTTAGAGATGCATAACAATAAATGGACTCAGAAGTTGGATTATTGGAAGCTGCACTTCCGGTGTTTTCTTTGCAGACAAGTTGGACATCTAGCTCAGGACTGCATTTCTCCTGATTTATCGCGTCCAAGGTTCAAAGAGGTTTGGAAGAAAAAGACATCCCAGGACAGCGTGAAGCCTTCCTCCTCAGAGCCTCCTTCCTCCTTGGCTCCTCCCTCCTCGTGGTCGCTCCTTGATGAATCTCAGCCTCCTCAAGTTGACTGCTTGAAGGTGCTCTCTCCCACTGTCATAGTTACTTTTCCTTCCCTTACTCCTTCTCCTTTTATCAATCCTCCAATTGATCCCATCTTAAATGCTTTGGACGATTCTATTATCTCCCCTGTTTCTCCCATTGTTCCTTCCCCTGAAAATTATCAAGACAAGGTAAATGCTCCTTTGCCCCCTACCCCTGGGCCTGTTTTTCCATCTCTTCCCTGTTCTTCGCCTGCCCACAGCCCTTGGTCCTCTTCCCCTGTTTGCTCCTCTCCTAGTCCTTACAAGGCGAAACTTCGTTCCTGTGTCCCCTCTCGCCTTAGCCCCAATCATGCTATCAAGGGTGGGTTGGCAATGGAGCCTCCACCGAAAATTATTCTTGGCCAGAAATCGGCCTTATCAAAAGCCCAATTTCAGGCCTCTCTAGATGTGCATTCCGGCAAACAAAACACCATTATGAAGGCTCTTAGAGCATCGAACGCCCCTAAAAAAAGCCTCAGATGATCATCTTTTTGTTCAACATTAGGGATCTTGGGGGCGCCCCTGCTCAGCTAGCCCTCAAACGCTTATGTCTAAATATCTCTCCTGATGTTTTATTTATTCAAGAAACTAAATTACTTGGTGCTCGGGTGCAAGAGATCCTATCCTCATGGCTAAAGGACTGGTCTTTCTTCTTTATTGATGCCTCGGGTCTCGCTGGGGGTCTTATTACCGCTATTAGCCCTTCCATCTCTGTCTTGTCTTCTTCATTTTCCCCGTCCTGCATCAAAGCATCCATTCATGACCCCTGATCAGATTTCTCTTTCACTTTGCTCAATGTGTATGGTCCCTTTGTGAACAAGAGGATGTTCTGGAATAACTTATTTTCGGATTTTCAAGGCTCCCCTAATCTTATTTTGGGCGGTGATTTGAACTTTACCCTTTCTTTGAACGAAATATGGGGTCCTCTTTCTAGACCAGATCCCCTTGCTCCCTTCCTCCTGTCTCAAATTGCATCTCTTGGTTTGTTTGATGTCCTCCCAAATAAGCCGGAACCTACTTGGAGAAACAACAGGGGAAAGGATGAAGCTATTGCAAAAAGACTTGACTGTTTTCTTATTTCAGATTCTTTTATGTCTTCAAAATTTCGTATAAATGCTCGAGTGGAATCGGGTGGCCTCTCAGATCATCGTCCTATTGTCTTATCTCTCCTCCCTGAATCTAAGCCTCCTCCTCCCATGAAATTCAATCCCTCTTGGCTTTTGGAGGATGAATATAGCTCCCTGGTTTACTCCAATTGGAACCATATTGATCCCTCCCTCTAGATTCCAGTCATGCAGTTATGGGCTGAAAATATTTCACGGATTAAAAAGGTCACTAAGGCATGGGCTAGAGTTTACAGAGCCAATTAGCAATCAGCCCTTAAATTAACGGAATCTGAGATAGCCGATCTATTTATGAATAATTCCTCAGGTATCCTATCTGATAGTGACTCGGATACATTAAAAACTCTGGAAATAAAACGTCAAGACCTTCTTTTCAAGGAGGAGCAATTATGGCAGCTAAAGAGCAAGGGTTTATGGATCAAGGAGGGAGATAATAACACTAAGTTTTTCCATCAATTTGCTGCACATCGAAAAAACAAGAACACAATTTTGGAAATTAAATCTCCCTCAGGAGAGCGGGCTCGATCTTTTGATGAAAAAGCAAATGTTGGTGTCTCGCATTTTAAAAATTTGTTTAATGCTCTGGCTAGCTGCCCTATTTAGGATATATTGCAGGTTTTACAGTTATTTCCTCAGAGGATTAGGAATGAGATGAATGAATCCCTCACTAAGGAAGTTGATGAGAAGGAGCTGGATTTTATACTCGGAAGTTTTCAAAAGGGGAAAAGCCCAAGACCTGATGGTCTCACTATCGAATTTTATATTGGTTTTTACGATTTAATCAAGGATGATCTGCTTTTAGTAATCAAAGAATCTCAGAAATCTGGAAAAGTTCTGAGCTCTTTCAACTCGACTTTCACCTCTTTGATCCCTAAATCATCTTCACCCACAACTTTTGATGATTTTCAGCATATCTCGTGTTGCAACCTGATTTATAAGATAATTTCAAAAATAATTGCTCAACGTCTAAAGCCTATTTTAAGCTCCATCATTTTGGAAGAACAGTTTGGCTTTCTGTTTAAAAGACAAATTCATGATGTCGTTTCCTTGGCTCAGGAAGCTCTCCATTCTGTTCATCTTCACAAAAAACCATCCTTTGCTTTAAAGTTGGAAGCTTATGATAGAGTTAATTGGACTTTCCTAAGACTTCTACTTATTCAAATTGGTATCGCCATCGAAGTTGTTGAATGGATTATGGGGTGCATTCAATCAGCATCCTTTGCTGTTCTCATCAATGGTTCCCCTTCCTCCTTTTTTCGTGCATCCCAGGGTCTTCGTCAACGCTGTCCCCTCTCTCCCTTTCTGTTCTTATTAGTCACAGAAGCTTTAAGTCATTTATGCAATCAGGAAAAAGCTAGAGGGGATCTTAAGGGCATCTTCATTGCTGGTATTGAATCCTTATCTCACATCCTTTTTGTTGACGATATCCTCCTTTTTTGCGAAGCTTCTATGGCAAATGCCCATTCCCTTCATCGAATTCTTGCTTTTTTCCAATCTGCAACAGGAATGATGATAAACATCGCCAAATCATGTATGGTTCACAATGTCATTCCAAATCACATCATATCTCATATCAAACTTTCTCTCCCTTTCCCTTTTGTAGAATGGCATTCAGGTTTCAAATATCTGGGTTTTTATTTAAAACCAAAGTCATATACTTTCAAAGATTGGTTGTGGCTTTTTCAGAGAGTGGAAAAGCATATTTTGCATTGGACAAACCAGTTTCTTTCTAGGGGAGGTCGGTTGGTGCTTCTTAAAGCTGTTCTCCAAAGCATTCTTGTCTATTGGGCTACCATCGCTTCAATTCCCAAAGGTATCCTCCATAAAATTCGTAAGTTATGATTTTCCTTCCTATGGACTGCGAGCAAAAAAGCTGAAGGGATTCCCTTGGTTAAGTGGTCCTTGATTTCTCTTCCAAAGGAACTGGGAGGTTGGGGGATCAAAAATCTTCCTCTTTTTTGTCTCTCTCTTGCTGCAAAATCATTATGGAGACTGACAGAGTGCCCAGATTCTCTCTAGGGTAGGATCATGTGAGCTAAATATATCCCAGGGCGAACCCTAGTCTCATGGTTCAGATCCTCAAACAAATCCTATAAAAATGCCTCTATTGGTTGGAAGGCAATGGTCATGGCCTTCCCCCTCTAAGGTCATTGGATGGCTTGGAATATTGGGAATGGAAAAGAAGTTCGCATTGGACAGGACCCTTGGGTTGGAGTTGGGGATGCTTTCCTTCTCTCTCAAGAATTGCTTTCAGAGCTGCATAAACTAAACATATACACAATAGCTGATGCTGCGGCATCCTTTCCTCAGGTGGGGGGTACCTCGGGTTGGAAGAATGCCTTGCTTTTGGGTCTTTCAAATTCTTGTGCTTCAGAATGGAACTCTTACATTGCATTGTTAGTTAATAATTTTATTTTATTAGACTCTGGGGAAGAAGATTCGATGGTTTGGACGCAGAACTCCTCGAACGGTTCCTATTCAGCAATGCTTGGTTATAAAGTCGCAATTCAATCCTCCTTCTCAGGAGAAGTTCCTTCCTGGATGTTTCCTTTGTGGAAAGCTCCTGGTTCCTTAAAAGCCAAACTGGTCCTCTGGCTGTCTCTAAAAAACAGACTGTTAACTTGGGATAATCTACAACTCCGTGGATGGAAAGGCCCCAGCGGATGTCCTCTTTGTGCCAATAATGTTGAATCTATTTCGCATCTATTTTTCCTTTGTTCATATGCAGAGTTTGTTTGGCAACAGGCATCCTCCTCTTTCTCTACAGCCTCACAGCCTCCTGCAGACTCATATGATCAAAGACTTTCTCAATGGTGGGAGGAGCCTGGGGTAAGCTCTTATTCAGCATTCCCTGCTTTTTTTTCCTATGGCATTTGGTGGGCTAGGAATATGGCCATTTTTAACGACAAGCTCATCCCCATTGAGCTGACTGTGGCTATGATTATTCAATGGGTATCTGCGCACAAATGCCCTCCAAAAGTAATAAAGGTGCACTCTGTGATCCCTCCTATTAATACAAGCATCCCTTGGGTTTTCTTTGATGGGGCAAGTCAAGGTTCGCCCCCTTTGGCAGGAGAAGGGGCTGTTCTACATCTCTCTCAAGAATCCAAAATCAACATTTTATATGCTCCTGGTTACGGTTCCAATAATAAAGCCAAGCTGGCTGCTCTCTGGATGGTACTTTATGTGGCTAAGAAAAAGAATATCAGGTCCATTCAGTGTTTTGGTGACTCAAAATTTGTAATAGACCGGGCACAAAAAAAGGCTCAGATACACTCTCCTCATCTGCAAGGCATTATTCGAACTATTCAAAAACTGATGGATGTTTTTCAAGACCTCTCTTTCAGTCATGTCTACCAAGAATTGAATATGGAAGCTGATGCTCTGCCCAAATCAGCCCTCACTCTGTCTCCTGGCTCACTAAAGATTTCAGATTGCTCCTCAAATACTGAGGAGTCCTTAATGATTTAGTTTTATGTTTTTTCTCAGCCCTCGCTGTATGATAAACAAAATGACTTAACAACAGCTTTATTGAAGTTGTTTGAGGCCTACCAGGAAAACACGATTTAATGAATTGGACGTAAAGTGAACATAGACAGCGGCTGCAAATCAATTTTAAAGGCTGTTATGCTCCTGTTCCGGATGAAATGTGAATTGAGAAAAGGCAGTGTTTTGTTGTTTTTGGAACAACATACGAATATTGTTGATACATGCTTAAATACAGTGTGAGGGAGTCTTTCTTCTCTCCCTGTTTTAAAGATGCATTCAGAATACATACGGCTCTAGGAGCCTTTGTAAAAAACCTCTTTTAAAGAGGCTGGTCTGTTATTTTATCTAATAAAATAAAGATTTTTTCCGTGGGAAAAGAAAATATTAATTCATACTATTTATATTAAAAAGTTTTTCTATTAATATATTTTTAAATACATATTAACTCTATTTATGACCCATATTGAATTTATTACTTTTTATTAAAAAAATTTATTTTAATAATTTCATTTTTTAAGTATTAAAATATAATATATATATTAAATTACATATTCCAATAAATTATTTATGAAATATTTAAAAAAATAAATAAATAAATAAAATTTAAAATTTAAAAAAAAAAATATATATATATATATATACATTTTCCTCATACAGGTGAAAATGAAAATATAAGAATTATTTTTATATTTAAGAACTTTATCTTTTTTAAGGTTAATATAAAACTATGTTATTTCACAAAATTATACTATGTATAAAATACACCTCTAAACACTAAATCGAATTAAAATAGCAATTCTTCCGATAAAAATCAATTTTCCCCATGACAACGTTATTTACATTCCTGAAGATGCTGTAGACAGTACAGGGTTTTTAAGTGGTTTAAATCTCTCATTTTGATCCAGCCAAGGGTTATATACTATATTCTTTTGCATTGTATATTGATTATCGAAGATATCAAAGCAAGTTGTTGTTCTTTCCAATTCAAAGGTTCCTTTTAAGTCTCTACTTTCATCTTGTTTTATTTATTCGAGATATCCGGGCAAACTGTTGTTCTTTCCAGCGAAAGATTTATTTTTTGGTCTCTCCTTTCACTGTGTGGGCAGGAGGCACGGTTAGGGGTTTGAAATGCTGCCTCTAATCTTTGGAGGGGAAATGGAATTGCTACATCATACTTTCACCACATATATATATATATATGATATAGGATAATTATAAATAGAGGAAATGGAGTTGCTACGTCATCATCCTCTATATATATAGAATAATTATAAATATAGCAAAATAGTCACCTTCCAATTATGTTCCCCAATGATTACTCCAGCTCAAAAAAGCGGCTTTAAATTTTGGTTATATTTGCTTCTCTCAGTATTATGGGTAAGAGGTAACACGAGGACCATTTTGGTTATATTTGCTTCTCTCAGTATTATGGGTAAGAGGTAACACGAGGACCCCTTTTCTTATACAGCAGCACCTTCGTGACGAAGTACATTGGTTGTTGGCAAGCTTACATTGTCTTTGCCCTTCGGACAGAGAATGAAGGCACTCCAGGGGCATTCTAGCGTTTTAACGAAGTCTATCTAGGTAGTTTTTATTCGCTTATGGGTATCTATTGTATTTGTTTTTGGTGTGTTTGTTACTGGTACAGTCTTTCTTTCAACACATGATTACTCAAAAAAATCCAAGACCTTCGTCAACATTGCACAACCATTAATTCAAACAATTGAAGGTATTGGGTCATCCAAGTCATCACTGATAATGCTTCTAATTGTAAGGCAGCGGGAGCAATCGTTGAAGATAAATCCCCTAACATATTTTGGTTTGGGTGTTTGGTTCACACAATGAACCTTTTGATGTGTGACATCATTCAGATCAAGGAACTTAAATACACATGGATTGGTGAATTGTACAAGATAAGCAAGAGAATGATAAAATTTATTATCAATCATAGCAATTCCCATGGGGTTTTTTGCAGTCACTCAAGGTTGGAGCTATTGAAGCTTGGGAAGACTAGATTTGTTAGCTATTACCTCACCTTTAGGCGCCTTTTGAAAGTAAGAGAGTCATTGGCTAGCATGGTACCAAGTCAACATTGACAAGTATTAAAAGACAAGGCTCCAACCTCCACTCACAGAGAAGCTTTTGAAGAGGTGGAGGAGACCACTCTTGATGGTATGTTTTGAGCACATGTGAGGGATGTTTTGCAATACATCATGCCCAATTATAACATGATTCATTTTGTAGATACAGATGCACCAGTGCTTGGGGAGGTGTATGCGCAGATGGATAACATGTTGGGGAAAATAAAAGATATTGTTCAGCCAAAAGACCCCAACTTGTATGATCATATTTACAAATATGTGTGTGCACGGTGGGATAATACTTAATGTTCCACTATATGCTTTGGCATATATCCTTATGCCAAAATACTACTCTCCATCTTGGTTGGGAAAACCTGCACCTTGGGGTGGGTTTAGGACCAAACCCCATACAGATCCAGAGGTACAAGTTGGGTATATGGCAGCGTTAGACAAGTTGGTAGGGAGAAGTGTGTTACATTGCATGGAGAATTAGGCAAATATTTAAGTCAAACTGGAGTGTTTGGTTCTTTGCATGAAATGGAAGATAGGGACAAAATGGATGTTGTCACATGGTAGGACATGTATGGTTGTGGGGGACCTTTGGCAAAATTGGCAATAAAAGTGCTTTCATAAGTTGTTAATACTTCTTCTACATAGAGGTGGAGCAACTATAGCTTCATCCATAACGTGAAAGAAACTGCCTCAATGAAAACTGGGCAGAAAACTTGGTTTTTGTGCACTACAACTTGAAGTTGTTGACACATTATTGTGAGTGGGCTCGTGTTGATACATCATATATGACTTTGGACAACAACCCAGACGAAAATAATTTAGAGAATGGAGTTGTACATTTAAAAGAATTAGAAGCAAAACTTTTGAAAGATGATGATAAAGCAGCAACGGTCATGCCACCCCCATCATCTAGTAGCAGTGCTCGAGTTCCACTAGCTCTATCGTCACCACCTCCATCTGCAACCTCACATGGAGGTCATGTGCCTTCTCGTTTTCGACATGGTCCCCTGACTATGCGAGATGAGACTCCCAGTAGAACATGAGAAAATAAATTAGAAATATCTCATGGAAAAATAAGCAATAGATAATAGATTTACTTGTCTTTTCTAGCTTCTACTAATTTTTATAATTGTTGACTCTTTCGTATTTATTATGATATTTTTTGTAAACAATATATGACAATTTGAGTTTGAAGTTTGAAGTTGGCAGTTATAACTCATTGGTAATGAATTAAGAATATGATGCTATACTTCGTGAAAGTTGAAAGTTGAAACATTTCATTTCATGTTTGATATTCTTTGTTATATTGGTAATGGCACTGGTTACAAGTACTATATTAGTGTTGACAAATGTTATATATAGAATTTTGAAAGCTTGAAACTTTAAGATTGATGAATCATAAGACTCGATATGTTGTGACATGTAACTTGTTGACATGTGGTTGATGAAGATTATAACTTCTAGATGATTGATGTTATAGGTTTAATCCATGTTTTTACGCTTTTTATATCTAATACATCATTTTGCGTGCTTTTGTTGACATATATGCATCAAAATATATAAAAATATATATTATATAAAAATTCACTCTCAATTCACCCCCGACCCAAGAGATTTTGAAAATGTCGCTACCTCCTCCCACTTCTGGTGTTTCTTACCACTTTTCCATTCAATCTTCTAGTATAATTCAAAATTTGAAACTACAATTTCAGCACGTCGAAGATGCAAATCCATCAATCTATAACTCCAAACTAAAGGCTTATTGTGTTAGATTTTTTGGAGCACACCAAGTCTAGTAACAACTTCCTATTAACTTTACGCAGCTAATGAATTGAAACACACTGATGTGTCTAACCAGAAACAAACTTAGCACAATGGAACTTGTAAAACCAACAATTAGATCATGCACAATAAACACATTACACACAAGTTCTACCCAATCAACAGTGCTTCATTAAATTATTCTTAGAACCTACTCAATCTCCCTTTCTGAGATAATTTCCCTGCAAGAAATTACATATACAACAATTACCTTGGATCTGATCCAGTGGATCAAGCTCTAGATCCATCCACGATTTGGCCAATCCAAATCTCCTTTGTTGCTTCATGTTATTTCCTCGGACCCAGCACAACTAAGTATCTCACTCACAGCAAACCTACAATATTACTCATGTTGATCTCTTGCTTACTTTAGAGAATCTCTCTCTTAATGTCTCGTGCCTCTACACGTCTATGTGTTCTCTTCCCAACCACCTCGGCCCTCTCAACCTTCTCGACCAACTCGGCCCTCCAAAGGTCTGAGGCCTACTCAATGTTTTCCTCCACAAAAAGCTCTCTTGCCAACCACATGCCCTCTAGGCCTTCCACGGATTTGAGGCCTACTCAGCCTTCTCCTCCACAAGATGCTCTATTGTTAACCTCTCTCCATAGGCTCTCTCATCCCTCAAGGAGTTTGAGATCTACTCGGCTTTCTCCAAAAGATGCTATCTTGCCAACCACCCTCCATAGGCCCTCAAAGGGTTTGAGGCATACTTCGCCTTCTCCTCCACAAGATGCTCTCTTGCCAACCACCTTCCATAGGCCCTCTCAGCTATCAAAGGGTTTGAGGCCTACTCATCCTTCTTCTCCGCAAGATGCTCTCTTGCCAACCACCATAAGCCCTCTCAGACCTCCATAGGTTCGAGGCCTACTCAGCCTTCTCCTCCACAAGATTCTCTCTTGTCAACCACCTTCCACAGGTCCTCTCAACTCTCGAGGGATCTGAGGCCTACTCGGTTTTCTCCTCTTGAAAGAATCGCTCTCTTGTTGACCACAAGAATGAATCACTCACCTTTAAGCTCATACTTTTCCAAATGGTGCAATACCATAGGCCTATACCATGAGTTATCAAGCCGCCAGCCAGATAAAATAGATTTGTTGTTTAATAGTATTTTCTATTTGTTGTTGACAGTTGAACAGTTGAAACTTGACTCTTTATGATTTCATATATTTAATAACAATTTAAGTTTGAAGTTTGAATTTGAAAGGTGAAACTTTGAAGTTGCCATTTATAAGTTTACTGTTTACAAGTCATTATGAATTATGAATATGATGCTTCATGAAAGTTATATGGTGATCAATGAATCAATGATGATAAATGTTATATAATATCAATGATGATAAATGTTATATGTTGAATTTTGAAATCAATGAATCAATGATGATAAATGCTATATATCAATGATGATAAATGTATATTGAATTTTGAAATCAATGAATCAATGACGATAAATGTATATTGAATTTTGAAATCAATGAATCAATGATGATAAATGTTAGACATTGAAATTTGAAGTCAATGATGATAAATGTTATATATCAGTGATGATAAATGTTATATATTGAATTTTGAAAGCTTGAAACCTTCAGATTGATGATTTGCAAGACTCAAGAGTCAATATGTTGTATGCTTCCAACTCGTGGGCGTGGTTGATGAAGATTATAACTTCTAGATGATTGATGTTATATGATTCAATCTATGTTTTTATGTTTTTTATGTCTAATTCATCATTCTACATGTTTTTGTTGACACATATGCATCAAAATATAAAAAATATTATATATATATATAAAAACGCTCCCGAAAACGCTCTGGACTGGAAGCTTCTAAAAATGGCACTCCCACTCCCGCTCCGCGTTTTCGCTCCCGCTCCCAAGTAACCCAGATCAAAACACCATGGGTTATTTGAATACCATAAGTATATGGGTGCAAAGCCCCATCTAGCCCACTTGTCCCCTACATAAGAATACTCTCAATGCTACCCAAAACATCAACATGTCAGGGTTCCTCAATCCACCCAAACAATCAAAAATGCAAAATTAGCAAAAACTTGTGAGAAAATCTCAAATCTGCGGCTTCCCGGATTCCAGCCAAGACAAGACATTTTAATTAATCAGTAGCCCACGTTCTAGGAACACAATATGTGGCTTAGGGTGGTTTTGCCAAGTTGCCAACATAGTACAGCCAAAATACAATTCATAATTACAGCTGCACAGCCTGTGAAGCTGCAGCTTGCAGGTGTTATTGGTTGAAACTCCATACGTTCGAATGCATGGATTTATGTCACAAAGATAAACTAAAATGGAACATTTGAATTTTGTTTGTCATATATTTGATAGAGCATTTACATCTCTGTTTGCTTTTTACTCAGCGGCTCAAACAACTTTCGAAAATATGCCTTTGGATAAGCCAGTGATTTGACAACAACAAAGACTCAGATCAGTTAGACGATGCCTTAAATTGCAGAGCTCAATATTAAAACTAAAATGAATTTAAGATGTTAATGGTGGAAATTTGGAATGACGTCAGTGCAAGAGAGACAACCTAAATGATATTTGCTGATTAATATTTTCAATGGAAGATTAAATGAAACGTACAAGGATGTTGTGATTACTTTTCATCTCCTTGTCTTTCAAAAATTAACTTTAACAAAATAATAATTAGTCAAATCAACCAGTATCAGATAATTTCTAACTTCATAATTAAAAAGTCATGTTTTTAAATTAATCGAAAGGCTAACATTATATATTGATTTCATACCTCCATCTTAGTTGAACGTCAAAATATGTTTGACTGCAGAGCAATTCATGAATTCCCGCCGGAAGAGAAGAATACTGAGAAGATGTCATATCTTTTGACTTTGAGACGTCAAAGAATCACTTGCTTTGTATTGTAACTGGGACAGCTCCCTTCTCGAACGGGCTATTGGAAAAGGAGGTCGCGCTACTCAAATAAGGTATTGGCTATCTATTATTGACACTTTTTTGGTATTTTAGATTAGTGATATCGGAAGATTCATAGCACAGAACAACAATAAGGGTTTGCCAACTAGACATTTAGCAGTTCTATGAATGCTCAGATAGTTTGTAGCATGCGAGATATTAGTGGAATGTTTGGGTTGTTCGCAACCTACATATGAGAAAGCCAGATCGGCCTCAAAATTGACTGATCGTGCAAATAGATAAGGCCCAGTGGTGAATAGAAAAATTCTAACGAAGCTGAACAAAGAGCCCTTCTAGGTGAAACTTAAATTCAAGAAGTCCTAAAGAATCCAGAATGTCACAATGAATGAACACAATGTGCAATATGGCAAGTCCAACAAAGAACACAGAAGTCTAACCAAATGAACAGCTCAATAAACATGAAGTTCAATAGAGCAAACAGAAAGTCTAGTGAAGAAGGCCTGTTGAAATTTGGAGAGACAGAATAATTTCAGAGACTAAGTTTTTGCAGATCGTTACATCGAAACTTGAAAGTATTTATTTTGGAAAAACTTTGTGGCACAATCTTATTTTTGTATCTAAAAATTGTAACAATGTTTTATATACGTGGAAAAAAAGGGACGAACATTCAGGTCGATGATTCTTGAAAATGTTCAAGGATAGTCAATAAATGAGCAAAGAGTATTTGTTCATGGTGGATTTAGCTAAGTCACATGATAAAGGGTTGTAGGGTGAGGCATTGAACCTTTTTAACGCAATAACAACCTTTTTAACACTATAACATCAAGTACAAACATAAAAGCGTGTGAACATCTTCAATAGAAAGAGTCAATCACAAGCACCACAGTCGATTGTTAAAGGATCTATTATATTTCCATAGTACAAGTCAGAAATGTCTATAGAATAAATATGAAGTGCATCACCTAAAGAATCAAAATATTAGTGCATTACCCAATCTATGTACATGCTTTAAACATTAGCTAACCATGAAGTAAGCTTTCAACAAGGCCAGGTCAATAATGTATGAATGAGAAGATGAAGGTGGTTATTTAACAGAATCATGAATACGTCAATAACTTGCAATTATATTAGAAGCATTTCAAGTTGGGCAAATTTTTATGGAAGATTTATCCTAAATTTCTTCAAGAATGCAACCCCCCAGTAGAATTATTCAATTGCATGGCATGCTGTTAATGGTTTTTCGATGTTTTCCTTAGACTTTAGTATGTTGCAAATCATGACAATATGATTTGATTTTTCCTGAGAAACGGAGGGCTCTTAAATGACCATGTTTTGTATTGCAACCAAACTAGTTTTGTAGAAGTACATTTCATATAGGAATGCTTTTGTTATATGGCAGCAACGCAGATAGACTCTACAAAATCTCTGCTACCAATAATTAATAAGTGTTTCTAATCCAAACAAAGGTATGCAAACCCATCTATTCTACAGGTTTAGGGATTCATGTCTTCTCAAACCATTGCATCAAAGGTCAGGTCTGCATGGACAAAACTTAGGTCAAATTTCCAAATAAAGAATCATTCCTGGCCATGGAACGACATCTTATTTAGGAGGGATTAAGAACACTCGAGACACTGACTTTAACGTGAGATGCATTATAGCTTAGCTTCAGAACATTTGAAGTTGGAAAAGTTGAAGCTCCAACCAGCTTCTACATTTCTTCATCATGCTATGCATATCCAACCATTCCTGGGGTGGAAACAGGCCTCATGTTGGCAACGCAAATGCAACAGCTCCTGTGCTTAGCTGCAGACTCTTCCCTATTAAATAGTAAATCAATCTGATTTCAAGTAAATGCCACTAGCACCCCGAGATGGAGTGATAGGGAGGGGTGACATCACCACAACCAATACAACAGGTGACAGTGCTTTCATCCAACAATCCTCTGAGGTAAGCATGTTTGACACTCGTGCAGGAGCAGACATGATACAAAGGGAGAGATCAGATTCCATCAGTTTGGATTTGGCTCCAGACAAAGACACACGAAGCAATGAAGAAGAGGGTATAGTATCAATCAAAGCCAGGCTTATAAAAGATTATGGCTCTCTGACATGGAGCCAGACTCATTCTCATGATCACCCCCACAATCAATCACAAGGATTATGCTGACCTTTCCATTGTGCTTTGTCTCTGCAGTAGGCACTCAAGGAACAAGGTGAATCTGAAAAGTGTTGTGGAAACTGATGCTGAAGGAATTAAGGGCTCTGGGGCGAAAAGGGATTACAGAGTACAAATTATAGTCTACAACACTTAGATTTCGAAGGAAAGAGAAGAAGCCACAGGACCAGACCCACCTAGACATAGAGACATAGGTAGGCCTTCTAGCATAGGGTATTGTTGGGTGTGGAGTCTAATTATCAGCATGATTCAGAGGTCTTTGTTTCAGCCGGATGTATACCCTAGGAAGACTGTACACCCCTCCACGCGGGGAGGACTTGTCCCCCCGTGGGGGTTTGGGGGGACCCATCCCCCTAGCTGTCAGGTCTGGGGGTTCGGGGGCAGCGCCCTCGAAGCTAAAAATACATGTAAAATTGTCTTCTAAAATATTGTAATTTCATAGTCAATATGGACCGTTTATTGGGCGGATGATCTGACGGTAGAAATTATGTTTAATTTAGGGTTTTTTGCACTAGAAGGCAACCCCTCTTTCGTATGAGGGAATTTTGTATTGAGGTTGTGTATTGCGTGTACATTCTAAACGAGAAAGAAAAAGGGGGACTGTGAGAGAGTAGAGGATATTACAGTGGATCTACTATAGCTTGTGTGTCTTCATTTGGTTGGATAATATAAAGGGAGAACTGGTTGTTTCTCCGTGGACGTAGCCCAAGTTGGGTGAACCACATATATCTGTGTCTCTCTTGTTTTATATGTTTACTGTGTTTGTATTTCCGCATAATTTTATGTGTTCCATTGCTTTGTAATATATAATTTTCTAACAGGTTTGTAGAGAAAAAAACCCTCCAGAAAGATTCACTCCAGGGGTCACAACATAGAAGCCTTTTGCATAACCCATGGGTTTGCCAGTAGGCACAAGACCACCACAATCCAAAACCTGGAAGGGTTAAAGGATAAGATTCAGGCCAGAAAGGCTGCCACCAGAAGCAGGCAAATTGACAAGGAACTGGGCCTTTTAATAGGGTTCTCATGGAGTAGAACTACCAAATACTCGCTCACCCTCGACCTATACTGGGCCCTGACACAAAAAGGACATGATAGCTTGCCATATGGACTTGGTCTTGGAGAAAAACAACACTATCCTGAAACCATCCTGGAAAAACTGCACCAACTCAATGACAAGTATTACTGCCTTCTAAACATCATCCAAGGATCAGAACAGGGGCTGAAAGACTGCAGTGGCGAGGAAGATATTGTAGAGAACCAGGTTGAAGCCAACCCTCGAACCCTCTCTCTTGCAGATGATGAAGATTAGTAGAGATTTTTTTATGGTTCACCCCTCTCTCCGAGGTTCTAGTCTATATGTCCTTTACTTACTATTATGATAGCATAGGATATGGGGAAGATAAGGCAAGTTATTTTGGGTGCTGTGAAAATGTCCAGGCTTTTCTTTCTTGTTGAGTTATTTTCAGATATTTTGTCTACGACACTACTCAAGCTTTTACGCCTGAAAGAACATTATCTGAGAAATCAACTGGGGTTTACTTGGCTAACATCTCATTTTGCTTAAAGATTATTGTTCTACACTGGGCTGTTGTTTAGTGGTTGAGATAGGGTATTTACTATTACCATGGAAATGACACAGATAAAACCTCCAGAAGTATAGGCCCCTAAAACAATGGGTGCTTTCGCCAAGTTTGAGAACTCTGCAAATTGAGGTGGACAAACAAGAATGCTCAGATAGGGTTCAAAGCTCCCCACAGATCAGAAAAAACCATTAACACTACTCAAAAAATACTAAATGCCAACATCTTTACAAAGATGCATGGGTTTAAACTTTAAACTTTAGATCTTCGATAGAACCTCTTAGGACCTCTCCAATTTCTCAACACTACTCCAAATGTGCTTGCAATTCACAAACACTTAAATCAAATGCTTTTCCTTAGTGTGTGGTTATTGAACAAAATCTTCTTCAACCTAACTTCAAAAGTCCTTGATGTAATCCCGGCTAGAACTGCATGGTCATTGGGAGTTGGGACCATGATTGTGGAAATAGCAAAAAGAAATTAATCCATACATAACCATTAGAAAAACTCTGGTCAATTCAGTCAGGGCATTTTCAACACCGTAAATCATAGAAGTGCATGTATAGCCATTAGAAAAACTCCAGTCAATTAAGTCAAGGCATCTTCAACACCTTAATTAATGGAAGTGCATGTGGCCCCGAATATACGATATCGATAGAATTCATCTTGTCAAACCATGGAAAAGTGACCATCCACTCATCCCTTTGAATGCACACATTTGCTGAGTTCGACAGCTTTCCACTTTGAAATAGGTTTATGATAATTGAAGTGACTCTGTGTTAATGTGGAAATGGGGTTCATAGCTCCCTATGGATCAAAGAAAGCATTTACCCTACCCCAAAAGCACTTAATGCCAAACTTTTTGCAAAAACCCAAGGGTTTAACTTTCAAAAGGTTTTCCATAACAAGTAAATTCTAAGATTCGTTAGTTTTCTTAGAACCTCTCAACAGTTCTTCAAACGTGCATGCAATTCACAAACGCTAAAATCATATATTTTTCCTTGATGTGTGATTATTGAAAAAAAAAATCTTCAACGCAACCTTAAAACTCTTTGATGTAGATCCAGCTACAACTGTGGAGCCAAAATTTGGTAGAATGGTAACTGGGATCGTGATCTTGGAAACAGCAGATAGAAAATAATCCATGTATGCTCTGGAATGTTTTTCAGTTGCATCTCAACACAAATGACTGTTCAAATTATCCAATCAGGGCGATTGGTAAGATTGCGTGGAGTTGACCCATATAAATTCATGTGGTCCAAATTCTTTTCAAAAATCAAAGAAATAGCAGTATTAAGCATGAAAACCTGCATCCTTTAGAAAAACTCCGGTCAACTGGGTCAATGCATCTTTGATACCTAAATCCATAGGAGTGCATCTGAACTCGTCCTCCAGGCATGTCTCACATTGTCCCCATTCATACGATATTGACGAGGTTCACTTGTCCCGACTCCCAACCATGGAAAAGCAACCATCAACTCATCCTTTTCCAGGCACACACTAGAAGGTATCAACATCAGCACTGGCTCGTAATTTGCTTACCAATCAAAGCCTTGCTTAATTTTTAGCAAGCTTACTCAGGTAAAGCCAACCCTCAGAAAGGAGGTTTGGTCTTTTGAGACCATTATAATCTGCGATGCCTGTAAAGAATTGTCAAATTGAGACAGTGTAATCACAATCCCATTATACTTTGGTTCATCCTTCAAAGAATTAGGCAAGGTTGGAAATCCTTAAATTCGTAATAAGATCCGTACATGATCTATAACACTGCTGGCATCACTGATCTGTAGTTCCCCTGTTTGTGCATTTCATCTGCACCAAAGGCATACACTGCGATGATAAAAAATCCTTAAGCGTACAGAGCAGACCTCCTAAGTCACGGTGAGAACACGGGTGCCTAATAAACAGAGTTAGATTTATGCCCTATGCTTTGTCAGCTCAAAATAAAAAAGGCCGACAGGATCAGGAGCGAGAACATGCAATGTTTCTGCTGAGGTCAAACTTACGACTCACGAATTCAACCAAGAATTCACCAATGCATTCCACGTTCTCGTGTCTGGAACAAAATTCCACTTACCCATTTCATCCGCCAGTCGAAGAACCTCCTTAAATCTCCCCGTCTCATAAAGTGCTACAGCCATTGTCTTACAAGTATCTTCATTTGGAACCCACTTTTTTGCCAAAATTATCCGAAGAAGCTCGTAAGCTGAATTAACCTGGCCATCCTTGCACATACCTTCAATTAAAATACAGTGGCTAACAACATTAGGTTTGCATCCCTTCTTGGGCATCTCACAAAACACCATTTCTGCAACTTGGACCATATCATTCTCGCAAAAGCTCCTTAGCAGAGTATTCAAATTAAAGATATTTGGCCGATGCCCCTCACGAAGCATCTCATTCAGGATTATCAGAGCCTCATTCATTTTGCATTCCTTACAAAATGAATCAATAATAATACCGTATGTCCCAGCATCAGGAACACATCTCTTGCGTGACATCTCCGACAGAATCTTGTAAACCTTGTTTATTTCGCCTGCCTTGAAGAAAGATGCCATCAATGTATTATACGTTACAGTATCAGGACTCAAACCTTGTTTACACATCAAACCAAATAATACATAAGCAGAACCCATCAGATTTAGTTCACATTTAGCCCTGATTAGAATGTTGTACGTATAAATATCAGGATAAATGGCAAATTGGTGTCTTTTTTTATACATTTGATCTGCTATCTCATACTTTTCTGAATTTACAAGTGCATTCAAAAGAGAATTAAAGGCAGTTACGGTGTGCTTACAGTTAAAATTTGGCATTTGATAGAAGGTTTCCAGAGCGTTTTGAGGCATGCGCGCTCTTCCATAGAGTCTGATTACGGCCACAAGAGTTGCTCCGGTTGAATTTCCTTTCTTCAAACCCTCTAAGAAATTCTCAATAACATCGTATTTGTTTAATTTTGCCAATTTATCAATCAATACGTCGTAGCTTGCGCGAAGGTGTTTAAATTGGGGGTTTTGGGCGGCGGACATGAAGATTTGGAGCGCGATTTCAGATTTTGTCTGGAATCTCAGCATATTCAGAACATCGTAGGGTTTAAGGGTTTTGTAGGGTTTACGAGTCTTGTTTAGAGAAATGGGACTTTTGAGGTTTTTGGAGTAGAATCTTGAACTTGCCAGGAGTTTAGAGCTGAGAAAGCGGAGAGGAAACCATACCGTGTTTTTCTTGAAACTGTGAAATAGATGACTGATGAGCATTTTTAGGTGAAACCTCGAAGTAAGGAAAAGAATGCCGATAGTTTTAACGATGATTCTGTCATTTCCGCCTGCCTGCGAAGCTCAATTTCTTTTCAGATTTAATAGAAAGGGTCTCCAAGATCTTCGAAGTCGACAGCTGGATTTTCGTTCATAGCTTTTCCATCGTTCCTGCTCTAACTAGTTTCCATACATGGTCTCTCGTTTCTTAGCCCACTTTAGCTAATAGAGTTTTCCTGACAGTCTCTTTGCCTTCTCACCTCATTATTTTGCATAATATTATCTAGTCATTCAGTCGCTATTAGCCATTAGGTTAATGGAAAGAGAATCATGGACAATATTGAATTTCAAATTTCAAAGGTACATTGTTATCTCTTTATTTTGGAATTTGAGTTCGAGTAAAATCAATTCAGATTCAATTAATATGAATGTGGTCGTTTAATAAAAAGGTTGGATAAGTATCTGTTAATATAATTATATAACTAGCAATTGCACAGGACATTTTTAGTGTAACGAAATGTTTATAGGAAAAGTAGAGAAATGTGGAAAGAAAGTTAAAGAAAACAACAATTAAAGAGATTGTTTTCTATTTTATTTTCAAAACCAAGTGCCTCATTAAATTAATTTTATTTTTAAAGTTAATAAAATTGTTATTTTTTAAAAGTTTATAATAAAAATGGTAATAAAAATAATAGGCTACTAAAAATAATTTATTTTTTAAAGGTTTATAATAAAAATGGCAATAAAAACATGTTACTAAAAACATTGTTGTTAAATGCATCATTTTTTTTTTGGGAGTTACCCTGCTGCGTCTGCGCCCGCAGAGATTAGTGGCTGCGTCGGCCCCTTGCCCTGCCCTCTGGTCTGCTCTGGCCCTGTGTAGATCGCCCCTTCGATTCTGCATCGAATCTGCCATTTGGACCGCTGCTTTCTTGCACCTTGCCTCCCTTCTCAGCATGTTAGGTCATTCTGCGACTTCCCTCCTGCTCCTTTGACTCTGTTTTTCCCGAGTTCCGGTCATGGAGGATTTGGACTCTTCTCATCCTCCTCCGCCTCCTCCGTCGGCCGATGCAGTCGAGGCTTTCAACTCTCTTCTTTCCTCTCTTCCGAAGAAAAAAACTTCTAAAGCAGCTAAGTTTGTCAAAAAGCTTGATGATGTTCCCGAGATCTCGCTGCCAGCTGAGGGGTCGATTCAAGTGGCCCTTTCACTCTCCGATCGCGCTCTCATTGGACAATTCACGAGTCTCTGGCCCTTGCCCAAATCCACGGAGATCTGGGTGGCCAAAAACTGGGCTCCTTTAATTAAAACCAGCGTTACCTCCTATTTCCTGGGCAGGGGGTTTTTCCTGTTCTAATTTGCCGCAAAAGAAGACAAAGAGCTTATCTTCAGGAATGGCCCCTACTTCATGGGACCACAAGGGCTCTACCTTAACAAGTGGACGCCCGATTTTGACCTGGCTGTGGATGTACCAACGGCGATTCCCGTCTGGGTCAGGCTCCCGAATCTGCCCATGCATTGTTGGAACTGGGATTCGCTAAAACACATTGGGAATACCCTGGGAAAGTTTATAGATCACGCAAACAATAAGGACCAGTTTGACTGTGTCGCGTCTGTGTTGAAGTCGACTTGGAAGTGGGCCTCCCAGAGGCCATCAAAATCAAGGTTGGAAGTTGGTCTCATATTCAGAACCTTGACTATGAGCAGCTCCCTTTCAAGTGCCGAAAGTGCCATGTTTATGGTCACTTCGCCAGAGGTTTTCCAAGTAATGGCAAAGCAACCAAAGGAAAAGAAGAAGGATGGAATCAAGTCAAGAGGCCAAGAACCAACAAGAAACAGTCGGGACCTCCGTCAAACAAAGGATCGCAACACTCCACTGACCAGCAAACCCAAGCTTCACAAGGCCACGGTAACAAATTTGAACCCCTCAGTTTAAATTCAGCAGAGGTGCATGAGATCAAATCATAAGGGAATGATTTTTAGGACAAAGGAACCTCACCAGATCCAAAGCAGGGTGCTAGTGCCCCAAGTGGATCCAAAGGGAAAAGCGCAGAAACAGAGGATGAGGAGCAGATCTCAGAGGACTTCGAGAAAGAAGGAGAAATAGGGGAATCACAAGTCTCGTTCAGAAGATCGACTAGAGGTCGGAAACCTGATTGGGAGAAAAGAGAGCAAGAAACATATAAAGACAAATTGCAAGGCACCCAACCCACTCTTGAGAAACTTTTGGCAAAAATACAAGAAATCAGACCCAGGGCTCTAAGGGAGCCCATCACTCCCAAAAAAGTAAGTAATGAAAGTCATCTCCTGGAACTGTAGAGGTCTGGGCAGCAAAGCAAAGGAAGAAGCCCTCAAAAGTATAATTCGAATAGAAAACTCGGACTTTCTTCTAATCCAGGAGACCAAGATGGAGGATAAAGCTTTCCTCCAAACAAGCAAAAGTTTTTGGAACAAAGGTGGTGGGTAGGTTGTCTCTTCTAGAGGAGCTTCAGGCAGCCTGGGCACGCTATGGAACACAAACAAGTATTTGATGATTGCTGCAATCTCGAATACTCATTGGTTGTATTTGAAATTTCAGAATATAGAATCCAAGGATGAAATCATCTTCATCAATGTTTATGTACCGGTCATTGCAGGGGAGAAGAAGTCATGTTGGGACTCTATCAGAAACCTGGTTGATACAGAGAATCTTGATAACACCATCATTGCGGGGGATCTCAATCTTACTCTGCTGCTGTCTGAGAAGCGTGGAGGCAGTGTTGTAAGAGATCCCACAAGGGAATGGGTGGAGGACCTCATGCAAGACTAGGACCTCATCGATATCAAACCCTTAATAGGTAAATTCACTTGGTCCAATAAAAGAATCGGCCTTGGTCACATTGCTGCTAGATTAGACAGATTCTTGGTGCAAAGCACCTACCTGCTCTATGGGCTAGAAGCTAGAATGTGCATTCTCTCTAACAACGCCTCTAACCATAGGCCCATCTTGCTTGAATTCCTGTCACAAAAGGATCTAGGCCCCATACCCTTCAGATTCAGTCCACTTTGGATCCAGCTTCCGGGCTTTATGGAAAGAGTCAAGACCGTCTGGGATCGTTCGGTAAATGGCTCGACCTTTTTTGTTTGGGAAGAAAAGCTCAGAAGATTAAAATCTGAGCTAAAATGTTGGGCCAATTCTCTCCCAAACCCGACTTTAGAATGGAAAACTGCTCATGATATTCTAGAAGCCCATCAACTTCTAATGGAGGATGTTGTCATTACCCCTGAAGTCATTAACAAGGAAGCTGATCTCCAGCAAAAGCTCCACAGGGCCTGCATGACGGAGGAGTATTGGAGACAAAAATCCCGTAGCCTTTGGTTAAAGGCTGGGGATAGAAATACTGCTTTCTTCCACAAACAAGCCAATGCGAGAAGAAACTTCAACACCATTTATGAAATCAAAGATGAGAACAATATACACAAGGACTTCCTGAGCATCAAAAAGGTTGTTTACAACCATTTCAAAGAGTTGTATGGCGAAGAAGAAACTGGGACAAATGCTGACATCTTCTTAGATGAGGTGCCTAATTTGATTTCTCCCTCTATGAAAAAATAATTGGAAGCAAAAGTCTCGCGAGAGGAAATTAAAACAGCCCTCTTTGAGATGGATCCGGACAAAACTCTTGGTCCTGATGGCTTCACAGCCAGATTTCTCCAAGCTTGTTGGCAAATTGTCGAAAAATATATGTGCAAAATGGTTATGAAGTCTCAATTTTGTCACAAGATTAGGGGCAGCACCAACTCTGCCTTTCTTGCTCTCATTCCGAAGGAAAAGGGAGCTAATGTCTTTAACAGATTTAGACCTATTTCTTTATGCAACATTGGCTACAAAATCATAACCAAGGTCATTGCAAACAGACTGAAAAGCATTCTCCCCAAAATTATTCCGGAAAATTAAGGTGGATTTGTACAGGGAAGGCAAATTGTTGAAAACTTTATCCTGGTGTAAGAGGCGATTCATTCTAGCATTCAGCGCAAAGAGAAAGGAATGGTGGTAAAGCTTGACCTCGCAAATGTGTTTGATCAAGTAAAACACAACTTTCTTTTTGGGGTCTTACGCAAGCTTGGATTTGGGGAAAGTTTCAGCAACTGGATCAACGCTTGCATTTCAGATCCTTGGATTGCCCCCTTGGTGAACGAGCGGGCTGCAGGCTTCTTCAAAGCCTCTCGTGGGCTTCGCCAAGGATGTCCTCTTTCCCCTCACTTATTTGTTCTTCAAGCTTTTGTGTTGAGTTTTATTTGAATAAAAAATTGATGGAGCGGGAAATTCTTGGCCTTAACATAGCTAGAGGAGTAATAAATATTAACCATGCTCTGTTTGTTGATGATACCTTGCTAATGGGCGCAGCTTCGCTGCACTCTGCTTCTAAACTCAAAGATGTCCTTAATAACTTTTGTGAGGCTACTGGCAACATGCTCAACAAAGGAAAATGCCACATTTACAGCTGGAATATTTCCCCTAGCCTGCTCAACGCTATCTCCAAGTGTCTAGACTTCGCTGGCTCGGCCACCTGGTCTTCCTTCAAGTATCTGGGCCTCCTCGTCTTCTTCAAATCTACCTTCTATAGAGATTGGGCCCCTCTCATTGATAAATTTAAAACCAGAATCCAGGCCTGGGGTCTCTCCTGGCTGAATCTGCAGGCAAGACGGTTTTGATCAAATATGTGCTTATCAGTTTGCCCATATTTAAATTCTCTGTTCTTCTTGCACCCTCTGGTGTGCTCAAGCAGATGGAAGACCTTATCCATCGCTTCTTCTGGAAAGGTGGCAAAAGAAATGATAAGCGCATCCCTCTGGTAAATTGGGACAAGATCACGAAACCAATTTTGGAAGGAGGCTTAAATTTTAAGTCTCTACAAGCTCAAAATCTGGCTATGGGCGCTAAGATTGTCTGGCGAGTGATTGACAGCAAACCCGGATGGGCGTAGAAGGCTCTCTGGCGGAAATACTTTGCAGGCCCAAGACTTCGCTGTTTAGACATGCCACGTCTTACTATTGGCTTTCATCTAGCAAGGCTCTGCTCAAACGCCTTGGTGCTAATCCAATCCCATGCATATTGGGTTCCTGGGAACGACAAACGCATAGACCTCTAGAAAGACAGTATTATGGCAAATCCCCCTCTTGCTGATTCACCCTCTCTGCGATCTCTTCAGCATTGGATGGAAAATGCTGGTTTAACCTCTCTTTGGGACATTTCTCGCTGGGATGTGCATTGATGGGTTGGCTGGAAGGACATCCATGTGCCCCCAAACCTAATCTCTGAGTTGAAAGGTTTGCTGTCACACCTGCATGGTCGAGCCTCAATTCACCCAGGCCTTTTGGACAAGCATGGTTGGGGCCCATCCGGCTTCTTCTATGTCGCCATGGGATATTCCAAGTTGCTGGAAATCCCCCATGTTCCCCCTAACCCGGATACTTGGAAAGGACTCTGGCTCTGCAAAACCATTCCGAAGGTCGATTTTTTCTGCTGGCTCATGTGCCACAACAGTAATTTAACTAATGACTGTCTAAAATCAAGAGGCTTCTACGGCCCATCTAGATGCCGAATGTGCAAGGCTAAAGAAGAAAGTTTAAATCACTTAATGTTGCGCTGCAATTTTGCTATTGAAGTCTGTCATGCGATCTTGGCCCCTTGGGGCGGCAGCTTCACCCTCCCTACCTCCATCCCCGAGCTGTTTGCCTCTTGGCGTTTTGCTTATCCTAGAGGTCGCCCTAAGAACAGCAGCTTCAATGACATTTGGCTTTTGCTCCCAAAATTTGCCTGCTGGCAAATTTGGCTCGAAAGAAACAGCATAAATTTTAGAGATAAGGAGCATAATGCTAATACGGTCATAGCTAAAATCAAGGCTCGGCTGAAAGGAAGCTTGAATGGTTACCTCGAAGCATTAGATCTCAGCCAAAATGAGAAAGACTAGAGCAACATGATGGGTTTCACCATCTCAGAAAAATTAAAGCAAAAGAAAATCAATGAAAACTGGCAGATTAGGCTAAATGACAAAGACTTTCCTGGTTGGCTCACCAAGCACTCCTCCTTCTCTTTGTTCTTTGACGGAGCTGCCAAGGGCAACCCTGGTAAAGCTGGTGCAGGGGGAGTGATCAAAAACACTGAAGGCACTGTTATCCATAAATTCACATGGGGTCTAGGCCACTCTTCTAGCATACAAGCTGAAGCTCTTGCTCTCCTACAAGGTCTCTTGCAAGTTGGAAGTCTCGGCATCAAAGAAATTGTTTTTGTTGGAGATTCTCAAACCATAATCAAATTGTTAGTGAATGGAGCCAAGCCGGAAGACATAAATTTTGCTAGATTGATGCGGCAAATCAATGAAATCTCCAAAACTCTACACAAGATGCATTCTTCCATGTGCTCAGAGACAACAACAAAGAGGCTGATTCTGAAGCCAATAAAGCTGCTCTTCTTCCCGCCAGCATTTTATTAAGAAACGAAAAAGAGGATTGGGCCCCCATCTCATAGATTCTTTAGTCATGTTTTATTGCATTGTTCTTCAGCAGTTCGTCTGCATTCACAAAATTGGGAAAATCTCGGAAGTTGCATTGAGGAAAATATGTAAGAACCACTCGCTTAGTTTTCGCAATATCTCCTATGTCTCGTCAAATGAGACAGAAAAAGAAATAGTTCTTCTAATTGTAATCAGTTTGGAGGCATTTACGCCAAAGAGATAATAGTGAAACATAACCGTTCTTGTCCAAAAAAAAGAAAAATAAAAAGAAAGCAAGCATTGTTGTTAAACAAAATAATAAAACAATTTAAATTAAAATAAAATATCAAGTATTTTTTATTAATTTTATTTCATTTATAATTACAATACAATTTTGAATTAAATAATTAAAGTAAAAATACATCTCAATTAAAATCGGAATTGAAATTACATCAAAATCACATTCAAAATAAATTTAATAAAAGTACTTTACAACGCAACTCAAAATAATAAATTTAATAAAAACACTTTACAAAGCAGTCACAAATCTCAATAAAGTGAAAATCATACTTTTAAATGGAATGGTTGAAAAAGCAATAATAATAAAATAATAAAAACGCTTACAACACAAATATGCCAAGAACTCTTCAATTTCGACAGATTTTAAATCTCAAATATGCCAATAACTTTGCAATTTCGACTCAGCTTAATTAACATTACCTCGTTGTTGGCTAGAAGTCAGCAATAGAGTTCCCATTTCCGAGTAGCCAGTTCAGGGATGTTGAAAGACTTGAACGTGTGATTATATCGTCTGCTTCATAATGCATGTTTTTCTAGTCTTGATTTTCAGTCTTGAGTGAGCTCTGTGTTGAGATTCGACAAGATGATGAGCTTAGTGAAAAGAGTCGCCTTCACTAAGTGGGCCCGCAGGCTATTTTTGGCGCAAGTTTGTTTTTAGACTATGTCTGTTTTTAGACATGATGATCATATTTCAGAAGTTACAGGATGCTATTTGTGGATGGTTGGTCAAGTTGGAAAAATAGATGAAATTCTATTTTTAGAATATTGGGCAAAGTTTATTTATAGATCGTCAATCTAAAAATAGATGCATGTCGATTATTATTAGCTCTTAATAATAATCAAACTCTAAACAACAACTTATTCTCTTGGAGCACTTCAGTTCAGTGCACAGATGTGGCACAACAGCTGACAGAAGGAATTACGCTATTCCTAAGGGTTTACTGGAGCTATTGCATGGAGGACTCAGCTAGAACTTAAGTGGCAGAGTTATGACACAGTTGGAAGAAGTAGTTATGAAGTTGTATTCAGTTTAACTCAGTTAGACTCAGTTGAGCTAGTTGTATCTAGTTTAACTGATTGATACACTAGTGAGAGTGGAGTGAATTAATTAGTTAATTAATTCACAAATAATAAGTCATTAATCAACTGAACAATACATCAATTAACTACAGTGCATGGCAGTTTCAGTGGAGACCAGTGGAGAGATAGGTGAAAGGGCAAGATAGAATATTTTTTGTGACTATTAGTGATGCATTGATTGCATCAAACACACAGTGGAGATGCCAATGAGGATTGTGCAGTCAAGGATGGAGTAATTCGAATTCATTTAGAGCTATTCTTCAGCAAAGATTGCACAGTGGAGGCAAGCTAGCAGATGGCATAGATCGGTGCATGGATTTGCAAGATTAGGCCTGATTAGTGTATGACGATTGTACTATACTGAGAGCTTGTGATAAGCTTTGTATGCTTGTATGAGATTGTCATATGATCTCCATGTTACATAATATATAGTTGGGGTTTTCAGCTTCAGGCTTTTCGAGTTAAAAACTGTGTTATGTGCGATTGATACTTTTTGTTTATGCTTCACATGTGTGTGCAATTAATTTTTTCGCAAAAGATTAACAAGTGGAATAGATTCAGTATCTTGCATAAAGTTAAATAGTTTGAGATTAGGTGGATCTTGGACATATGCATGCTTAGTGCATATAATTTCTACATTCTGGTGTAGCTACTACCTACAACTATGCAAGTGGTAGCTACATAGCAGTTCTTTAGAGATCTGAGTGAGAGTGATTATGGAGTGAGTGAGAAGGACCTGATACTGAAATCGTGAGAGACCACTCTAAGTCCTTTCCTTTCCCGAGTGAAGTCATACCACTTGTGTGGATAAGCCAGCCTAGAGCTAAAGGCCATGTAAGACCGCCCAGACAGATATTAGATCTCATAATTCCTATGTATCTTTGCTAAATATATATATATATATATATATATATTAAATTCACTGAACTCACACACACTTGAGATCTGATATCCTCAAGATGAATTAGGTGATCGTTCTTATATTCAACTTTTACATATAAGTTTTTATTTGTGAATTTCAATAATAAAAAATTAAAATTAAAATATATGAACCAAACATGAATTTATTTAATTATGTGTTTTGGTTAAAATATATGAACCAAATAGGCAGCTCAAAAGGCATGTTTTTTCGAGAGGAGCGTTTGGATTTATGTTAACAACACGGGTATAGTCAACAACTGTGTACTCATTGAAGGCATGCTTTTTTTTCGAGAGGAGCGTTTGGATTTATTGTAACAACACGGACATAGTCAACAACTGTGTACTAGCTGAAGGTGTAGCACATGAAATGATAAGCCAATTTTCCACCAAAAGAGAAAATATATTTCCCATCACTCTGTATAAGGGTTTTAAAGGCATCCACTTTGAACATTCCACATAAATTGGTCTTCTTCGAGTTATAGTAAACACAATCTCCCCAGCGACAAAGGAAGCACATGATCTTCGTTCTTTTGATTTGTTACACCTGCTCCCGTGCTTTCCGCTATTCTGAAACTCGTTACAGGTTCTCACTTAACATTCTCTTTGTTTGTGATGAAAACAACACTACATTAAAAATCACTTACCCTACATCCTCGTGGTTGAATATGCGTGGAGATAGTTTCTCATCCTGCCTAGCATGTACAAAGATTGGTAGGCTTAGCCTTGAAATAAGAGGAATCTATGGAAAAATTATTAATGGGGTTCAATGGGTTACAACATTGGAATAAACGAAAACCCTATAAACTTGAGCATGCACTCCATGTGGTTGTCGTTGTCGTGAAAGGCTCCGAGTAGTTGCAAACGTGCCTGTACATACTACAAACAACAACATTGCCTTAGAAACCCTTTATTTCAATGGTCATTGATTTTAATGCTCCGAGATTTCATCTGGATGGGGCAAGGCACTTGCAGGTTCCAACTTCGAGGTTCGATCTCTTTGGAGCTCTGGAACTCTGAAAAACCTTCGAAGTTCTAGCAATACTTTCGTCCCAGATTTCAGTGAAAGTGGTGGATGCATTCAGCGGCGAGCAATCTGCTCCATTCTTTGGCTTTTTTGGGGCCGCCACAGTGTTTGTGTTCTCCTGCATGGGAGCCGCATATGGAACTGCGAACAGTGGAATGAGCGTGGCCTCAATGGGTGTGATGAGGTCGGAGCTTGTGATGAAATTGATTGTTCAGCAAAGTCCTATAATCTTTAAAGGCATGCTTCTCGGGGTCGAACAGGATGTCTTGGACTCTTCCGGATTGGAAACCTTGTCATGTCTGTTTTCTCACATATTCTTCAGAGTACTTTGATCCAATAATCTAGAGACGAGGGGCGACATATTTGGTTTGGAAATTAAACCCTTCTCAAGTATTGTAGGAGCTGGGAGCTGCAAGTGTCATCGCAGGCAGATTTTCCAAGGCATCGGGAGGAGATAAGAGGCGTGGAGAGGAACGATGTACTGTGGGAGCTAGGAGGAGTTGCAAGTATCATTGCATCGCAGAAAACTTCTTCCAATGCGTCGGGAGGAGATAAGAGGCGTGGAGAGGAACAACGTTCAAGTACCACATAACGAAACCCCAAAACCTGAACCGAGCAGGAAAATTACAGAGGAAAGACCAAGTGATCAAGCGTACATGTTTTAAATACATATTCATGCAAGAAAAACGGTGAGGCGAAGGCAAACGGTGAGGCAAGAAGATAGTGAGGCATTTGAGGCTGAGGCAAACGATGAGGCAAGCGGTGAGAGAATGACAAAACCTCCTCCACGTGTTAAATTTTAATTGCAGGGAGGACGACGAAATTGAAGCCATCTTATTGGTTGGGGTGAACAGTGTTTGCCAACCTCAACCCCGCAGAGAGAATGCCTTTCAACGTAATTAAATAGTTAGATAAGATAGATAAATATTTATAATGTAAAATATTAAATATATTTTACTTTAATAATTTTAGATAAATATATTAGATTTACAAAAGAACTTTATAAATTAAATATAAATTATAATTAATTGAAATTAAATAAAATTAAAATAAATAATATAATTAAAATAACAATATTTTTACCTTTTTAGCCAAACTATTTGTTATAGCATAACGGTTAGTTAATCTTTCGCTTCATCTATTTAAGTCTCATGCCATGATTTGATCTCTCATCTTGTCTTTAAGATGAACCAAATTATTGGTTCGAAACACGTCAACAAAGTTTTTTTTATGTTATTATTATCGAAAAATATCTCTACATAAATTATGGATCACAGAAGCCATATTTCAAAAATTGTTAATTTTAATTTCGGAAATATATATATATATATATATATATATATATATATATATATATATATATATATATATATATATATATATTACATTATTAAAATTAAAATAATATTATAAAAAATTGTCCCTAGATCTTGGATAGATGGTGATCAGGTGCTATGTTAAGGCACTTCTTAACGTAAAGTCATCAGTTCAATTCCTCGCTCAATCAGGGTGATAGGTTGGACATGTTGAAGATGTAGTCTTGCCAAGCTTACCAAAAAAAGAATTATAAAAATTAATTAAATTATAATTTTATTTAAAATATTATTATTGTTAATTATAAAAACAATTAATATATGACTTTGTGTGTGTGTGTGTGTGTAGTAAGATTTTTACCATGTAGATTTCTTTTCATTTTATAATGGATATTCTTAACATATAAATAGGCTTTGCTACAATATCACGAGTCAATATCATGGTTAATGCCCAAAAAATCATAATTCATCTTTATGTCACATTTTTTGATCTAATAAATTTAATTAAAAAGACATAAATGACATAATTATGCCGATAGGCATGGTCTATCACAATAGAGCTCCCAAAATTTCTATTCTTTAAAAAATAGAAAATCATCGATGGTCAATATTTAATAGTTTGAGAATATTTTTAGTCGTATACACAATCTAACGAATGAAATCAAGGGTTTCCCGACTGCTTTTTAGTTTTCGACCTCTACTCCTCTCTTGTTGTTACAAATTGTCAAAGTTATAAATGGCACATAAGTATTTTGATTGCAATTTTCTATGGCCATTTATCAACCATTTAATTTATATGGCTATGCGAGTTAATTTGAAGATAAATCTCAAACTTTGATTTTTGACTATGTTAATGAGGTTGAATGCACCACTTACAATCTTAAGCAGATCTCTCTGATATGAGGCCCCAATTAGGCTTCACACCATTTGGGATGAGAGTCACATACAGCTTATCGACCCGACTGGCATCTTATGTTGTGTGAATATTAAATTTTGGACAGATGAGGTATGAAAGGGAAACCCAAATTATGCCCTTAAAGGAATGCAAGTGCAAACAACTTCAATAAAAATATTTTAAATGAATTTGTACAATTAACATTGCAGCAGATTTATAATAAGCATGAATATGAAAGAAAGAGTGATACCAATCCCTAATTAAGATACATGATGATTAAAGCATACTAATTATTAATTGTGAAATAGTTTACAATCAACCAGTTTAAGCATAAACACATGTAATAAGTAGCAATAATTTCTTGGAATTATAAGAGTTTACAGCTAACCAATAGTTCATTAAGTTGCCACAAATATACAACAATTATATATTAATGAACATCAATAAAGAACAATCTTACAGTAGTCGATAACACATGATAGAAAAGCATTTTCGTGGCCTTTTTGGATTCTAAGTATTAGAGCTAAACATCTAAAGCCAAATCACAAAGTATCTTCAAGAATACTAATAGTGGGAGTGCATAAAGTTGGAACTTAATCATTAAGGTTGTTACAAGCTTCTCCCTTTCAAGGATCCTCCAAGAGTCCAAAAAAGTTAGCCCCTTCTCCTCACTGGAGGGTTTTATTTATTCAAAAGTGAGTTGAATTTCCACGTTCTGTGACTTTTCACCTACCCGCATCTCTAATTTCTAATTCACTTTATTTTCTAATTTTGCTTTACTTTACATAATTAGATAAAAATTGCAAAATAATATTTGAATAAAACAAACATCTAATTTGAGCCCAACCCAAAAATTGACAAGGGTTGCACTTGGATTTGTAACTCTTGGGCCATATGAGTGTGCCAAGCCTTATAGTCTATTTCATGGAAACACTGTCAAATGAGAGGCTACTTTATGCAATCATGATTTTTTGACATTTTGATATACCTTGATGTCTTCCTCTCCATCACGATATTCTTTCCTTGCTAACAGATGATAGATCTCTAACCACTCAAGAAAAATTGACTTATCAGTATAGCATTTTGAATTAGCATAGGTAGGAACTGATGTGATGGAGCTTTATTTTGATTCTTCCTCCACGATATATTTCCTTGGTCTTCTCTTGAGGGGAGCCATGTCTTCAAATGATGATGTAGAAATTTTAATACAAATATTTATTGCCTAGATTCTCCTGATCTAACAATTATATGCCATTGTTAAATACAGAATCGCTTCTACCAAAATCCTTGCGGAATTTAAAACACGATCGCCAATTGCAATATCAAGAAGAAAAATCAATCACACATAAAATAGATGTTTTTACCGGGAAAGCATAAAGCTAAAAACCCCACTATCATATATTATGTATATATCATCGATCATGAAACAATCTCATACAAAACTCTAATCGAAGAGCTCTCAGTACAATATACAATCGTCTCACACTGTCTTGAAGAAATTGGCAAATGCCTTAGCCAAATTTTTGCCTCACAACAACCTGCCTCCACTACGCAATCCAAGTTTATTACAAAGACCAATTCGATGCAATCGTGCCCTCCTTGACTGCGCAATCCTCATGATCATATCCAATGTGTGTTTGGCTTGCAAGAGTAAAATCCAATATAGTACAACTGATAGTCAACTTTCCCTTACACCTACATCTCAACTGGGTCTCTACTAGATCTGACATTCATGCAATTAACAATAGTAAATCTTTAGTTGCATGTGAGACCACTGATTGTGAATTAATTAAAAATTAATTCACCAATCTCTCACTAGTGTATATTCAGTTACAACTAGCACAACTGAGTTTAACTCACTTAATTGAGTTAAACTACTTTAAAACTCACATAACTACACATCCAACTCTGTTACAACTAAGTCCACTTGCATGTCCCACCAACCTTTGAACTTGAAATTCCTTCAGCTAGCTGGTTTGCCACTTCAGTTAACTGATTCCAAGTGCTCCATGAGAATAGGTTAATATTTATTGTCCAACTATTATTAAGGAATAATAATAGTCGACATGCATCTATAAATAGGCATGCAATCTATAAATATAACTCGCACATACATCTAAAAATAGAACATCATCTATAAATAGAATTTTCTCATCCATTCTAAAAATAAACTTCCACCTAAAAATAGCCCGAGGCTCCATCCTAGTGTAGGTGCTTAATTTTCACTAGGATCAACTTGTTGAATCTCAACACTCCATCTCAACAAGAAAGGGATTATCCTTCACCCTGATCCTGTCTCTATGATATTCGAATTTTCTCCTGGTGAGCGCCTTCGTCACAATATCTGCATCATAATCTTCCGTAGGAATGTACTGAAGCAACATGATCTTCCGCTGCACACAATCTCTGATATGATGATACCAGACATCTATATGCTTAGATCTTTCATGAAACACGGGATTAATCGAGTGTTTAATGCAACTCTAATTATCACGATGAATCACTGTAGGATCTAAATGAAAACCAAACAAACCAACCAGGATCTTTCTCATCCAGATAGTCTCACATGTAGTTTTACTTGTTGCCATGTATTCCGCTTCTGCTGAAATGAGTGCCATATATCTCTATTTCTTGTTGTACCAAGAAACAACTGTAGATCTGATACTAAAGATCCGTCCTGATGTGCTCTTTCTGCCTATTGGGCTGCCCGCCCAATCTGCATCCGTGAAGCCATGCAACTTCACCTCATATGTCTGTCTGTACCACAAGCCATACGCAGATGTGACCCTCAGGTATCTCAGGACATGCTTTCCCACCTTCCAAAAGAGCTTGGTATGCTTAACCATCGCTTGGCTAAGCTGGTTCACTGCATAGCATATGTCCAGTCTTGTATTCACTAAATACATTAGCGAACCCACTAATTGTCGATAGATAGTAGCATCCACTACCTCTCCAGATGTAGCGTCCTCTTTCCTCCAGTTTCCTGGAAGAGGAGTATCCATGGGTTTGCAGCCCTCCATGTGAAGCTTACCCAATATCTCCCTTGCATACTTTCCTTGAGACACAAAAATTTCACCATCTCGCTGCCATATTTCCAATTCAAGAAAATAATGAAGGAGGCCCATATCCTTCATCTCGAACTCCTTTGCAAGGTCCTCCTTGCATGAGTGTATCAACTGCTCATCACTAGTCAGTATTAAATCATCAACATAAAGAACAATGATTAAAAACTTACCCTCTATCACAATTTGGTATAGGTTTGCATCTGCCTCACTCTTGGTGAAGCCAAGTCCGGTGAAATAGTTGTCTATCTGAGTGTTCCAAGCACGAGGTGCTTGCTTCAATCCATACAACACTCTTTTGAGTCTGCACACATGCGACTCACTGTTGAAGATCTCAAATCCTTCAGGCTGCTCAATGTACACTTCTTACTCAATGATCCCATTGAGAAACACAGTCTTCACATCCATCTAATGAATGTGCCAATCCATCTGCATTGAGAGAGAGTAAGGATGGTCCTTATGGAAGAATACCTTGTGACAGGTGCAAAGGTTTCTTCATAATCGATCCCCTCGATCTGTGAAAAGCCCTGGGCCACAAATTTGGCCTTGTATTTCTCAACACTCCCATCAGCAGCTTGATTTACCTTGTAGATCCATCTTGAACCTACCACTTGTTTATCAACTGACCTTGGAACAATTTCCCAAGCATTGTTTCTGAAAATGGACTCATACTCCTCCACCATTGCATCTACCCATGTGGGCTCGTACTCTGCTTCCTGAAAGTAATATGACTCAGTCACAATACATTTTCTTATGAGAGCCATGTATCCAGTGAATCGGTCAGGAGGTTGTCTTTGTCTGCGCTGTGAAGTAGGGACTCCTACATTCTGCGCAGCATCAAGTCGCAGCCTCTCAACTTCTGTGGTACACCTTCTGCCAGTTCTGATGTTTGGGTTTGTGTGAGTGGACTCCTCCACTCCATGAACCTCCTCCTGTGGTTGATCCACATCTAAAGACTCATCTTTGGGAACCAATAGTTCCTCCTCTGCATACAAGTCCAGCTCCCTCTCAAGTGACAACCGCATGACTTTCCCCTCATCGAATTTTATATCCCGTCACATAAAAATCATCTTACTGTTAAGAAAATACATACGATAATTTTGGGGTGTTTCTGTGTAGCCTACAAATATCCCAAATTCAACAGTTGGCTCCAGGTTCTTCCTGGCGTTCTTGGTCACATGCACATAAATAGATGAGCCAAAAATATTAAAGTGAGAAACATTCGTTTTCTTACCAGTGAAAGCTTCTTCAAGTGTACTCATGCCAAGTGCTCTATGAGGACAACGATTTTGCACATAAACCACAGTGTTGCATGCTTCCACCCACAAATGCATTGGTAGGCCTTGATCATGCAAAATTTCTCATGTTGCACCCACGATCGTTCTGTTCTTCCTCTCCCCGACCCCATTTTGTTGCGGGTTATGAGGCGCTGAGTTCTCTTCGAATTCCTTCTTTATTTCAGAAGTCTTTGAATTCATTAGAGATGTATTCTCCACCATTATCGCTCCTCGAAGCCTTCACTGTCTTCCCTAACTCTTTCTCCACCAATGTATTAAACTCACAGAACTTTGAGAATGTTTGATCCTTCTTCTGCATGAAGAAGATCCAGCATTTACGATAAAATTCATCAACAAAAATAGCATAATACCTGTGTTTTGTTGTTTAAGAAACTAAGAATGGTCCACACACGTCTGTGTGAACTCTCTCCAGGATCACCGAAGCATAGTTCTCCTTTTCATGAAATGTTGACTTTACATACTTCCCCATGGTGCAACCCTTGCACTGATCTAACTGAGAAAGTGTTTCCATTGGAATTCTAGTAGATATTTTCTGCATGACTTTCAAGGCTCATGATGAATATGGCCCAATTGTCTGTGTCATAATTTGCCCTCATCCCAGCTCACCACTTTTTCTGCCTTGTCCATCATGGCAGCGTATCCATCTACCTCCAGCTTGTAGAGATTCTTAACTGTTGGGCATGTGTTCTATTCTTTCCACGACTAGCCCCACACGTTGTACGTTGCACTGGGCACAGTAGGGGGGAGGCAGCCCCCATTGTTGGGGTCCGAGGCAGCGCCCCGACAAAAAATTTTTTTGGTGTGCGGACCCACTCATAGGTGGACCCACCCATGTTTTTTGCATGAGTTTGCACATGGTTTTGGGGTACGATGGTTTTCGGCCCCTGGTATTTTGTAGATCCGGTCAAGGGAACTACGGCTATGTTCTAATCCAGGGTTAATGGATTGGGGTTTATGTATGCTTCGGCATGTATATATATGTGTTGTAACACTAAAAGGAATATAATGAAAAATCAAGCTGGTCGTCCTGATTTGGGATCCAGGGGAAAATCTCTGTGTTTATTTGTTTTATGTTTTGTGCTCTCGCTATTGTTTATTTTCTGTTATAAGATTCGTGTGTAGATAATTTCTGTTCAGGGTTAAAACCTACATTTGGTATCTGTTAATTTTAGGTCATGTTCTATGCCATTTCATATTAGGGCACAATACTGAAGAAGATAGAACATACTAATAGATCGATAGAAGACAAGCCAAAACAGAGATAAGAAATGGTGGTGTTACGACAATTAGCAGGATGCTTCAACCAGAAAAGTCTCCAATAGGTCATTCATCCAAGTGTGTAACCCAGAACAACCCAAACAAAGAATATGCAGCTCCAACGCCATCAAGAGAGAGATAATTCCTCCACAACAATGTGTGTCAAATGAACTCGAACTCTCTCCAATATATAGGAATCTTTGGGGGTGTGTGACACATCCTTTAAGACATTTAAGTCAATATTTTATTCCAAGCTGACCTAGCACATAAGTGGAATAAATTCAAAGTACATGTTCTGCTCATCCGATCGAGATGATCTTTATATCAATCTTACACCTCTCCGAAATAGGAATCCAATAAAAATACTGCGATCGTCATCTGCATAGCACAACCCAAAGTTTGGACCTAGTTGTCTAATTTTAACACTCCCTCTCAACTAGGGAGAACTTCGTCCACAAGTGCAATCCAAACATCGTGCGTCATCTCGCCGTAACTTGCTTTACTGGCCTCTTTATTTCAAAACAGAAGTGGGTCAGTCACAAAGACATCATACCAAATGGACAGATCGTACCCCGTAGGTCCGAACTCCTCATCGTACTCACAAAGAGTCTCCAACCAACCCGAAGTTGGTTCATCTGACCCGAAGTCAGGCAGAGGTCCCAGACCTCACTAAACTTGATCCTAGATCAAGTGGTTGGACCGTGCCATCCTAGATAGAGAGTACGGCAAATACTGATGCATCCATCAGTCTTTGCTACTAGTCTCTAGCCTTTCCCATCTCATTGGCCAAATGAGAGGTACTTCCCATGAGCCCTTAACTCAATGGGTAGGATGCATACGGGGCACAGATAAATGAGAGGTGAACCAACTCAATAATCACAAAGGTGGGGCAGAAGCACCATAAGTGCTTATAGCTCCGAGAAGCTATCCCCAAAGCCCCCCAGAGCTCCCAGAGCTCATCGTCCAACAGGACCCACATCAAAGGGTCGTTCCATGATTCCAAGATTCTCACGGAAGGTTAGGAACATGACCTTCCCCAAGGGCATTGTGAGAATATCCGCGACCTGCTCATCAGTTCCTATATGATCGAGCCTTACAGCGCCTCGCTGTACCATATCCCATATAAAGTGGTACCAACCATCAACATGCTTGGATCAATCGTGGAACACAGGATTCTCAGTTATACGAATCCCACTCTGGTTATCACAGAGTATCACAGTGGTATCTAGCACATGTCCAAACAGCTCACTAAAGAGCTTTCGCAACCAAACTGCTTCACAACAGGCCAAACTTGCTGCAATGTATTCGGCCTCAGCGGTGCTCAAAGCCACCGACTTCTGCTACCTGCTCATCCATGAGATCGAAGCAGAACCAAGATTGAAGCAGCATCCCGATGTGCTCTTACGATCCACCACACTCAAATTTCAAACTAAGATCAAAAACTAAGATCAAGATATCCACTGAGTGTCATACTCCGATGCTGTATCTCAGCCCATGGTCTATCGTGCCTCAGAGATATCTCAAGAGTTTCTTGGCACCAACCCAGTGAATGTTATGATCAACCATGTGTTGACTCAAAGTGTTCACTGCACATCATATGTTCGAACAAGTTTTCATTAAGAACATCAGGGTCCCTATGAGTTAACGATACTCAGTAGGACAGGCCCAGCAACGCTGCTACTCAACTTCTTAAAGTTGAGTTCCATGGACTTATAGTCCATCATACCAGAAACTTCATAATGTATTTTCCTTGAGAAAGGAAAATCTCGCCAGGTCTCTGCTAGACCTTCAGGCCTAGACATCAGTCCTAGGTCCTTCATCTCGAACTCAGCAGCGAGCTCCCTCTTGCACTGATGAATGAGAGGGTCAGCACCTGTCAGAAGAGGTCATCCACATACAGCACCAGAATGAGAGGTTTTCCCTTGACAACCTTGAAGTAAGGGTTCGGATCAGCATTACTTCAAGTGAAGCCCAGCTTCATCAAGTAGCTATCTATCCTCTTGTACCAATCTCAGGGTGCTTGTTTCAGCTCATAGAGGGCTCTTCTTCAACCTGCAAACATGGGTGTCCCGATCTTGGATTGCCAACCCCAAAGGTTGCTCCACATATATCTCTTCCTTTATCACACCATGCAGAAAAATGCGGTCTTCACATCATCTGATGAAGACTCAATCCTTGCGTAGCAGAAAGGGCTATAATAGATCGAATGGTGGTATCTCGAGCCACAGGTGCAAATATGTCATCATAGTCTATATCTTCCTCATAGGCAATGAATCTTGCCTTGAACTTCTCAGCACTTCCAACAGATCTATGCTTGATCTTGTAGAGCCATTTCGAGGTGACAACTGCTTTGTCCTATGGTCTTGGAAACACATTCCAGACATTATCCTTCATAATGGACTCATACTCTTCGTGCATAGTATCCTTCCAGACTTGATGCTTTACGACTTCCTCAAAGGATCTAAGCTCAGATTGTACAAAAGTACTCATGGTTGCTAGATGTCCCGGAATTTATATGGCTTCTTGGTTTTCCTTCGGAATTTCCCCCTCTGAAGCCATATGTCCCTGAGCCATGAGGATCTTCTTTCATTGAACAAAAGTATCCATTCAGGAGCATATACAGATATATCTCCCTCTTAATGTCGGCTTCTCTCTCGGGAGAAGACATCTATTTGAATGAGGGCATCCCAGACACCATCTTGGAATTGGGATCTGATGTCCCACAGTCAAAGCCATCCAACAAAATTTGCTGATCATGATTCAAGATTCCAACCATGTGACCAAAAACTGCATAAACTTCCCAGTTCACATTTTAAGTTGACCATAACGCTCCAATGTAGGACTGATATAGTCACATGCTACTGCTACATAGGTGTCTATCTATGTCACTGACATACAGGGGGAACATATCAACAAGCCTCAGCTTGTGTTAGAAGTCCTTTTAGCCACTACCTGTTATTCTGTGAGTAGCTCCTTCAAACAACCTTCTAAGACTGCAGCTTACAAAAAAATCAAGGGATCCAATCTACCTTGGTTTATCCTGCACTTGAGGCATTGCACCTTGAGTTGCTTCTAGATCTGCCCATTTCTGGTTATGGCAGCAGACAGCTCCTAGGGCTGTAAAAAATAAATAAATTTGACCACTACATAGAATTTCCTCAAGGACTTCAGCAGTCAACCCTTAAAACTTCCTGCTTCAACATGGGTGTCTGTCTATGTCACTGTCATGATGACAGTGACATAGAATCACAGTTTTAAAACTATCACATTTATCACGGCTTGCTGAATATGAACTTCACTTACATCTCTTGGACTCTTGTCCTTGATGTACCAGGCAGGGTTCTCTTCTTCCTATACCTTTGCTGAAGGAATTTCGGCCTGGGTACATTGATAATAAGGCAACAATTCGATCTTCCAGCAGTGGGGATCCCTCCTTAGAAATTTGGGACTCCTTTTTGGATTTTAATGATCACCCAAGACAAATTCTCTGTCTCTGTCCTGCATACCTCTGCTTTAATAATTAAATTCAAGAATGGCCACCAACTAGTAAGTGCCACGTACTGGAGTGATCACCCAATTCAGCCTTCAATAAGAGGTTTGTTCTGCTTGAAAAAACTTGTCCTTATGATCAGATAAAGTTATTGCTTGGACAGATTGAAACAACTAAGATGGTTAAGTTTGGGAAATTGATCCACGAAGATATATAGGCTGCTTTAGATTTGCTAGACTTTCGATCCAGCCTCCACACTAAGGTAATCAACCTGCAATTGATGGTATTTACGCCCAGGAAGTCTAGGCTCAAGGCACTCAGTCCACCAATAATTACGCCCTTCCTTTCTGCACACATATGATATACACACTTTAATTACAATGTTCTAGCGTATACAACCTTTGACTTGGCTACATCACCTTCAATTGCTTCAGATTGCATCTATATCATTGCAATCAAGTCGTTCACCCACAACAAATTCAATTCTTAAATTCTCAAAATTGATGATTTTGGACACAGGTTTTCCAACAAATTTCTTCAGAAGTTCGCTGTTTGGAGTAGTCTACAGGAACTTCTGATCAAACGCAGCCACATATTGTGTCCTCTGTTCCGGAAATCGACGGGGGCAACCCATAAGGAAACGTCCACATACAACGCTAATTCAATTGCTGGTCATGCCGTCAAAGGGTGTGACGTCTAGTCTCACGTAGATTCTCCCTGCGAAAGCCACGATCACAGACTTCGCTTGGTCAACTGCACAGACGATGGGCGTAATCAGAACCTTTGGTTCATTATCATCGGGAGAATTTGTGTTTGTATTGATTAGAAACCCGTTAACCTTTCCAAATTGCTTTCAGCTGATGCCAGATTTCTGCCGACGCTGTTTCTGCCGACGTAAAAAGGACTGCGGCCCACCTCTCGGCTATGATAGATAAGTGAATTTCCTTGTTGAGCAAGACCGCCCCCACAGCAATCACGACCACGACTACCGTAGCATCGTCGACCACGATGTCCTCCGACGTCTTCGCAATGGGCTGCAATACCTTGAACTGACTTGCTCCATCACTCTGTCCGCATGAATTTCTGCTGTCTGGAAGTCCATCACTCTGTCCGCGTGAATTTCTGCGTGAATTCACGTGCTTAGAGGGCTGTCTGCAATATATGCAGCGTTCAATGCTTACACTGACTGCAATTTGTGACACCTACTCCGTGCACCAAATCTCGATCAGCACCCTGCTGTCAAAGCTCCACGCAGCTTGATTTTTTTTTTTTTGATTAAATCAAGCAAAACACAACTCCTGCCCCAGTCACAAAAAAAAAAAAAATGATTAAATCTTCACAGCGAAAACGCTCAACTCAATGTTGACTTCATGATTTCTGTTCTCACGCTGAGGATTGAAGTGCAATCTGCTTTTACACCGCTTGGCCTATGACAGATTCTCCACGCTTATGCAGGCAGACCACAATTTCATTCACACGATTTCTTCTTAATTGTATTCACAAGCAGCAAAGTCTCTCACACGATCACGCGGGCCACGAACAATAAGCTTTTGGATCGCACAGCACGCTGTCTCAGCAGCGAAAAAAGACCAACTGGGTTTTGAAAGTGGAGCTTCTACTCCAATACCTCATAATTCCACTCATGTTCTTTCCGTGGGCCCATAACCAGGTTTGAAAAACAGGTTGTGCAGAATTCAAAGAACTTTCTGTTTTTTTGTTTTTTTTTAATTTTCCCCGTTCTTGACTTTGGCCTTTCTGTTTGGCCGCAAACATTTCAGCCTTCCAGCTACCCACATATGGTAGCATTTTGTATATATGAACCTCGGCCAACTAGCTCAGCAAGCTAGCCCTCAAAAACATCCCTTCTAAGATCTACAGCTTTTTCACGCAGATTAGGGCAGACTTTTTCCACGCTAATTAGGGCATTGTCTTCAACCCAACCTCTGATACCATGTTAATTTTAGATCATGTTCTATGCCATTTCAGATTAGGGCACAATACTGAAGAAGATAGAACATACTAATAGATCGATAGAAGACAAGCCAAAACAGAGATAAGAAATGGTGGCGTTACGGTGATCAGCAGGATGCTTCTACCAACAAAGTCTCCAATAGGTCATTCAGCCAAGCGTGTCACACATAACCCCAGAACAACCCAAACAAAGAATACTCCATGTATATATATCACAGCTCCAATGCTATCCAGAGAGAGAATTCCTCCACATCGATGTGTGTCAAATGAACTCCAAGTCTCTCCAATATATAGGAATCTTTGGGGGTGTGTGACACGTCCTTTAAGACATTTAAGTCAATATTTTATTCCAGGGCGACCTAGCACATAAGTGGAATAAATTCAAAGTACATGTTCTTCTCATCCGATCGAGATGATCTTTAGATCAATCTTACACCTCTCCGAAAGAGGAATCCAATAAAAATATTGCGATTGTCATCTGAGCAGCACAACCCGGAGTTTGGACCTAGTTGTCCAATTTTAACAAAAGATCGTGCCACCATTGATGCGCTACACGCAGGGTTGTCGCCGTCGCCGAGGGTTTTTTCCATGCCCGAGGTAACTCTGCTCAAGGGGAGATCCTCAGATCGATTCTTGCTAAGTGAAAGAAGATGGCGAGCGCGTAAAGATAGAGATCGAGAAATTTAATGGTCGAGTTTTGAGTTGTGGAAGCTCAAGATGGAGGATCTCGCTGAGAGATAAAGATCATGATCAAGGTAGATCCGTATTAAAACCAACAACAATGTCAGATGAAGACTGGAAGAAACTGGATCGGAAGGCTAAGAGCACAATACGGTTGTGTGTCTCAGATTCAGTATTGTTGAATGTATCCGGGGAAGCTACGACGAAGAATTTGTGGGAAAAACTTGGGACTTTGTACCAATCTAAGTCTCTGGTGAATAAGCTGTTCCTACGGAAAAATATGTATAACCTGAGGATGAAGGATGGAGACTCGGTGACAGAGCATCTGAACGCCTTCAATACTGTGGTAAGTCAGCTGTCATCTGTTGATATTAAAATATCAGATGAAGATAAGTGCATCAGCTTGTTGTGTTCTCTACCAGATTCATGGGACAGTCTGGTTATTGCAATAGGTAGCAATACAACTACCTTGAATTTTGATGACATTGTCTCAGCCTTGTTGTCGGAGGAAATGAGACGGAGAAATATGGAGGGTCGGAATGGAGATGCCTTATCTGTACGAGGAAGGTCCCAAAACAGAAACAAGAATAAGGTTTCGAGTGGGAGATCCAAATCTAGAGGGAGATCTAAATCTCCTGGAAAGTTTGTAAAGGTATGCTGGAAATGCGGAAAGGAAGGGCACTACAAAAAGGACTGCAAATCTAAAGCTCCTGAGAAAGGAAAGGGATTTGATGATGCTCCTTCTGCATAGGTAAAAACCACCTCAGATGAAGGTGGGGATGTGTATTTGGCTTCTTCTTCAAATACACATGTAGATCATGAGTCATGGTTGATTGACTCAAGAGCATCCTTTCACTTCACTCCCCATAGGGAGTGGTTCTGCAAGTATGAAAAATATGATGGTGATGTCTTCCTAGGGGATGATAGGAAGGCCAGAATTGTCGGACGTGGAAAGGTCAAGCTAAGCTGTAAGGTGGAAGGATTAGAACACTTCCTGGTGTTCTGCATATTCTTGCATTGGCCAGAAATCTAATTTCTGTAAGCAAGATGGATGATGCAGGTGTAAAAACAGTGTTCGAGAAAGATTCCTGCAAGATGATTCGGGGAGCACTGGTATTAATGCGGGGAGTTCGGACTGGAACTCTGTACAAGCTGCAAGGTAGCACTGTTATTGATGGGTGTAACAGTTCATTGGTTCCTGAAAGTGGAGTGGAAAGCCTAGTTGTCTCTCGAGAAAAGACCATGTTATGGCATCAAAGGCTTGGACATATTGGAGAGAAGGGCCTTCGGATACTGCATAGAAATGGAATGGTAGAAGGTATGTCTAATTTCTCTTTGGATTTTGATTTCTATGAACATTGTGTATATGGGAAGCAGAATCGGGTGAGTTTTCCTTCTGGTGCTAAGAGGGCGAACAAGATATTAGAAATTGTGCACAGTGATGTGTTTTGACCTGTGTCAGTTCCATCACTGGGAAAGTCTGTGTACTATGTTTCATTCATAGATGACTTCTCAAGGAATACATGGATATATTTCTTGAGGAAGAAATCTGAAGCTTTTGACAAATTTAAAGAATTTAAGGCTTTGGTGGAAAACCAGACAGAGAAGAAGATAAAGGCGCCGAGGACAGATAATGGTGGGGAGTTCTGCAAGAAGGAATTTGAAGAGTTCTGTAAGAAGTGTGGTATAGCACGGCAGAAGACTACTCCATACACACCTCAGCAAAATGGAGTTGTAGAAAGAATGAACAGAACGTTGATGGAAAAGGCAAGAAGAATGCTCAGTGGTACCGGGTTAGGACAAGAATTTTGGGCAGAGGCAGTGGAGACTGCATGTTACTTAGTTAACAGATCACCTTCATCAGCGTTGGAGGATAAGACCCCACATGAGGTATGGACTGGAAAGAAAAATTCTCTTTCACATCTAAGGGTATTTGGATGTGATGCATATGTACATGTTCCAAAGGAGAAAAGGACCAAGTTGGATAATAAATCTGAAAGGTGCATCTTTATTGGGTACAAGGATGGTTTAAAAGGTTACAAGCTTTGGAACCCGAAAACAAGGAAGGTTGTGTACAGCCGAGATGTGGTGTTTAGAGAGGTGAAAGATGTTGTTAAACATGAAATCATACCAAAGGAACTTGAGAAGATAGAGTTTGAGCTAAAGGAGGATGAATCAGACTCTACAACAGAAGAAGACTCAGAAGATGAAGAGCCACAAACTCCAGCTTTGAGAAGATCAGTTCGGGAAAGAAGGCAACCAGAAAGGTATAGTCCATCTGCTTTATGTTCAGGTTTTGCCTTAACTATAACTGATGATGAACCCAGAACTGTCAGGGAGGCAGTAGATTCAGAGGATAGAAAACTCTGGAAGGAGGCCATGGTTGATGAAATGGAATCTTTGCACAAAAACGATGCATGGGATCTGGTGGAGTTGCCAGCTGGAAGGAAGCCCATTGGGAGCAAATGGGTGTTTAAGAAGAAGATGAATGTAAAAGGCAAGGTGGAGAAATACAAAGCTCGGTTGGTAGCGAAAGGTTATTCCCAGGTGCCGGGAATTGATTTTGGTGATATTTTTTCTCCTATTGCCAAGGTTACTTCTATTAGATTACTTTTATCTGTTGCTGCTGCATTTGATTTTGAGATAGAACAGATGGATGTGAAGACAACTTTTCTTCACGGGGATCTAGAAGAGGAGATCTGCATGAAGCAACCTGAAGGCTTTATGGTGAAGGGTAAGAAAGAACTGGTATGCAGGTTGAAGAAGTCTCTGTATGGGTTAAAACAGTCACCAAGGATGTGGTATCAAAAATTTGATACCTATATATGGGGACTTGGCTTCACCAGAAGCAAGGAGGATCACTATGTTTATTTTAAATTAATTGGTGACTGTGTTATTTATTTGGTCTTGTATGTGGATGATATGTTGTTGATTGGAAATGACAAAGAAATTATCCAAGATTTGAAGACCCAACTGTTCTCCAAATTCGACATGAAGGATCTTGGTGCTGCAAACTATATATTGTGCATGGAAATTAAGAGAGATCGAGCAAAGAGGATGCTCTGGTTAAAACAGAGGAAGCATGTCGAAACTATATTGCATAGGTTCAATATGCAGGATAGTAAACCAGTGAATGTTCCTATTCCTGTAGGTGTAAAGCTATCTGCTGAACAATGTCCCAAGACACACGAAGAAGAGGAGTATATGTCCTGTGTTCCATATGCAAGTGCAGTGGGTAGCCTGATGTATGCAATGGTCTATACTAGACCAGACATTGCACATTCAGTGGGAGTATTGAGTAGGTTTATGTCAAACCCAAGAAAGGAGCACTGGACAACAGTGAAGCGGGTTTTCAGATATTTATGTGGCACTAGTGATTATGGCTTGTGCTACCAAGGAAGACCAGGATTGGAAAGAATGTTGGAAATTCATGGTTTTGTTGATGCAGACTGGGCAAGAGATCTGGACCAAAGAAGATCTACAAGTGGGTATGTTTTTAGCCTATTTGGAGGCGCAGTCAGTTGGATGAGTAAAAGACAGTTTGTAGTGGCTCTTTCAACTACAGAGGAATAATAAATAGCAGCCACTCATGCAAGCAAGGAAGCAGTTTGGTTGCAGAGATTGTGTTCAAGTATGGGGTTGGTAAAACAAGCTATAAGGATAGACTGTGATAGCCAAAGTGAAATTTTCTTGGCTAAGAACCCTGCTTACCATTCAAATACAAATCGCATTGATGTTCAATATCACTTTGTTAGAGATATGGTTGAGGCTAAAAGGGTGTTGCTGGTAAAGGTGGACACTTTGAAGAATGTTGCAGATGCATTGACGAAGTCTGTGAGCACTCAGAAGTTCTTTTGGTGTAGAAAAACAATGGGTGTTGAAGAATTGGCCCAATGAATAAGCTCTCTTATGGCCCCTTGTGGAAAGAAAACAACAAGTGGGAGAATGTTGGGCATGTGTTATATTCTTTCCATGACTAGCCCCACGCGCTGTACGTTGCACCATGTGCAACAGGGGGGAGGCAGCCCCCATTGTTGGGGTCCGGGGCAGCACCCCGACGATTTTTTTTTTGGTGTGCGGACCCACTCATAGGTGGACCCACCCATGTTTTGTGCTTTTGCACATGGTTTTTGGGTGTGATGGTTTTCGGCCCCTGGTATTTTGTAGATCCGGTCAAGGGAACTACGGTTATGTTCTAATCCAGGGTTAATGGATTGGGGTTTATGTATGCTTCGGCATGTATATATATGTGTTGTAACACTAAAAGTAATATAATGAAAAATCAAGCTGGTCGTCCTGATTTGGGATCCAGGGGAAAATCTCTGTGTTTATCTGTTTTATGTTTTGTGCTCTCGCTATTGTTTATTTTCTGTTATAAGATTCCTGTGTAGATAATTTTTGTTCAGGGTTAAAATCTACATTAACTCGAATCCCTATCCTCTTGACTTCACCCATTGTTTTATGTCGCAAGAAGGCTTTTCCATTGTTGAAAACAATGTCATAGCTTCTGTCCTCCAACATCGCGACTGAGACCAAGCTTTTCTTCAAACTTGGAACATGCATAACATCTTTCAATTGAAATGGTTTACTTGACTCCCTCTCAAAGGTAATGGTACCAATGCCAGTCGCACTGTATCGTCCATCGTTGCCCATCTCTATATATGCATTTGTAGATCTTTCTCCTCAAGTCGTTGAAAAGTTCCTTATCTCCCGTCATGTGGAAGGAAGCACCACTATCAAGATAACACACCAATCCTAATGCTCTTGACATCATGCATGCGATCAAAGAGAAATAAAGTTCAAATTGCGAGGCAAGGGCCTCGCTAGCTACAACTCCAACAAGCTTCTTGTTCTTCTTCTTCTGTGGGCAGTTAGTGGTGAGATGCCCATGTTCGTGACAGTGAAAACACTTCACCTAGGAAAAATCCAGCTTCTTTCCTTTAGACTCGGATTTTGAATTGAATTTATTCCCCTTCCCTTTCCTTTCCTTGGCAGCCAAAGCAAAATCCTCTTCATCATCATGCTTTGATGAAGAGCCATCTCTGGTGTTCCGCCTGAACTCCTCTTGCACTAGATCTGACCACAGTAGTTCCCAATTTGGCAGTTTTTCCTGTCCGTTGACAGAGTCTTCATAACTGTGCCAACTCTTAGGAAGTCCCAATAGAGCCAAACTCACCAAGTCATCATCGAAAACAATGATTCCCACACTCCCCAGTTTATCACGACATTGGACAAACTTTGCAAGATATTTTGGAATATTGTCGCCCTTTTCCATCTTAATCTTTCTGAGTTTATCCTTCAGCGCCAATTTCCTATGGTCGTTACTGCTTTGGAAAAGATCCGTCAAAGCCTTCCACATAGCATATGGAGTGGCTTTCCCATGAAGGCTTGAGACAATGTGGTCTCGTACACCTTCCAACAGAATCCTTCTCACCTTCGCTACTTTCTTTTTCCATGCATCAAATAATGCAGCATCTGTTGAAGTGGGCTTAGGAACATCATTTTCGGAACGACGCATTTCGAACTACCAACTGTAGTTCATCATCAGGATATAGTTCGAAACACGTCGTTCCTAAAATTCTCGTGTGATTTCCCGGAAGATTTATAATCTAATATGTTATGGATCACAGAAGCTTGCACTCTCAAACATCATTTTCATTGAATTCCTTCAAGCCATTATCTTTAAGCACCATCTCCATCCTGTCCTTCCGGGAAATTTAGTTCAAGTTTCCCTCGAGTGCATACTCTAGCTACAAGCCATTAAAATCCATTTCGATGTTTACTCAATTATTGCACCAAGAAATTCTTGCAGCAAATTCGAATTGTTTACCCCAACAAACTCAGCTCCTACTTCAAAATTGCAATCTTTTGTGCTCTGATACCATGTAGAAATTTTAATACAATTATGTATTGCCTGGATTCTCCTAATCTAACAATTATATGCCACTGTTAAATACAAAATCGCTTCTACAAAAATTCTTGCGGAATTTAAAACATGATCACCAATTGCAATATCAAGAAGAAATATCAATCACACATAACATAGATGTTTTTACTGGGAAAGCATAAAGCTAAAAACCCCACTATCATATATTATGTATATATCATGGATCATGAAAAAATCTCATACAAAACTCTAACCCAAGAGCTCTCAGTACAATATACAATCGTCTCACACTGTCTTGCAGAAATTGGAAAATTCCTTAGCCCAATTTCTGCCTCACAAAAGCCCGCCTCCACTGCGCAATCCAAGTTGATTAAAAATACCAATTCGATGCAATCATGCCCTCCTTGACTGCGCAATCCTTATGAGCATATCCAATGTGTGTTTGGCTTGCAAGAGTAAAATCCAATATAGTACAATTGATAGCCAATTGTCCCTTTCACCTACATCTCAACTGGGTCTCCACTAGATCTAACATGCATGTAGTTAACAGTAGTAAATATTCGGTTGCATGTGAGACCATTGATTTTGAATTAATTAATGATTAATTCACTGATCTCTCACTAGTGTATCTTCAGTTACAACTAGCACAACTAAGTTTAACTCACTTAACTGAGTTAAACTACTTTACAACTCACATAACTACAAATCCAACTCTGTTACAACTTCGAATCACTTAGTTACAGCTAAGTCCACTTGCATGTCCCACCAACCAACCTTTGAACTTGAAATTCCTTCAGCTAACTAGTTTTCCACTTCAGTTAACTGATTCCAAGTGCTCCATGAGAATATATTAATATTTATTGTCCAACTATTATTAAGGGATGATAATAGTCGACATGCATCTATAAATAGACATGCAATCTATAAATAGAACTCGCACATACATCTAAAAATAGAAAATCATATATAAACAGAATTTTCTCACCATTTATAAATAAACATCATCTATAAATATAATTTTCTCACCCATTCTAAAAATAGACTTCCACCTAAAAGAGCCTGATGCTCCATCCTAGTGTAGGTGCTTAATTTTCACTAGGATCATCTTGTTGAATCTCAACAGATGATATGTTAAAATATTGCAAATGAATTGAGCCTGGAAGATTAAATATATTCATTAGAATAGATAAATTAGAAGGCTAAAAGTGACTAGGGGTGTAATGCAAAAGTGGAGTTTAGTCTGGGTTTAGGAGTTGTGTTGTTGCATTGTTGCTTAGGCAAAAAAAATTAAACTATCAACCAAGATTGTGTCACGACACAGGGATGGATTTTGACAGGACTATGTATCACATTGCAAAACTCCATTTCATGGTGTGCAAAGGGTTTTTGTCATAGTGCAACAATAAAACCCAGACTAATCAACAAATATATTACAACGCGATGAATCGTCAAGGTGCAATGTGCGCTCTGCAAGCTAGCAATGTAGAGATGAGATGCAAGATTATGATGTAATAAAAGGTTGTGATGCGATGAAAGGTTGCAATGCTATGCAAAGTTGCAATATGATGAGATGCAAAATTGAAATGCAATAAAGGTTGTGATGTGATGAGATGAAAATTTGTGATGCAATAAAGGTAGTGATGCATTGCAAAGTTGTGATGTGAGGTGATGCAAAGTTGAGATGCGATGAAATGCAAAATTTCAATGCGACAAAAGTTCATGATGCACCCTCCAAATTTTATGAATTTTCTAAGTAATGACCTCCTCATGTATGCAGTTCAAGGGTGTGAAAAATGATCTTATGGTCTTGGTCAAATAGATGCCTTAAATTTTTTATTGATGGGACCCTAAATTTTCCTCTCGCCAGAATGATCTGAATATGGAAAAACTAGTTTGGTTGTCCTAGCTTCCTCATCAGTATAAAATAATTGTGTTTAAGGATAATCTCAAATTAGCAAGTGATGAGAGGGTTTATGTGTCAAATTTTCGTGTCTTTTGTGAGAAATTCATGAGGTTAATTAGCTTTTAAAAAACATATTCATCGAGTAAATTACAGAGCATTTAATACACAAAAAACACATTACAGAGTAGCTGATAACGAAGTTCACCCCTCCTGGGCTACATCTCCATGGACCTGCTTCAATGGCTTAGCCTTATTTGGATTAATGGTAAATTATCTGATTACATGCACCTATAGTGATCCAATGGCTCTGAAACCTACTCCATTGGCTTCAGAAGACCCAAAAACCCTTGGTAGCCTCTTCTGGCTTTGCAAATGGTCTTCAGGTGATCTAGACATGGCCTCCTCTCCTGGTGGCCCTGGGCTTCTTTAATCTTCAAAGTGAACAAAATACTTACAAAAGTGCTCTTTTGCCTCTGCAACCTATGCCATCATGCTCATAGCATCCAAATCATCTAGGATTGACTCTTTCTAAGCCTAATTTGGTCGAAATATGCCAAAGTTATGGCTTCTTCAGTATTTCCTAGAAAAACTCTTCCAAATCTGGAGAAACACTAGTTAACTCTGCCACATTTGGGAGTTACGCCGAAAATGGCGGACTCTGCCAATTTGTGCTAATCCACACTTAAAGTTTAACTAGAGATTAATTAATGGTAAGCATGCATTTAACTATGAGTTTAGCGCTCTAAGCACATTTAACCAAAATATGAATTAAAAATCGGATTAGCGCTTTAAACTTATTTAATGGTTAAATAAGTGGGTTTAAATGTCTTAATTCTGCACTTAGCATAAGCCTCCGCCGAAGGTCATGGTTGGAATGTCACGTGGTAAGGGGTTGGCCCCACTTACCCCCACCACAACCTTTTTTTAAGTTGAAATACATGTGAAGTGCATTGTATGTTAAGTCTGAATGTATAACATAGTTGGTGTTATGTGTTGCGTTGTGCAGGGGAGGTCGCGGGATGGAGCCGGATCTCTGCCCATCCACCATAATACATTTTTTTCATACCATTAAAATGAAATTTGACCAAGATCTATTAAGCATGTAAATAACTTAGTGTTAAATTTCAAAAGATTGTGTGTGCTTTGGAGCTCCCTGCTGCTACTAAGACTGCGACAGGCCTGCGTCCGTTCTAGGGCTCGCGCCCATGGAGGTGCAGGGCACTCCCCAAGCGCCTCCCCCCCTCCTCCGCCGCCCTCGACTGTTGAGGCCTTCAATCGCCTTTTAGCAGGTCTTCCCAAGAAGAAAAACTCAGAAGCTGCGAAGTTTGTCAAGAAATTGGATGATATACCAGAGATCTCCCTTCCTGCAGAAACCCCGATTCAGGTTGCTTTATCTCTGGCAGAACGAGCTCTCGTAGGCCAGTTCACCGGACTATGGCCATCCCCTAAAACTACTGAGAGCTGGGTAAACAAAAACTGGGCGTCGTTGATCAAAGAAAGTGTTACTTCTTATTTTTTGGGGAGAGGATTCTTTCTCTTCGAGTTCTCTTCAAAGGATGACAAAGATCTGATATTCCAAAACGGCCCCTACTTCATGGGCCCTTAGGGTTTATATCTAAATAAGTGGACTCCGGACTTCGATCCTGCAGTGGATGTGCCCAAAACAATCCCGGTGTGGGTTAGACTCCCAAATCTTCCAGTTCACTGCTGGAATTGGGACTCTCTGATGCATATTGGAAATGCCCTTGGGAAGTTCATTGATTGAGAAAACAACAAGGACTAATATGACTGCGCCAGGATCTGCGTGGAAGTAGATTTGGAAGTAGGGCTGCCAGAGGCCATCAAAATCAATGTCAGAAACTGGTCACATGTGCAGAAACTGGATTATGAGCAGCTGCCCTTTAAATGTCGAAAATGCCATGTCTATGGCCACTTCGCCAGAGGCTGTCTGTCCAACATTGAGGCAGAGCAGGGGAAGGAGGACGGTTGGAACCAAGTCAAGCGCTCCAAAAATTCTCACAAGAAGACAGGAGGCCCTAATGGCAAAGGTCCTCATCAGGCCTCTGCTCAATAGATCCTGCCCAAGGCCGCCCCAGAAAACAAGTTTGAACTTCTCAGCTCGCATCAAGAGGACACCCAGGAGGTCGAGGACCAAAAGGTTGTGACTCCGGAAAAAGGTAATCCTTCTGCCTCTTCCAAGGATGCAACTGTTGCAGAAAGTTCAAAATAAATCCCTGTTGAAGCCGAGGAAGAGGAGCATGAGATGGAAGACTCGGAGGAAGAAGGAGAAATAGGTGACTCCCAAGCCTCTGTTAGGAGATCCACAAGAGGCCGAAAAACAGATTGGGAGAAAAGAGAGCAGGAAACATTCAAGGATAAGTTACAGGGCAGCCAACCAACTTTGGAAAAGATGTTAGCAAAAAAGCCAAAGATGGTGAGGAACCAGCCACAAGGCTCCAAGGGAGCCCAGCAAATCAAAGGTAAATAATGAAAATAGTCTCCTGGAATTGTACGGGTATGGGGAGAAAAGTCAAGGAAGAGGCCATAAGAAATCTAATAAGAATAGAAGCCCCGGACATATTCCTTATCCAGGAGACCAAGCTGGAGGACTCAATCTTCCTCCAAACAAGTAAAAAAATCTGGAGTAAAAGTAGAGCAAAAGCTGTCTCAGCCCGAGGAGCCTCTGGAGGGTTGGGCACTCTTTAGAATGATAGTAAGTTCTCGTTAGTCTCTGAAACTTCTAACACTCACTGGATGCTTATAAAAATGCAGCATTTAGTCACCAAAGAATATTTTTGTCTCTTCAATGTCTATGTGCCGGTCAATGCTGGAAAAAAGAAGGCCTGTTGGGACTCTATAAGAAGCCAAGCAGATTTTGGGAACCCAGACAATATCATCATTGCAGAAGACCTCAATCTCACTCTTAGTTCCTCAGAAAAGTGAGGAGGTTGCATTGTGCGAGATCCGGAGAGGGAATGGGCAGAGGATCTTATCCATGATTGGGACTTGCTGGACATCAAGCCCTCTTCTGGTAAGTTTACTTGGTCGAATAAAAGAGTAGGCCCTGGTCATATTGCAGCAAGACTGGATAGATTTTTTGTCCAAAGTTCCTTCCTTCTGCTCGGATTAGATGCCAGTATGCAAATTATTCCTTGTAGCATATCTGATCACAATCCTATCAAGCTTGATCTTCCGGCTCTCCCCGATATTGGACCCATCCCCTTCAGATTCAGCCCCCTATGGGTCAAAAAACCCAACTTTATGCAGATTGTCAAGGAAATTTGGTCTCAACCAGTCAATGGATCACCTTTCTATGTGTGGGAGGAAAAGCTCAGAAGAACGAAAGCTGCCCTAAAGAGCTAGGCAAAAACTCTTCCTAACCCAGCAGCTGAAAGGAAAAGTCTCCAAAATCAACTTTAAGCTCACCATCTGCTCTCATAAGAGGCACACGTAACCAGAGAAATTCTTGATAAGGAGGTTCAGCTCCAACAGAGCTTCCATAAAGCCTGCCTGGTTGAAGAAGAGTTTTGGAGGATTAATTCTCGCTACCTTTGGCTCAAAGCAGGAGACAAAAACTCCTCTTTCTTTCACAAGCAATCTCAAGCCAGAAAATGCTTGAATTCCATCACTGAGATCAAGGAAGATAACTCCATCCATAAGGACTTTGCAAGCATCAAACGAGCAACTTTTCTACACTTTCAAAATCTGTACAGTGAGGATGTGAATCTGGTTCATAATAATGATCTATTGGACGAGGTACCCCCTTCAATCTCTGCTGAGATGAACCTCCTGCTAGACGCTAAAGTCACCAAGGCTGAGGTCAAGAATTCTCTCTTTGCCATGGACCCAGACAAAGCCCCTAGTCCTGATGGGTTCTCCGCCAGATTTATCCAATCCTACTGGCACATTGTGGAAAATGATCTCTATAAAATGGTTCAAAAATCCCAGGACTGTCAGAAAATTGGAGGTAGTACAAACTCTGCGTTCCTTGCACTCATCCCCAAGGAGAAAGGTGCCAGATCCTTCAACAGATTTCGTCCCATCTCTCTTTGCAACACTGGCTATAAGTTAATCACCAAAGTAATAGCCAACAGGTTGAAATACCCTCTCCCCACAATAATCCCAAAAAATCAAGGGGGCTTTATTCATGGTAGACAGCTTGTGGACAATTTCACTTTAGTTCAAGAGGCAATTCTCTCAAGCCAGCAGCGCAAGGAAAAAGGTATGGTTATCAAACTGGACTTAGCAAATGCCTTTGACCGTGTTAGGCATAGTTTTCTCTTGAATGTTCTGAAGAAATTTGGATTTGGTGAGAAATTTATAAACTGGATTTAGACCTACATTTCGGAGCCATGGATTGCTCCCCTTGTAAATGGCAGAGCTGCTGGTTTTTTCAAAGCTTCAAGAGGACTAAGGTAGGGCTGTCCTCTTTCTCCCCTTTTGTTTGTCCTCCAAGCCTCAGTTTTAAGTTTCCATCTAAACAAAAAAATGCAAGAGCAGGAGATCTCAGGTCTTTGTATTGCAAGAGGAGTCAACAGTATCAATCATGCCCTCTTTGTAGACGATACTTTTCTACTGGGGGCTGCTTCGATACATTCGGCCAACAGATTCAAAGAAGCTATAGACGAGTATTGCTTAGCGTCGGGAAGTAGTCTCAACAAGGGGAAATGCCATATTTATAGTTGGAATACTTCGCCCAACTTGCTCAGTTCCATTGCAAGATGTTTTGGCTTTGCAGCCTCCCCATCTTGGACTTCTTTCAAATACCTTGGGCTCCCTATCTTCTTCAAGCGGGCCTTCAGTAGGTATTGGCTCCCCCAAGTGGAAAAATTCAAAAACAAACTTCAGGCTTGGGGTTTCAACTGGCTTAATATTGCGGGCAAATCAGTTCTCATCAAATCTGTCCTATGCAGTCTTCCCCTTTTTCAGTTTTCTGTTCTCCTGGCTCCAGTTGGCATTATTAAGATAATGGATCAGCACATTCAGCACTTATTTTGGAAGGGGGGAAAAAACAACGAGAAAAAATTCCCTCTGGTTAATTGGGAGATTGTCTCCAAACCTCTGAGAGAGGGGGGTTTAAATTTCAAAAACCTTTCCCTTCAGAATACTGCCATGGGAGCCAAGCTTCTCTAGAAAATTATCTCGCCCAAGCCTGGCTGGGCCCAATTAGCACTCTGGAAGAAATATTTCAAAGGTATGAGACTCATATTCTTGGATGGTCCTCTCCCACAAGGCGTCTCTCCCTTTGCAAGGCTCTGCGCCAAAGTTGCCCCCCTAATCAACTCCAACACTTATTGGATTCCTGGAAATGGTAAGAAAATAAATATCTGGATAGATCGTATTATGGATCGTGACTCGATTGGTGACTTCCCCTCCCTGAATGCGCTACGATGCTGGTTGACTGCTGCTGGGAAATCTTCTTTGTGGGGAATCTCCACTTGGGCTGGGATGCGTTGGACAGGTTGGGTTTTTTTAGATGTGCCTCCGGAGCTTCTCCAGGACTGTAAAAATCTCCACTCCAAGTTGAATGGTATAGCTCCCACGCATGTGCGCAAAAGAGACTCGCGTGGCTGGGGTACGCTGGCTGCTGGTTATACCGTAGCTCAAGGCTACGCCAAGTTCATTCTGAGACCGCACGTCCCTCCGGACCCTGCTCCCTGGACAACGATCTGGCGTCTTCATTCTCTGCCTAAAATTGACATGTTTTGTTGGATCTTATGCCACAAAAAAATCCATACTGATGATAAATTGCAGAAACGTGGATTTTATGGCCTGTCCAGGTGTTCTTTGTGCAGAGAGAATGTGGAATGTGCCACACACGTAATGTTAAATTGTAAATTTGCTGAGCAGGTTTGGAGAGAGCTGTTGGATGATTGGAACCCAAATTTTGTTCTTCCCACTTCTATTATTGACCTCTTTGCAAATTGGCAGAGCAATTATCCCGACCCCCCTCCCAAAAACAAAGTGATCAAAATCGCTTGGTCTTCCCTCCCTAAAATCTGCTGCTGGAAGATCTGGCTAGAGCGAAATAGAAGAATCTTCAGAGACACTCAGCACGATGTCAAGGTGGTCACAACCAATATTAAATTCCAGCTAAAAGAGAGTCTGGGAGATCAAAAAGATGCTTCAAATCTAAACCAGATTGATTCTGTTTGGGGTGCCTCCCTAAATCTGCAATTTCATCAAGCCGTCAGCAACATTTCCCCCTCTGAAGACTGGCAAATAAGGGGGAAAAACAATGCGGATTTTCAAGACTGGATCTCCACTCAAAAGGTGCATTCTCTCTTCTTCGATGGGGCATCAAAGGGAAATCCTGGAAGTGCTGGGGCAGGAGGAATTGTTAAAAATGCTGAAGGCTTATTGATCCACCACTTTGCTTCGGGTCTGGGGATCAAATCCAGCATCCAAGCTGAGGCTTTGGCCCTCTTTCAAGGACTTAAGTTGCTCTTGAACTTAGGAATCAAGGAGGCTAATATATTTGGGGATTCCCAAGTGGTTATAAAAACCATGGTGTCAAATTCTTCCCCTCGGGACCTAAGATTGGCAAGATTGATATCTAGAATCAGAAGCTTGGAGAAATTGTTTCAAAATCTGAACTTCTTCCATGTGTTGAGGGACAACAACAAAGATGCAGATCTCGAAGCTAATAAAGATGCCCTTTTTTCTATTTGGGCAATGATCAGAGACGGGGACGAAACATGGGATCCAATTCCATAATCTATCAACTGAAATGTTTTACTGCTTGTTATTGAATCAGTTTGTTTGTACTTTCAAGCTTGGGGAAATCACAGAAATCGATTACATAGCTGTAGACAAAAAAAGCTGGAAGCTTTCCACAAGCGCCATTGCAATTCTGGCTATTGATACTTTCTGGGCTTTGCCCCCTCTCAATGTAATCCGAAATCTGGCAATTAGGCCAAACAGTTAATATAATCCATAACCGTTTCTGTGAAAAAAAATAAATGAAATTTGACCAAGACTTAACAATATTTTTTCCTTTGGGAGGGGTATGTGGTGGTCTCTGGGCTATCCATGTGTCAGAATCCCATTGGCTAGTTCACAACCAACCAAAAACTGCCAACGAACCATAAATTCAGGCCAACCACCATTCGACACTTGTCATATTCCAAGAATTTTTTTTTCTAACTAGGCTGCCATGTCATCATTCTATTATTTCTGCAAAAAAATTTGTTGTTTAGGAAAACGAACAACAGGCTCTAACTTTAACATACGGAGTCAGTTTTCGATGAACAAAGTGCGTCGGATGTAATATCCCCTTTCAGGAATATCTCTAAAACACAACAAAATCTAACCAGAGATGGACTGGGAGGGCATTTACCAAATATTTCACCTCTGAAAAGAGGATGAGATCTGGAGGGTATCTGGCCCTTCCCAGGCTATGTCTAAGAGTGTGGGAAAACACCACAAGTGGTATAGAAATCTAGATGCAAAAGGGAAGAAATAACAGATTGCAGTCATACAATAGCGTATATATAAAGCATGCACATATACTCAAGAAATAAGAGAACGCTGAGCCATTTTATTAATATGATAAATACAGAGGAGTAAAATCGATGATCAAGTGATAGCATCTAAATATTGCACAAGGCAAGTCAAGATCTATTCTCAGAATGCTGCATGGAATGACTGCATTTCAGATCTGCGTTGCATGGGATGGCTGTGTCTTAGATCTGCGTTCCAGCTAATGAAAAACGACTGTGTCGCTGCCCAGACATATTTCCTTGCAGATCTGTGCTTTCCTCTTATTGATCTTGCCTCCACTATCCGGGATCTGCAATAATACGATCACCCACCGATCCATAAATTCCCCCAATATACGTGCTGCTATTTCTGCGCTTAATCTCCTATCCACGATCCTCCAGAATACAACTGGAGCTTCCCAAATACGGGTTGCGTCCTTCTGCACAGCTAATAAATGCGTTGATCTTCCACAGGTGCTGTGTAGTTAATAAACGCGTTGCTCCTCCACAAATACAATGGATCGATCTTCCTATAAAGACACTGATGGGATTACCTCACCCGAGCAGGCACTCGAAGTCCCCTGGGGCTGAGGGCGAGATCTCCGAACGGAGACACTCAATGTGCTAAACAGCGCTGCAGACAGGCTAAACAGCCAGCGTGCTCCAAGTCGCAATGACCAGATTCAAAATGCATAAATTCTCATGATCCTCGAATGAGGAAATTATCTTCTTTATATAGCGTTGGCCGTTCTCGAATCCTACTGCCGCCTCAACCCATGATACCATGGTAATATCCATTTACTGCGTGCGTCTCCACCCATGATACCATGGTAATACCCTCTTGTTGCGTGCCCAATTTGGCCCTCCTTAATTACCACGTGTGTCTTATTTTAGCGTGAGTCGTGGTCCCTTTACTCACATTTATTCATAAGCTAACTACTTAAAGCAAAATTGACCAAAATCGAATATTCCAATTAGCCATTGCTAATTGGGAATATTACAATCTCCCCTGGCAGAATGTTGCTTGTCCCCAAGCAACTGTAGTGATGGATGCTGCAAGATTTTCTCATTCTCCCAAGTTGCATCCTCATCCAACAAATTCTTCCACCTCACCAAGAACTCCTGGATTGTTCTGTTCCGTAGCTGCCTTTCCTTGGTATCAATAATTGCCTCGTGCTGTAATACCAAATGCCCTTCATCATCTGTAGGTGGCAGCCCCTTTGTTACTATCACCTGCTGCCCCAATGCCTTCTTCAGACATGACACGTGGAAAATGTTGTGAAACTTGCTGCCTTGGGGAAGCTCCAACTCATACGCAACCTGTCCCACTCTGCATATCACCCTGTATGGTCCATAAAAACGAGGCTTGAGCTTCTCAGCTCCCTTTTGTTTCAGTGATGACTGCCGGTATGGCTGTAAACGTAGGTAGACCAAGTCTCCTACCTCAAATTGTCTTACCGTTCGACCCCTGTCGGCATACCGCTTCTTCTGGTTCTGCGCTGTAGCCATGTTATCCTTGAGAGTGCGAAGAATTCCTGACTCTCCTGGATCCAATCTTTGGCTCTCGGAGCCTTGCTAGCACCCAACATCATATCAAAAAAAGATAAAGAATGGTACCCATATAAAGCATAGAACGATTTCATACCGATGGACATGTGATATGTGTTGTTGTAACAGTGCTCCCCCAGATGTAGCCACTTCAGCCACACTCTCTGTTGCCCACTAACATAGTTACGCAAGTAGCCTTCCAGCCACTTGTTAACTATCTCCGTCTGCCCATCTGTCTGTGGGTGATAGCTGGTGCTTGGTGTCAGCTCCGTCCCTACCAGCCAAAAAAGCTCCTGTTAGAATATGCCCATAAAGCGACTGTCCTTGTCACTGATGATGGCCTTGGGAAGACCATGCAACCTGAAAATCTCTCTGAAGAATAGCTCCGCCACTTGTGCTGCTGTATAGTGTGTGGATATGGAAAAAAAATGTGTGTACTTCGTCAGTCGATCAATGACGACGTAGATACATTCCTTGCCTTGCACCGTGGGAAACCCTATGATGAAATCCATCGAAATTCTCTCCCATTTCCCCTCCAGAATGGGAAGAGGCTGCAACAAGCCTGTGGGATGGTGCATCTCCCCCTTGTTTTTCTGGCAAACTTTGTACTCCCTGATATGTCGGAGCACGTCCTCACTGAGGCCTTTCCATGAGAACCTCTCTCTAATAGCCTGGTAGGTTTTGGTAAACCCCTGATGTCCGGACAAAGGTGAGTCATGAGATGCCTGAAGTGTCTTCTTCTTGAGCTAGGAGCTCTCCGTCAAGAAGATCCTATCTCTATATTAGATGATCTCATCTATCACCCTATATCTGTCATCTGTCACCTGACCATCTAGGACCTCACAGGAAAATCTATCCTTGGAGTACTCCACTAAGAGTCGAGCCCTCCAATCTGTATCCAAGATCATTAGAGACAATGTAGCTGACCTATGTGAAAGTGCATCGGCTGCCACATTATTCTTCCCTTTGACATATTCAATGTCATATTCATAAGCCTAGATCTTGCTGATCCACTTCTGCTGCCTCTCCTGTAGCTGTTTCTACTCCAAACAGAACTTGAGGCTGTTGTGATCAGTTCTTACCCGGAACCTATTGCCCACTAAGTACTACCAGAATTTGGCCAATGCATGCATAATGGCCAACATCTCCTTGTCTTATATAGGATACAACCACTCATGAGGAAGGAGCTTTATGCTCTCGAAGGCTATAGGGTGGCCTCCCTGCATCAAGACTGCGCCGATTCCCTCTCATGACGCATCACACTCCAAAACAAAAGGCTGCGTAAAATCTGGTAATACAAGCACTGGACAGCTGCTCATAACCTCCTTGAGCCTGTCAAAAGCTTGCTGCGTTGTATCCGACCAACTGAATGCCCCCTTCTTTGTCAAATCTGTAAGGGGCACTGCAAGCTGAGAGAAAATCTTGACGAACTTCCTATAATATGTGCAGATGCCAATAAATCCTTGAAGTTCCGTTACGTTTCTTGGCTCTAGCCAGTTTCTGATGGCCTTGATCTTCTCCTCATGGACCCTCACTCCATCCACTCCTATGATGTGTCCCAAATATAACATCTTCGTCATCTCAAACTCACACTTGGAGAGCTTAGCATAGAACTGTTGCTCCTCCAAGATATGCAGTATTGCCTCTATATGCTGGAGATGCTCCTCCCAAGTCCTGCTATATATCAATATATCATCGAAAAAGACCAACACGAACTTACTTAGATGACTGCGGAAGATATGGTTCATGCATGACTGGAAAGTAGCTGGGGCATTGGTTAGTCTGAAAGGCATGACCAAAAACTCAAAGTGGCCATAATGGCACCTGAAAGCGGTCTTGGGAATGTCTTGTTCCCTCATGCGAATCTGGTGGTACCCGGATCTCAAATCGATCTTTGAGAAGAACTGGGTTCCTCTTAGCTCATCCATCAGTTCATCAACCCGCGATATGGGGTACCTGTTCTTCAGGGTCTTCTTATTTAGGGCCCTATAATCAATGCACATTCTCAATGTGTCGTCCTTCTTCTTCACCAACACCATCGAAGAAGCAAAAGGACTGGTGCTAGGCCGAATATGTCCAAGAGCCAACAACTCCTTGATGGCCCGCTCAATCTCATCCCTATAGGCCTTGGGGTGCCTATAGGGTGTGGTAATAACGGCCTGGATGCCCCGTTCTAGCTCAATAGTGTGCTCAAACCCCCAATCTGGTGGATGTCCCGACGGTATTTCTCCAAATACCATCTCATAGTTGTCGAGGATGGCCTATATATCCGGATGAACTGTCTGCTTGGTAGCCTTTGTCTTTGATTCCTGCAACTCAACTACCCACTCTATGTCTCCCTTCCGGAAGTCTGCCTCCATCTAGTGAGCTGAAACAGTCTGAGGTGGGTAAGTGTGCATCCCACGTATCTTCTCATGCTTCCCATTTTTCTTGTCATCCCATTCCATTTCCAAGGCCTCCCAATCTGTGGTGACTTTACCCAAAGTAATCAGCCAATGTACACCCAATACCACATTGGTGTCTGGTATGTTAACCACGAAAAATTGGTCGGTCACTATGTAGGTTCCCATCGTCACAGCCAGCTCTGGAACATACCTGGCACACTGCATCATCTGATCTCCTGGGACCAATACCGAAAATCCATCGAAACTCTCTGTTGGTATGTCTCTCCTCTCAACCATCTGTGCATCGATGAAGTTGTGGGTTGCCCCACTATCTATCAGAACTGAAACTTGCTGCCCCTGCACTGTCCCTCGGACCCGCAGTGTCAGATACTTGGGTACTCCTCGCAATGATGCAAGGATCCCCCCTGTGGGTGAAAAAGCTGCACCTCCTGCTCCTGGAGGTGAAGGTGGAAAATCATCTTGCTATGTCTGACCGTCTCCTGCCTCCCCATCCCCATATTCATCCTCTTCCCCGCTACTCTCGGAGAAGACTTCAATGAAATGTGCTTTTCCAGCAGCACATCTGTGACCTGGTGCCCATGGCTCCTGACAGGTAAAGCACAACCTCTTCTTCTTCAACTCCCTCCGGGCATCATCATCGAGTTGTAACCTACCCTAATTCCCCTTTGGAGGCAGAATCCTCACATCCTTCCCCTTTGGCTGGAAAGCCGGTTTTTGGGGGTAAGGTGTTCTAGTTCGAGGTAAGGCATCCTGCAAGTCCCGAGTTCTGCCAATGGCATCCTGGAGTGTGGCTGGTCTAGTGGATCTGACTAGACCCCGGAGTGGCTCTACTAACCCCTCAACAAACATATAGATCATCTGTGCTGCGGATAGATCTGGCACCATCACTGAAATCCTCAGGAAATCTGCAATATACTTCTCAGGGCTCCCGGTCTGTTTGAACCTTGTTAGTTCAACAAAGTGCTCCTCCGGTTCCTTCCGATCAAACCTCTCAATTAGTCTCCGAGTGAACTTGGCATAGGTAGTCACGGAGGAATTCCCAAGCATCACCCTTCCATGGAACCACCAATCCTGAGCCTCACCCTCCAAATGCAACGTGGTCACCTTGATGGCCTCTATTTTTGCCATCTGGTTGAGCTAGAAATATACATCCAGCTTCTCCACCCAAGACTTTGCCGAACTGTTTGATGAACCATCAAACGTAGGCAAATGGAATTGGCTTACTGTGAGCTGGGTATCTCCATCCTGATAATGTCTGTGCCCTTTATGATGGTCATGGGGTCTTCTATACCGCTTGATCTGAACAAAGTATTTAAATAAAATGGCATCCCTGAACTCTTGCCCAACTACCTGATATTCAACAAAATACTCGCACTCAGGAAAGTGGGCATAGTGGCACGAACGGGAGCATGTGATGCCTGGTGTGGAGCGGCAACCTTCTCCTGCAAATGGTGGGATGTGTCCGACCCCTCATCAACATGGAAACCCTTTTGGATTTCACGCTATCTAGCCTCCACAGCCGTGAATCTCTGGCCCATCACTTCTATCTGTCTTGCCAAATCCTGTACTGATTTGAGGAGTGCTTCCCCAAACTATTTTGCATCGCTATCATCCGCCATTGGCTCTCTCTCTACTCTACTTCTAACGCAGGCTCCTCCTGTTCTGTGTCCACCACCCGAACGCAGTCTCCTTCTCCATAGGTGTTCTTCAACCTACGCTCAATATCTCTGTACTTCCTACCTTTGTGGAAAATGTAGGGTTTTTCTTCTGATGACATAGACTACTAGCTCCATAGGCTAAGCCAGATCTATGCTTTGATACCACTATAATATCCCCTTTCCGAAATATCTCTAAAACATAGAAAAATCTAACCAGAGATGGACTGGGAGGGAATTTACCAGATATTTCACCTCTGAAAAGAGGATGAGATCTGGAGGCTATCCGACCCTTCCCAGGCTCTGTCTAAGAGTGTGGGAAAACACAGCAAGTGGTATAGAAATCTAGATGAAAAAGGGAAGAAATAACAGATTGCAGTCATACAATAGCGTATATATAAATCATGCACAGATACTCAAGAAATAAGAGAACGTTAAGCCATTTTATTAATCTGATAAATACAGAGGAGTGCAATTGGTGATCAAGTGATAGCATCTAAATCTTGCACAAGGTAAGTCAAGATCTATTCTCAGAATGCTGCATGGAATGACTACATTTCAGATCTACGTTGCATGGGATGGCTGTGTCTCAGATCTACGTTCTAGCTAATGAAAAATGGCTATGTCGCTGCCCAGACATATTTCCTTGCGGATCTGTGCTTTCCTCCAATTGATCTCGCCTCCACTATCCGGGATCTGCAATAATACGATCACCCGCCGATCCAGAAATTCCCCCAATATACGCGCTGCTATTTCTGCGCTTAATCTCCTGTCCACGATCCTCCATAATACAACTGGAGCTTACCAAATACGGGCTGCGTCCTTCTGCGCAGCTAATAAATGCACTGATCCTCCACAGGTGCTGTGTAGTTAATAAACATGCTGCTCCTCCACAAATACAATGGATCGATCTTCTTATAAAGACACTGACAGGATTAACTCACCCGAGCAGGCACTCGAAGTCCCTTGGGGCTGAGGGCGAGATCTCCGAACGGAGACACTCAATGCACTAAACAGCGCTACAGACAGGCTAAACAGCCAGCGTGCTCCAAGTCACAATGACCAGATTCAAAATGCATAAATTCTCATGATCCCCGAATGAGGAAATTATCTTCTTTATATAGCATTGGCCATTCTCGAATCCTACGGCCGCCTCAACCCACGATACCACGGTAATATCCCTTTGCTGCGTGCATCTCCACCCATGATACCATGGTAATACCCTCTTGCTGCGTGCCCAATTCGGCCCTCCTTAATTAACACGTGCGTCTTATTTTAGCGTGCGTCATGGTCCCTTTACTCACGTTTATTCATAAGCTAACTACCTAAAGAAAAATTGACCAAAATCGAATATTCCAATTAGCCATTGCTAATTGGGAATATTACATCGGATTCCTGGAAACGAGACCTATCCATTCGTTTTGGTTTGGAGCGATTCTGAGCACTTATTTTTGGAAATTTTTTTCCCTCAATTCAGTTTCTAATCATCAAAGGTCATTTCTCTACCGCTCTTTACTTGTGAGTAGTTAATCCCTTTTAAAGATTAGTTTCATATTGGATGTTCCTCCTTCCTCTAGTGTGGTTTCTCTCTCTATATCTACTTCTGGCGGAAAGCTTGGCTATGAAAAATGAAATTGTGCCAAAAAGGAGGATGCCAACCCCAAATTGAATTTAGGTTCCACTATGGAAAATCAAAGCATTAAAATTTTGAAGAAAAAATGATTAATAGGAAATTTTACTAGGCTTTGGCCCAGTCCAAACTCTGTTTCTGAAAAGGTTGCTAAGAATTGGGGGGATTTAGATTATGTTGCTATGTTTTATTGTGGCCAAGGAATTTATGTTTTTATTTCCGAAAGAAAAGAAGCTAGGTACCATATATTTAGATTTGGACCTTACTTCCTGGGTTCTATGGGATTGTTCCTAACCTACTAGACCCTTGGATTCAATATGGACATCGAAATTTCTTCTACTCCTATTTGTATTAAACTTCCACTCCCCCCCCATATTCTTATGTGGTGATGATAAACAACTACAAATAATTTAGGTCGATATATAACCCTTGCAGATCCTAAAGGAAATATTTTTCCTTGTGTTAGAATTTGCCTGGAAAATAAATTTTACGTGGGGAAATTCAACGCAAAATGGAGGGTTAGAGTCATTATTTTCCAATCTCTTAATTAGGACCAGGTTCCATTTGAATGTAACACTTGACATGAGTATGGACACTTTACAAAAAAAAAATCCAAATGTTAAATATCCTCATGCATCTTCAAAGCCTACCCCAACTTCTTAGAACATTGATGAGTAAGGTTTCAAAAAGGTCTCTAGAAAGAAAAAGAATCATGCCCCAAAGGGGTCTTAGCCTACTATCAAGCCTTAGCATTCCTCCAAGCCTAAACCTCACCAACCTCCTCTTTCAAATAATAATAAAATATAGAGAGGTTCAAGATCTCAATTGTGATAGGTTGTCATTTTAATATAATGTAATTATAACAAATCCTCCAAAAGCATATTTATTTTCTATAAAGGTTACTTCAGAATCTTGTAGAAATTATACAATATGCATGTATATTACTAGACTCCCCTGATCTAACAATTAAATCCACTGTTAAATATAGAATCCTTTTACTCAATTCTTTGCAGAAATTAAATCGCCAATTGTAAACATATGAAGAAAAATCAATCGCACATAACACTATGTTTTTATCGGGAAAGCTTAAAGCTAAAAACCCCAACTATCATATATTATGTATATCATGGAATCATGAAACAATCTCATACAAATATGAGCTCATAGAGCTCTTAGTACAATATACAATTGTCTCACACTGTCATACAAAAATTGGTTCACACATGAACCAATTTACTGCCTCCTGACAGCCTGCCTCCACGGCGCAATCCCTATTGAAGAAGATCCTTGAATGAATTCGATCTTGCCTTACATGTACTACACAATCCTCATTAGCAACTCCAATGTGTGTGTAGATGCATTGAACGCATCACTATAGTCACAACTGATAGTCAAACACGCCCTTTCACCTATCTCTCCACTGGGTCTCCATTGGATCTGACATGCAAGTAGTTAACTGTTGTATTTCTTCAGTTGCAAGTAAGACACTACTTGTGAATTAATTAAATAATTAATTCACTCATCTTTCACTAGTGTATCTTTAGTTACAACTAGCACAACTGAGTTTAACTCACTTAACTAAGTTAAACTAAATAACAACTCCTGTAACTACTCTTCCAACTCTTTTACAACTGTGTCACATTCAGTTACAACGAATTCCATCATGCATGAGTCACCAACCAACCTTGCAACTAGTAATTCCTTCAGCTAACTGGTTTTCCACATCAGTTAACTAAAATCAAGTGCTCCAAGAGAATAAGTTATTATTTATTGTCTGATTATCATTAAGGGCTAATAATAATCGACATGAATTCTATTTTTAGATATGCGATCTATAAATAGACTTCACCCATGTTCTAAAAATATAAACTCATCTAAAGAAAGAATTTTCTCAACCATCTAGAATCAACATCCTGCTAATTTTAGAATATGCTCACCATTCTAAAAATAGACATACACCTAAAAATAGCCTGCGGGCCCCACCTAGTGAAGGTGCTTAATTTTCAATAGAATCATCATCTTGTTGAATATCAACACTCCCTCTCAACAAGAAAGGGATTATCCTTCACCCCGATCCTGTCTCTATGGTATTCAAATTTTCTCTTGGTGAGCGCCTTCGTTAGAATATCTGCATCCTAATCTTCTGTTGGAATGTACTGAAGCAACAAGATCTTTCGCTGCACACAATCTCTGATATGATGATACCAGATATCTATATGCTTAGATCTATCATGAATTACAGGATTAATTGAGAGTTTAACGCAACTCTGATTATCACAATGAATCACTGTAGGATCTAAATGAGAACCGAACAAACCAACCAGGATCTTCCTCATCCAGATAGCCTCACATGCAGCTTGAATTGTTGCCATGTATTCTGCTTCCTCTGAACCAAGTGCCACAGATCTTTGTTTCCTGATGTACCAAGAAACAGTTGTAGATCCGATACTGAAAACCCCTCATGATGTGTTCTTTATGTCCGTTGGGCTGCTTGCCCAATCTGCATCCTTGAAGCCATGCAACTTCACCTCATCTGTTTGTCTGTACCATAATCCATACTCAGATATGCCCCCGAGATATCTCAAGACATGCTTGCCCGCCTTCCCAATGAGCTTAGTGGGATTAACCATCGCTTGACTAAGCTGGTTCACCGCATAGCATATGTCTGGTCTTGTATTAAGTAAATACATGAGCGAACCCACCAACTGTCGATAGATAGTAGCATCCACTACCTTTGCCGATGTAGCATTCTCTTTCCTCCAATTTCTTGGAAGAGGAGTATCCATGGGTTTGCAGTCCTCTATGTGAAACTTACCGAGTATCTCCCGAGCATACTTGCCTTGAGACACAAATAGTTCATCTTCTTGCTGCCATATTTCCAATCCAAGGAAATAATGTCCTTCATCTCGAACTCCTTTGCAAGGTCCTCCTTTCATGAGTGTATCAACTACTCATCACCAATCAGTATTAAATCATCAACATAAATAACAATGATTAAAAGCTTACCCTCCACCACAATCTGGTATAGGTTTGCATCTGCCTCACTCTTGGTGAAGCCAAGTCTGTTGAAATTGCTATCAATCCAAGTGTACCAAGCACGGGGTGCTTGCTTCAACTCATGCAACGCTCTTTTGAGTCTGCACACATGTGACTCATTGTTGAAGATCTCAAATCCTTCAGGCGTCTCAATGTACACTTCTTCCTTAATGATCCCATTCAGGAACGCAGTCTTCACATCCATCTGATGAATGTGCCAAGCCATCTGTGCTGAGAGAGCAAGGATGGTCCTTATGGAAGAATATTGCGCGATAGTTGCAAAGGTTTCTTCATAATCAATCCCCTCGATCTGTGAGAAGCCCCAGGAAACAAATCTTTCCTTATACTTCTCATCACTCCCATCAACAACTTGCTTTACCTTGTAGATCCATCTTGAACCTACTACTGATTTATCAACCTGTAGAAATTTGAATAACTGATATGTTATCCACTGAGATTCTCCTGATCACACACTATTTTATCTTCATGCACAATACAAAATCTCTTCTACCATTGATCATCACATGCGGAAATAAAATCAATTTCATGCACACATTAAAACCAAGTAAAAATCTATGATATGAACATTACAGGGAAGGGGGAAAAGTTTGTCAAAACCACACAAATCATCTCAGACATATACAACATAGAAATCATGTAACAATCATCATGACAAAGCCTTTCACAAGCTCTCTGTAATGTCCACTGCGTAATGATTAATCGCTCCTGATTCAGAAATCCCATGTACCTATCTTTGCATAAATTTCTTAGCTCATTTTCTATTGCAATCCCCGCCAGAAATGCTTCTTGATGAGAATTTTGATTGTCTACTTGTTTCACGTAAAGATGCTATAGGCATCTCTACCAGTGTTGATGGTAAACCATGCATCAATTTCTTATAGTCACAATCGATAGTCATACTATTCTTTCACCTATCTCTAATCGGGTTCTGAACAAATCATCACACTCATAATCGATGTATTATTTAGTTGATTAATGAGTTTATAATTAGTGAATTAATTAATAATTAATTAACACCACTCTCACTAATCGTATCTATTAGTTAACTCGATGAAAAAAGCTCAACTATGTTTAGATTAGTTAAACTGAATACAACTCACTAACTTCCTCAATCAACTCCACCAAACTCGTCACATGAGTCAAAATTTACATGAGTTCTAATCGAAGTATCCATGCAATAGCTCCACATAACCCTCGGGAATAGCGAATTCCTTCTGTCAGCTCCTCTGCCACATCTGTGCCTTTAACTGAAGTGCTACAAGAGAATAAGATAATGTTTAGAGTCCAAATATTATTAAGAGCTAATAATATTTGACATTTCTATTTTTAGACTGGCAATCTAAAAATAGATTCCGCCCAGTATGTCTAAAAATAGAAATCCATCTTTTTTCCAACTTGACCAACCATCCATAAATATCATCCCGCAACTTATAGAATATGCTCCATATGTCTAAAAATAGACATAGTCTAAAAATAGACTTTGTGACAAAAAATCACCTGTGTGGCCCCCACCTAGTTTAGGTGATCACTTTCCAACTAGGATCAGGAATGATGTTTCAGGATGCCTCCTTCACTGTTTCTTGTTGCAATCTTCTACCACAAACGACCTTGGAACAATTTTCCAAACACTGTTTCTGACAATGGAGTCATACTCCTCCACCATTTCATCTACCCATGTGGGCTTCTGCACTGCTTCTTGAAAGGAATATGGCTCTGTCATAATACATTTGCTCATGAGAGCCATATATCTAGTGAATTGGTCAGGAGATTGTCTCTGTCTACGCTGCAAAGTAGGGGCTCCTACATTCTGTGCCGCATCAAGCTTCAACCTCTCAACCTCTGTGGTACACCTTCTGCCAGTTCTGATGTTTGGCTCTGCGTGAGTGGACTAGTGCACTCCATGATCCTCCTCCTATGGTTGATCCACATCTTGAGGCTCATCTTTGGGAACAAGCAGTTCCTCCTTTGCATGCAAGTCGAGCTCGCTCTCAAGAATAGCTCGTGCAACACCCACGATCATTCTGTTCTTCCTCTCCATGACCCCATTCTGCTATGGGTTATGAGGCGCTATGAGTTCTCTTCGAGTAAATTCTTTGCTACAGAAGTATTTGAATTTGTTCAAGATATATTCACCACCATTATCGCTCCGTAGAGCCTTCACTTTCTTCTCCAACTCTTTCTCCACCAATGCTTTAAACTCACAGAACTTTGAGAATGTTTGATCTTTCTTCTGCATGAAGAAGATCCAGGATCTACGAGAATAATCATCAACAAAAATAACATAATACTTTTGTTTTGCTACTGAAGCAACCAAGAATGGTCCACACATGTCTGTGTGAACTCTCTCTAGGATCACTAAAGCACGGTTCTCCTTTTCATGAAAGGTGGCCTTCACAAACTTATCCATAGTACATCCCTTGCAGTGATCTATCTGCGCAAGTGTACCCTTGGGAAGTTTAGTAGAAATCTACTACAAATCTTCAGACGCCATGTGGTGAAGATGGCCCAATCTCTTGTGCCATAACTCACCCTCATCTCGGCTCACCACTTCTTCTGCTTTGCCCATCATTGAAAAGCAGCCATCTACCTCTAGCTTGTAGAGATTCTTGACTCGAATCCCTATCCTCTTGGTTCAAACCATTGTTTTATGTCGCAGGAAAGCTTTTCCATCGTTGAAAACAACGTCATAACCTCTGTCCTTCAACATTGTGACTGAGACCAAGTTCTTCTTCAGACCTGGAACATGCATAACATCTTTCAAAAAAAATGGTTCACCTAAATCCCTCTCAAAGGTAATGGTTCCAATTCCGGTCTCACTATATCTACCATCGTCACCCATATCTATATGAATTTGGAGATCTTTCTCCTCCAAATCACTAAACAACACCTTGTCTCCCATCAAGTGGAAGGAAGCACCACTATCAAGATACCGCATCGATCCCATTGCGCTTGAAACCAAGCATGTGATCAAGGAGAAATCAAGTTCAAATTGCGAGGCAAGGGCCTCACAAGATGTAGCTCCAACAACCTTCTTGTTCTTCTTTTCCTATGGGCAGTTAGTGGCGAGATGCCCATGTTCGTGGCAATGAAAACACTTCACCTTGGACAAATCTAGCTTCTTGCCTTTAGCCTCAGATTTTGGATGGAATTTATTCCCCTTCCCTTTTCCTCGTTTTCATAAATAAGAAAATCCTTTTCATCATCAAGGTTTTATGTGAAGAGCCATCCCCGATACCACACCGATCCCATTGCGCTTGAAACCAAGCATGCGATCAAAGAGAAATAAAGTTTAAATTGCAAGGCAAGGGCCTCGTCAGCTGCGGCTCCAACAACCTTCTTGTTCTCATTTTTCTGTGGGAAGTTAGTGGCGAGATGCCCATGTTCGTGACAGTGAAAACACTTCACCTTGGACAAATCCAACTTCTTGCCTTTAGCCTTGGATTTTGAATGGGATTTATTCCCCTTCCCTTTTCTTGCTTTGGCAACCAAAGCACAATCCTCTTCATCATCATGTTTTGATGAAGAGCCATCCCTGGTACTATGCCTTATCTCCTCCTGCACTAGATTTGACCAAAGTTGCTCCCAATCCAGCAGTTTCTCTCGCCCATTGACAGAATCTTGATAACTGTGCCAAATCTTCAGAAGTCCAAGGAGAGCCAAGCTCACCAAGTCATCATCAGCAACTGTAATTCCCACACTCCCGGGCCTCCTCCTTGATTGACAAACTGATCCAGGTGGATATTGGTGGTCACCCACCTATTCCACTTGGGGCTCCACGATTGTCTATTTCAGTTTTTCAGTTTCGGCACAGTTTACTATTTTTAGCAATTTTTCGGGTCCTAAACTTCCGGAGCCGTTTTGAGGCCCTAAACGACGTTTTTTGGGAAAACGGGGGGCAACATGGGTCCATGGACTGATGTTGCCCATTCCAAATTTTTTAGTCCTCGGATAGATTTTTCTAACGAGGTATGGTACGCGTCAAACAAAGATTGTATGCCAAAGTTACGCCCCTGGGAAGTTGAAACACTAATTTACCCAAACGGGGCCCATATTTTTGGCACTTCATCTCCTATGGTTAGGGTTTTGGCTGTTTAGGATTTCTCATTGTTTCTAAATAATAAATAGGCCCTTGAGCCTCATTGTAACTAAGTTCAGAGGCCTGTAGCTGCCACATATTTTCTCAAAGATAGCTACCAGCGCCCTAGCTAGTTTTATTTCCTTTCTGTCTGTAAGCAAATTTCAGTTCTTTGATATTAATGAAATGAAGTGTTATTTCCGCTGCATCTCTGTATTTATGGTTATATGTTTATTCGTTGCATTCCCGCATAAATCCGATCGCTGGTATCAGAGCGTCCGTTTTTTCTCGATCCTTCTTGCATGTCCCCAACGAGGTCGGGGTATAAGGAGCTAGGCTCATCCGTGGAACTCGCAAGATCGACTTTCAGAAACCTCGACGACGCCCATGGGGGACGAAAAGAAAGATGAGGGACAGAGATCCTATCAAGAGGCCGCTTCGAGGAGGCCCCGAAAGACAAAAGGAACGTGATGATGGACACCTTGCCTGCATCCTTCAACTGCCAGCCCACCGGCTGCGCATCCGCATCCAAGCCAGCCCACCGAGCCGCGACTTCCTTTAAGGTACAAGTAAGCTTTGAAATTCCCATAGTTGAGGGTCAGATAAATGAAGATACCATAGATAGATGGTTGAATCTATTAGAAGGATATTTCTCAGTTAATGACTTTTCCGACCGAGAGAATATTATTTTTGCACTCCTCAAAGCTACCCCCATGTCAAGGACTAGTGGGAAACCTAATGTGAGAAAAAGGACAAGACAGAACCCTCTCTGTTCTCAGCCGTACCAACTTGGAACTATTTCCGAGATGCCGTCAAGGAATAGTACTATCCCGTGGGGAGTTATGAGGACAAGTACATACAATGGACCATGCTGCGACAACAAAGGGATCAAGATGTGCATGAGCTGATGAATCTGTTCCATACCCCCGCACAAATTTGGTGATGGGTATCAAAGATTCAGAGAAACATTTGGTGCTAAAGTATCGCAGCTGTCTGCACAGATACATTCAGGAGGAAATGGAGTTCCTCGACATCTCCTCGCTTGGTACGGCATACCGGTATGCCGCCAAGATTGAGCAGAAATTCAAACAGAAGAAGCGAGACTTTGGATCTGTGAATCAAAAGCAAGGAAAAGGTGCTTCCAAACCGCAGAACAAAGGACAGAGCATGGCGGCTAAAGACAACCCGTCAAAGCCACAAGAAAAGAACAACACCGTAAAGCCAAAGAAGGACACGGAAAAGTGGTGTGAGTTCCATAAGAGCTCCACTCACAACACAAGTGAGTGTCGGGCCAAGCAGTCGCTAGTGGCCGAGATGAGGGCTTCTGAGTCAGATGCATGCTCTGACTCCGAATCAGAACCTGAAAAGGGGAATGAAAAAGGGAAACAGATTATTGATGCGGAGCCCAACGCCACCGTTGCCACTACAAAGGTCCAGAAGGAGGAACCGGAAGATCCAGAGGAGGAGGAACGTCTCTTCCACTCCCAGATGTGGGTAAAGGGCTCCCCTGTACAGTCCATTGTCGACAATGGGAGCCAAAAGAACCTCATTTCAGCAGACGCCGTGAAGCGGTTGGGCTTGCCGACCACAGCTCACCCACATCCATACACCATCGGGTGGCTTCACCAAGGACGAGATCTCCGCGTTAGCCAGCAGTGCCGCCTTCCCTATAGCCTCAAGCCCTTCACGGATGAGGTATTATGTGACGTTGCTCCTATTGATGTTTCTGATGTATTATTAGGACAACCATACTTGTGGAAGCGTCATGCTGTGTATGAGTCTCGACCTCGTGCTGTTATTATTACTTTGGGAAATAAGTCGTACAGGATACCAGAGGTACCACCTCCTACGACTATCTCTTTGGTTACTGCAAAACAATGTAGTAAGCTCATTTCCCAAACCAGGAAATTCGTTTTTCTGATGATCCGCCCCCAGGGCAAGAAGAAGACTGTGGCCACGACCTCCAGACAGGGCCCCTCTGCACGACAACAACAAATGGATAAGGTCGTGGAAGAGTACGGGGACATCTTCACCTCACCCACAGGGGTTCCTCTGCACTGCCAGGTCAAGCACCCGATTGATCTGACCCCAGGTGCGCCACTACCCAATGGACCGATCTATCGACGCTCTCTTCTGGAAAATGATGAAATCAAGAGGCAGATTCAGGAGCTGTTGCAGAAAGGTCACATCAGACCAAGTTCATCGCCCTGTGGGAGCCCGATCGTGTTGGTACAGAAGAAGGATGGGACGTGGAGACTCTGTATTGACTATCGGGCGCTGAACAAGATCACTGTCCAGAATAGATACCCAATCCCACGGATTGATGACCTTCTGGATCAACTCAAAGGTGCAAAATATTTCAGCAAGATTGACCCGAAGTCTGGGTATCACCAGGTACCAATTGAACCCTCCGATGTGTGGAAGACGACCTTCAAAGCCAAGGAAGGCCTTTTCGAATGGCTGGTCATGCCTTTTGGGTTGACGAATGCTCCCGCCACCTTCATGAGGATGATGGATGACATCTTGCGGCCATTCACCAACTCATTTGTAGTGGTGTACTTGGATGACATTCTGATCTTCAGCCAGACTTGGGAAGAGCACCTTCACCACATCCGACAAGTCCTCCAAACACCGCGGCAACACAAGTTGTGTGCCAATTTGGAGAAGTGCACTTTTGGCATGACCCAGGTTCAATATCTGGGATACATTATTGATGAAAGGGGGGTGCATGTGGATCCAGCCAAGATCCAAGTCATTCGGGATTGGCCAGCCCCAATCACCCTAACAGAGCTTCACAACTTTCTGGGTCTTGCTAATTTCTATCGCAGGTTCGTGTTGGGATTCTCTCATATCACTTGGCCCTTGAGTCAAGTCACTAAGGGAGGAGCGAAAGAAAAATTTTTTTGGCCTGAACCTTGCACGAAGGCGTTCACGTAACCTAAAAACCGCCCGTTCCCCCCTGCTCACTTTACCAGACTTGCAACAACCATTTGAGATCGAGACAGGCGTTCGACTATGCGTGCCGCGCTCTACTCGAACAGGACATCCAAAGGGTGAGCCATGCTCTGAAGACATCGTCCGACACAACATAAGTATCCCACTTATGACAAAGAAATGTATTCCATTGTGCAAGCTTGTCGACAATGGAAGCATTACATTTTGGGGAAGGAAACAATCATTCACACAGACCACCGGCCCTTGTATTTCATACAGACACAAGGGAAGTTGCAGAATGATCGCCATCAGAAGTGGTCCACATATCCAACAGTTTCATTTGAACATCAAGTACAAGAAGGGTAGCACCAATCATGTTGGCATCACCACTCTCGACCACCCATCGTGGCGCCACCACCGTACTCGACGCCGTGGGCACGAGACTTCGATTGGCCACTTCTATGAGAGTGACCGTAATTTGGCCACACTTACAAGGCACTCTTGGGGGGTACGCAAGTTCCAAATTTTCACCTCCAAGATGCACTTTTATGTCACATGGGACACCTTTGTGTCCCTTCAAGCGAGCGTGCCAAGATGATATGGGAAGCACACTACAGTCGAGTCGCTGGGCATTTCGGGGTCGAGAAAACAGTAGCAATCCTGCAGAAGTATTTCTATTGGCCGAACCTTCGAAAGGATGTCGAGAAGCACATCAGATCCTGCACTGCTTGTGCCATTGCCAAACCGTCCATCAAGAAGCAAGGCCTATATACTCCTCTACCTACCCCTAGTCGACCTTGGGAATCCATATCCATGGATTACATGTCAGGCCTGCCTTCTACTAAGCAGGGAAATGACTGTGTTTTCGTGGTCGTTGATAGATTCTCGAAGATGGCCATTATGGCAGCCTGCAAGAAGAATATCACAGCAGAAGCCACTGCTAAACTCTTCTTTGAACGAGTGTGGGTGCACTTTGGGATCCCACAGTTTATCATATCAGTTCGGGATAGAAGGTTCCTCAGCACATTTTGGTCCAGCCTCTGGTCAATGTTGGATACCAAGCTCACCAAGTCCACAGCTTTCCATCCCCAAACAGATGGCCAGACAGAGGTCGTCAACATAATGATTGTACACATTCTGCGCATGTACAATTCAAAGCATCCACGCACATGGGACGAGAGCCTCCCTTATGTACAACATAGTTATAATCGGGCTCTCCACAGCTCAATCGGCCATAGCCCCTTTCAGGTGGGCTTGGGATTCCAGCCACTATGCCCCATTGACGTAGCCATGCCATTTGCAGCTGCTCAGGCCAATTCAGCTCATGTCCAATCTGAAGTTGACAAAGCCAGTAGCTTCATCGAGCGCATTCAACACATCCGCCAACAGGTTCATGATATATTGGACAGAGCTAATGCCAAGTACAAGCAACGCCATGATCAACACTGGGTGCCACACAACTTCCAGGTGGGCGACAAAGTATGGCTACATTTGCAGAAGGAGCGCCTCACTGGACCCCACCGCAAGCTTCGCCCGCTCCGATACGGGCCGTACACCATCACCAAGGCCGTAGGGAACAATGCATTCGAGCTCAGTATTCCACCATTCCTTGGTCTGCACCCAGTCTTCAATGTGGATCGCCTTCGTCCTTACTTCCCACCTCTACTGGACACCTCAGACATTGCAGAACAACTCACACCAACCGAGTTAAATCCAGACTGCATGGAACAGGCCACCACAGATTACATCATGGACATGCAAATCAAGAACACTCGCCAGCAGAAGATCCAACTATATCGGGTTGTCAAAGCTGGCCAACTCCTGCACCAAGGAAAGTGGTTCACCAGGGACTAAGTTCAGCAGAAATTTCCTCATCTCATGGAGGAACTTAACGCAATGGGGACCATTGCTTCCTAAGGGGGGAGGAATGATCCAGGTGGATATTGGTGGTCACCCGCCTATTCCACTTGGGGCTCCACCATTGTCTATTTCAGTTTTTCAGTTTTGGCACAGTTTACTATTTTTAGCAGCTTTTCGGGTCCTAAACTTCCGGAGCCGTTTTGAGGCCCTACACGACGTTTTTTGGGAAAATGGAGGGCAACATGGGTCCATGGACTAATGTTGCCCGTTCCAAATTTGTAGTCCTCGGATAGATCTTTCTAACGAGGTATGGTACGCGTCAAACGGAGATCGTATGCCAAAGTTACGCCCCTGGGAAGTTGAAACACCAATTTACCCAAACGGGGCCCATAGTTTTGGCGCTTCATCTCCCAGGGTTAGGGTTTTGGCTGTTTAGGATTTCCCATTGTTTCTAAATGATAAATAGGCCCTCAAGCCTCATTGTAACACAGTTCAGAGGCCTGTAGCCGCCACATCTCTTCTCAGAGATAGCTACCAGCGCCCTAGCTAGTTTTATTTCCATTCTGTCTATAAGCAAAATTCAGTTCGTTGATATTAATGAAATGAAGTGTTATTTCCGCTGCATCTCTGTATTTATGTTTATATGTTTATTCTGTTGCGTTCCTGCATAAATCCAGATCACAAACGTCGTGAGATGCTTTGGAATACTGTCGCCCTTCTCCATTTTGATTTTTCTGAGTTTGTCTTTCAGCACCAACTTCCTATGATCGTTGCTGCTTTGAAAAATATCTGTCAAAGCCTTCCACATTGCAAATGGAGTGGCTTTCCCGTGAAGGCTTGACACAATATGGTCTTTCACACCTTCCAATAGAATCCTTCTTGTCTTCGCTACTTTCTTTTTCCAGGCGTCAAGTAATGCAACATCCGTCGAAGTGGGCTTAGGAACATCACTATCGATGAAATCCTTCAAGCCATTATCTTCAAACACTGCCTCCATCCTGTCCTTCCAGGATATGTAGTTCGAGCTGCCCTCGAGTGCATACTCCAACCGCAACCCATTGAAAGCCATTTCAATGTTTACTCAACTGTAGCACCAAGAAATTCTTGCAGCAAATTCGAATTGTTCCACCAACACAACTCAGCACTGCTTCAATATCGCAATCTTCAGTGATTAACACTGCTCTGATACCATGTAGAAATTAAAAAATATGCATGTATATTATCGGAGTCCCCTGATCTAACAATTAAATCCACTGTTAAATACAAAATCCTTCTACTCAATTCTTTGCGGAAATTAAATCGCCAATTGCAAACATATGAAGAAAAATCAATCGCACATAACAAGATGTTTTTACCGGGAAAGCTTAAAGCTAAAAACCCCAACTATCATATATTATGTATATCATGGAATCATGAAACAATCTCATACAAAGCTCATCTCATAGAGCTCTCATTACAATATACAATCGTCTCACACTGTCATACAAAAATTGGTTCACACATGCACTAATTTACTGCCTCTTGACAGCCTGCCTCCATTGCGCAATCCCTGCTGAAGAAGATCCATGAATGAATTCGATCTTGCCTTGCCTGTACTGCGCAATCCTCATTAGCAACTCCAATGTGTGTGTAAATGCATTGAATGCATCACTATAGTCACAACTGATAGTCAAACACACCCTTTCACCTATCTCTCCACTGGGTTTCCACTGGATCTGACATGCAAGTAGTTAACTGTTGTATTTCTTCAGTTGCAAGTAAGACACTACTTGTGAATTAATTAAATAATTAATTCACTCATATTTCACTAGTGTATCTTTAGTTACAACTAGCACAACTAAGTTTAACTCACTTAACTGAGTTAAACTAAATAACAACTCCCATAACTACTCTTCCAACTCTGTTAGAACTGTGTCACACTCAGTTACAACGAAGTCCATCATGCATGAGTCACCAACCAACCTCGCAACTTGTAATTCTTTCAGCTAATTGGTTTGCCACATCAGTTAACTGAAATCAAGTGCTCCAAGAGAATAAGTTATTATTTATTGTCTGACTATCATTAAGGGCTAATAATAATTGACATGCATTCTATTTTAAGATATGCGATCTATAAATAGACTTCGCCCATGTTCTAAAAATAGAAACTCATCTAAAGATAGAATTTTCTCGACCATCTAGAATCAACATCCTGCTAATTTTAGAATATGCTCACCATTCTAAAAATATACATACACCTAAAAATAGCCTGCGAGTCCCACCTAGTGAAGGTGCTTAATTTTCACTAGGATCATCATCTTGTTGAATCTCAACAAATCTTCACAATTTAAGGCTTATATTATATAAAAAGAAGCTTTGTCCACAAAAAAAGGAGAAAGAGGAGGAAGGTGACAATGCCCCATCCTCTCCTTCCTTTGTAGAAGCATTAAAGTAATCCATGCTCCTCCCCTCCATTTACAAGAGCCAGGAAAGATTGCAAAGAAATAAATTATAGTTTGAAGAAAACTCTAGACTTTCCTAGTTTTCTTCAATGGTTCATGGGGGTCAAACCTTAATTATGATTTGTTTTTGTATCAATTTTATGTAAACAATTTCTAAGAAAATATTCCTATACTCAAGAAGCAGTAAGATTAGGCTTTGGAAGGCTTAGATTTAGGTCTTTCCCTTTATTCATTTTGATGGGAGGAAGCTTTCTTTTTATTTTGTTCTCCATCAATTTGTCTTTAAACAATTTTGAAATACTCCTGTAATGCTACAATCCCAGTCGCATAATTTCAATATAATATGAATTCCATGTTCTTATTAAAAAATTAATAATAATAATAATAATTCCTTGAAAATATAAAATTAAAGAAAAAAAAAACTCTATTGAAAATTAAATAACTGCTGTAAAGAAAGAAAAAGTGGATTCAATATGTTATGAATAAAATCAAAATCAATGAAAGTCAAAGGATCTTAGCTTGAGTGGTTTGGTGAAAAATTTGTCTCTCACACTGTATGGATTCAAGTCTTTAGAAAGATGTTGTAATTAGCATGTTTGTGACATTTTTGAAATAATTGTACCTAGTGTGGTAATGATAGTCAATCTTTCGTAATTATCAATTCTAGTTAAATAAATAAATAAAAAACAAAATCAATCAGACTTGCCTTCAACCACTCACCATTCATGAATTTTAGCATTAATGTTGGTAATGTTTAAATTTAAGATCACTCAGATGCTTCTTTATATTCACGATGATGATCACATCACTACTCATTGAGAGCACCAATGATTTATCAAACCCTAAACAAAACAATTTAATTATTTTTATTTTATATGTCGTTTTAAAGATTAAATAATTTATAAATTATATTATTAAGTTTATTGTGGTTTTCATACGTTGATTATTGTGAATATCAATGTTATTATAAATGTTTTGAAAATGAAATATAATTTTGTGTCATCTCTTTTCATATTGCAATCTTTATAGAACTTTTCTTTCTTTAACATTTTAGGTCTTGTTAGTCTTCATGATCACTATGTTTTTTAATAGCAATTTGTTTTTATATTTGAAATGTTTATATTCTCTTTTATGCTAAAAATGTTTTGATATTCTAATTTACACTGAGAAACTAGGTGTTGGACAATTTCCAAACATCACAAGTTGAAAGAATATGTCATCTTTATAACACTAAGTGGATTGAAGATGAAAAGTACTTTCTCTTAAAATGTCCGGTGTATACCCATATTATATTTCAATTTCAAAATATTTGTCACAATACAAATCTTCCTAATCTTCTAGTTTGTCAAATCTATGGTGTGCTTGAAACACATCCCCTAATACTTTTCGAGTACAAAAATAAAATTCTAAAAAAAATTGAGTAATCTTTACCTTTCTTAAAGTCCGTTAAACCAAATATTATCTCAATGAATACTAATACTCATCATTATTATTTTTATTTTTATTATTGTACATTTCATTATAGTATTATAACTTTTCTATTTTTTCTATTTTTCTCATCTCATTTTAATATTATAATCATCGTAAAAATAAAATAACTCTAAAAAATAGAAAAACAATTTTAAAAAAAATATTGTTATTGATCTATTTAATATTTATAAAAAATTAAATATTTTCTGAAAAAAATAATAATAATTAAAACATTACATTTTTCACACCTCTCGTATACTAAGCCAAATACACACACCAAAATAAATCATGTGCATAACTATCTTAATAAATCAACCCTTAACATAATTCTCATAAAAACTCATTAATTTACCATTTTGAGATAACCCTTTTTGAATCTCAACAAGTGCTACATAGTAGCTTCTCCCTACCGCTTATTTTAGTAAAAAATGGTGAAATTATTTCATAGCTATTGTGATATATTAAAAGAATAACTACTATGCTTTATAAATGTAGTTGTAAAATGTTTCTTAAGTGTTCATGCTTGACAATAGAGATACACACTTAAACAATAAAAAATTAAACAATACTTTTTAGTAATAAATATTTTTTTTTAACAATAATTTGAAAATAGATGGAAAGACTTGCACTCATTAAAAATAGCTAAATTAAAGTGAAAAATAATAAATGAGTTGCGTTTGTTCAAAGTTAAGAACATTTGTCATAAACAATATATTTTTTTTAATAAAAATATATTAATTTAAAATAAATATCTATTTGGTAAATTATCTTGATTAAATAAAGATTATGTTTATAAGAAGATTAGATTATTATTTTAATTTTTTTTATAAATTTCACAAATTATGTGCATTCTATCAAATGTATTATTATTTTTTTTTTTTACAGTAACGGTTATGGAGTATTATATTAAACTTGGCATGAATGCCGAAAATCTGGTTACATTGAGGATGTCTAAATCTTGTTGCACCTCACCGCTAAGGTTGAGCATGCAGCAAAAGCTTGGAGACTTCCTCCTTGATGAGGTAACTATAGATTCAATTTCAGAGATTTTCCCAACTTGAAGATACATACAAATTGATTTAAGAGTAAGTAGTAATACATGACAACAAATCAGCTTATGGAATGGATTCCCATGATTCTTCTGTCTTTCATCTTGACCCCAGCAGAGAGGAGGGCAGCTTTGTTGGCTTCCAAGTCTGCCTCTTTATTATGAGTTCTCAGCACATGAAAGTAATGCAGCTTATGAAAAGCGTTTTCCAAGCACTTAATTCTAGCTATCAACCTTGCAAGTTTGAGGTCCAAAGCTGGAGAGTTGGAGACCATTGCATTTATGATGATCTAGGAATTGCCAATAACATTTGATTCACTTATGTTTAAATCTTTGAGAAGCTTGAGACCTTGAAAGAGAGCCAAAGCCTCAGCTTGAATGCTGGTTGAAAGACCTAGCCCCCAAGCAAAAGAATGAATTTTTTCCCCAACTGGGTTTACAACAATGCCTTCTGCACCAGCTTTGCCCGGATTTCCCTTTGTTGCCCCATCAAAAAAGACGGAGTGTCTTGAATGTGATGTAAGCCAGTCTTGAAAGTCTGTTTCAGATTTTCTTATTTTCCAGTCTTTGGGAGGAGGGACGTTCCTAACTGCTGTTTGAAATTGCAAATCAAGAAAAGAACCCCAAGCAATGTCCTGTTGGCTGAGATTAGAATAATCTTTTAAATCAATCAAGCACTCTTTTAGGTGACATTTAATCTTGATTTCTAATGCCTTGTGATTCTGTTCAGTATTTCTGAAGATTCTTCTATTTCATTCAAGCCAGATCTGCCAGCAAATTACCTTTGGGAGGACAGACCATGCAGCTTTGATTATCTGGTTTTTGGGTGGAGGACCAGGATACCTGTTCGCCCATTTAGAAAATAGATTAGCAGTGGAGCAAGGGAGCGAAATGCTGGGATCCAGATTGTGAATGAAGGTGGACCAAATCTGCATAGAGAAACTGCATTCAAGCATTAAGTGGACATCACTCTCTGCATTTTCATTACACAACGAACATTTGGAGGGGCCGTGGAACCCTTTTTTCTGCAGGATGTCATACGTGAGGATTTTGCCATGACATAGAAGCCAAGCAAAGAAGTCAACTTTGGGCCACGAAGGAAAATACCAGACACCATGCCAAGGTGTTGGGTTAGGGGGAACGAAAGGTCTCTCTCGCAGCTTAGCATATCCCATGGAGACAACGTACCCTCTGATATTCGGCCCCCAGCCTCTCGAATCTCTTTTCCTTATGTGCGAAGGTGCCAAACCATGAAGGAGAACAAGCAGCGTGGACCATTCGTTATGCAGGTGATCCGGCACGACAATATGTTTCCAGCCTACCCAATTAGAATCGCTCCACAGCGAGATATCCCACAACGAGCGCAGCCCCTCTCCTTCCATCCAGCAGCGTAGCGCTCTAATGGGGGTTCTGTCTTCAATGGGATCCATATTCATAATTTTGTCTGTCCATATGTTAATATTTTTACCATTCCTGGAATCTAGAAGGAGTGCGCGTTGACTAGAGGAGCAGCTTTAGCATACAGTTTGAGGAAATATGAGTTAGGCAGATGGATCATGTTGTCCAAACAGCTAGAACGAGGACCTCTGAAATATTTTTTCCAAAGAGCCAATTGAGCCCAGCCTGGCTTGGGCGCAATGATCTTCCAAATTATCTTCGCTCCCATAGCTATATTATGCTGACAGAGGTTTTTGAAATTCAAACCCCCCTCGCACAATGGCTTGGAGATGGTTTCCCAACTGATAAGGGGAAGTTTGTTTTCATTCTTTTTGCCTCCCTTGCAAAAGAGCCTCAGAATGTACTCCTCCATTTTTTTGAGATGCTTGCCGGAGCAAGAAGCACATCAAATTGAAATAGAGGGAGACTGGTGAGCACAGATTTTATTAGGACAGATTTACCTGCCATGTTGAGCCAGGAGTATCCCTAGGCTTGGATCCTGGTCTTGAATTTTTCAAGTTGTGGAAGCCAATCCTTACTTACAGATCTTTTATGATAAACAGGGAGGCCCAAGTATTTGAAAGAGGTCCAAGAAGAGGAGGCAGCAAAGCCCAGACATCTAGAAATAGTAGAGAGCAATCCGACCGATGTGTTCCAACTGTAGATGTGACATTTGTTCTTGTTTAAGACACTGCCTAAGGCCTCACAGAATTCATCCAGAACTGCTTTAAATTTGATGGCTGAGGAAAGAGTAGTAGCTCCCAGTAATAGGGTGTCATCTGCAAATAGGGCGTGATTTATGTTTTTGACCCCTCTTGCTATACACAGTCCATTAATATCTTGATCTTGCATCTTTTTGTCTAAAAGAAAACTAAGGACAGAGGCTTGGATGACAAAGAGCAGAGGGGAGAGTGGACACCCCTGCCTAAGCCCTCTCGAAGCTTTAAAGAATTCAGTGGCTCTGCCATTTACTAGAGGTGCTATCCATGGCTCCGAGATGCATGCTCGGGTCAATTTAATGAAGTTTACTCCAAAACCAAACTTTCTCATGACTTTTAATAGAAAGCTATGATTTACTCGATCAAAATAATTTGCTAAGTCGAGTTTGATAACCATACCTTGTTCATTTCGATGCAGACTTGAGTGAATTTCCTCTTGAACAAGGGTGAAGTTGTCCACGATCTGCCTGCCTTGGATGAAGCCTCCTTGGTTCTCTGGAATGATTTTGGGAAGAATGAGCTTCAGTATATTTGCAATTACTTTGGTGATTAGCTTGTACCCTGTATTGCATAAGGAGATCAGATAGAATCTGTTGAAATTATTGGCGCCTTTCTCCTTGGGGATGAGAGCTAAGAAAGCTGAGTTTGTGCTGCCTTCGATTTTCTGACTATCTTGGGATTTTTGGACCATTTTGAATAGGTCCTTTTCAACTATCAGCCAACAAACTTGTAGGAACCTGGCAGTAAAGCCATCCGGTCCAGGGGCCTTATCCGGCTCCATGGCAAAGAGGGCATTTTTAACTTCTTTTTTGGAAACTTTGGCCTCAAGGATCTCATTCATACGAGGAGAGATTGAAGATGGAACAATGTCTAACAGATCTGAAAATTGATCCAGATCCGTGTCCTCACTATACAAGTTTTGAAAATGAGAAAAGGCTACTTTCTTGATGTCCTCAAATTCCTTGTGGGTAACATTATCCTCCTTGATCTCAGATATCGTGTTGAAGCATTTCCTAGTCTGGGCTTGTTTATGGAAGAAATAAGAATTCCCGTCCCCTACTTTGAGCCAAAGATTTCGAGATTCCAGTCTCCAGTATTCTTCTTCGGCTAAACAGGCCTCATGAAGACTCTGTTGCAGCTAAGCCTCTTGATCTAGAAGCTCCTCTGTGACTATAGCGTTCTCCATTTGAAGTTGATGAGAGGTTAGAGAAGCTTTGATGGTTTTCCTTTCTGAAGCAGGATTGGACAGGGTTTTGGCCCATCGTTTTAGAGCTCCTTTCACCCTTCTAAGCTTTTCCTCCCAGACAAAGAAAGGAGATCCTTTGACTGGCTGTCTCCAACAGTCCTTGACTAATTGCATGAAATCTGGCTCCTTGACCCAGAGGGGACTAAATCTGAAAGGAATAGGGCCCAGATCTAGATGGGATAGGAGTTCTAGCTTTATGGGCTTATGGTCCGAGATGCTGTTTGTGAGAATGTGCATTCTAGGTTCTAATCCTAGTAACAGAAAGGAGCTTTGGATGAAAAATCTATCTAATCTGGCAGCAATATGACCTGGACCAGCTCTTTTGTTAGACCAAGAGTACTGACCGGAGGAAGGTTTGATATCTAGCAACTCCCATTCCTGCATAAGATCCTCCGCCCATTCCCTTGCCGGATCTCGGACTGCGGTGCCTCCTCTTTTTTCAGACGAGTGAAGAGTGAGATTGAGATCTCCAACAATAATTATATTTTCCAGGTTTGCCAAGTCTGCTTGCTACCTTATAGAATCCCAGCAGTCCTTTTTTTCCCCAACATTGACTGGAGAGTAAACATTGAAAAGGCAAAAAATTTCTTTGGTGTCCAGATTCTGCATTTTAAGTAGCAACAAATGAGTGTTGCTAGCCTCATAGATGACTGCAAATTTGCTGGAATTCCATAGAGTGCCAAGCCCTCCCGAGGCTCCCCGGGCAGAGATTGCTCTTGCTTCGCTTTTGATCCAAAGTTTCTTACTTGCATGCAGGAAGACTGCATCTTCCAGCTTGGTCTCCTGGACGAGAAGTATGTCTGGAGATTCTGTTCTTATTAAGCTTCTAATGGCTTCTTCCTTAAATTTGCTCCCCATACCTCTACAGTTCCAGGAGATGACCTTCATTATTTATGTTTCTAATGGGCTCCCTTGGAGCCTTAAGGCTGATTTTTTGTCATCCTAGACTTTGAGGCTAGCAGTTTTTCAGAGTTGGCTGGCTGCCATGTAGCTTGTCTTTGTAATTCTCCTGCTCTCTTTTTTCCCTGTCAGTTTTGCGACCTCTTGTGGATCTCCTTACTAAGGTTTGAAACTCTCCTATTTCTCCTTCCTCCTCTGACTCGTCCGTTTCTTGTTCTTCTTCCTCATCTTCTAAAGTCATGCCTTTGGGATCTTCAACACTTGTTCCTTTAGGGGAGGTTGAGGGAGTGCCTATGCTTGGAGAGACTGGCTTTTGGGTCTCAATCTCCTGAATTGCCTCCGTTTGTTGGCTTAGAGGATCGAACTTATTTTCTTGAGCCTTTTTGGGAGGGGGGCGCTGAGCATTGGCCTGAAGAGGGCCTTTTCCATTGGGTCCTCCCGGTTTTTGACCTTTGTGATTGATCTTTGTACGCTTGACTTGGTTCCAACCCTCTTTTTTTCCTTTCTCTGGCTCTGCGTTGGATGGACAGTTTCTCGCAAAGTGTCCATGAACATGGCATTTCCTGCATTTGAATGGCAACTGCTCATAATCCAAGATCTGCAGATGAGACCAGTTGCCAACATTGATTTTGATTGCCTCTGGGAGGCCCACCTCTAGATCTACCTCTACGCAGATTCTAGCACAGTCATACTAGTCCTTGTTGTTTGCTCGATCTATGAATTTCCCAAGAGCGTTGCCGATGTGTTTTAAGGAGTCCCAGTTCCAGCAATGAACTGGGAGATTCGGGAGCCAAACCCACACCGGGACAGCCTTGGGAACATCGACTGCCGGATCAAAATCCGGAGTCCATTTGTTCAGATAGAGGCCCTGAGGGTCCATGAAATATGGCCCATTTTGGAAGATCAAATCTATGTCTTCTTTGGAAGAGAATTCGAAGAGGAAGAACCCTCGCCCGAGAAAGTAAGATGTAACACTTTGCTTGATCAGAGGAGTCTAGTTTCTGTTGACCCATTGCTCAGTAGTTTTCGGAGAAGGCCAAAGCCCCGTGAATTGGCCAATGAGACCACGATCAGCCAGAGACAAAGCTACTTGGATGGGGGTCTTTGGAGGCAAAGAGATCTCTGGGATATCTTCGAGCTTCTTAACGAATTTAGATGCTTCACTTTTTATCTTCAGGGGCAAATCAGCCAAAAGCTGATTAAATGCATCAAAAGCAGGGGAAGAAGGCAGCAGTGGGGGCTCCTTGGGAGAGCCCTGCGTCTCCATGGGATCGGGCCTTAGGCAGGCTGCCGCAGGGGGTAGCCACGTTGCTTAGAAACTTGACCTAGCAGCGCAGCTCGGAAACGCGCAGTGTTGGAGGCGAAATATTGATTTTAACATTAACATCTTGATCTATTTCTTAGTAGTGGTTATCAAATGTATTATTATTATTGCAATAAAAAATACATTTTTTCCCACACTCTATCAACAATACTTTTGCAAAAAATGATATGGTAAAACATTGGTATTGCATTAAACTTACAATGGAAATCATTAGAGAATTATGAGATATAATTATTGTTCTAACTTTCAAATATATTAAATTATAAACCTCATTAGCAACTTAGAATAGTAGCTTGTTCCTAGTGCTTATTAAAAAAATAGTGAAATTATTTGATCACTATTGCAACATATTAAAAAAATTACTTATTATACTTTGTAAATGTAATTGTAAAATGTGTTTTAAAAATTCATATTTGACAATAGCGATATGCATTTAATAATAATAATAATAAAATAATACTTTTTAATAATAAATATTTTTTTAACAATAATTTGATAAAAATATATATTAGAAATTTTTTATTTAAAAATAAAACATATAAATTATGATTTTTTTTTTTTTTTTTTAAATTATGAAATATAGATTAATATATATATGAGTTTTTGCTTTTTAAATTTAAAAATATTAGTTAAAATTATAAAAATTGAGAAAAATATTTGTGGTGATTGAAATCCACAACACTATGATCAAGTTTGAGAAGCTATTATTATAATTATATTTAATACAATATTCAATTTATAAATTTAAGTCAAAAAAATTTATTTCATTAAATACATCAAAATTTTATGAGGTGGAGTCCAATCGAGTGTATGATAAAGAAGGAAATTTATTTCATTAAATACAGGAGAAACACCAATGAATGGTTATCACATAAAATAATAAAGTACCCCACAAAGGAAACGATAATTACATTATCGTATACATTCAGAAGGAAGAAGAAACAAGGAGAGTTGCGGAGCAACTAGTCCCTGCCGAAGAACATGATAAGAAAGTCTCATTCACCGTGGCAATGCTCAGTCTGAAATGCAGGTTAGGGTTTCTCTGAACGGAAAATTCGCAGAAAGTCAGAAAAACTTATAAACAAATATTTTCATTTAAAAAAACAAGCCATATTTTTCCATTTTAATTGCGGAAACAATGCATATGTTTCCATATGCATATCATTTCCCTTCTAAGAAAAAAAACAATGCAGATGTTTCTATAAAATGTATGGCGACATGTGAATTGGATATGAATGAAACGATAAAATATTTTGTACTGTGAAAAACGACCCATAATAGAATTGCTAGTGCTTTGAAGTTTAAAGTCTCATTTCACCGTGGCAGTGCTCAGTCTGAAATGTCGGTTAGGGTTTCTCCGAATGGAAAATTCATAGATACACTGCCCAACATTGCTAATAAGGTTAAGGCAGCAGATAAACTGCCCATCATTGCTAATAACGTGTTTGGGGGTCTTGTGACTTCGGACCACTTGAAGGATGCAAACAGCATAAAGGATCCTCACGTTATAGACATTGGACAGTCACTCACCATTCCTCTGCCTTGCAGTTGCTTCAATGGGACTGATAATGGGCTTGTGGCTATTTACTTGTCATATGTTGTGATGCCTGGGAATACAATGGCTACCCTTGGGGCCAGTCTGGGCAATAATCATAAAAAGAATAAAATGAATTAGGACAGGATTTGTATATATAATTTGCTAATTGACATTTACCCTGCAATGCAACATGACCTCAATATAGATCTGCAATATGTGTTTGCTTCGTGATTTTTATTGTAAAGTAATGTTATTCAAAATAAATGTGTAATGCGAATTTTTTAATGATAAAATTTATGGTATGGGTCATTTTCTAGACATGAAATGTACCGGAAGAAATATTGAGCAAATAAATGATGCGATCACAATGATATATGTTCTCAGCTCTTTGAATACAATGCTTTATTTTTTTTCATGGTTTGGAGTATAACGATAGATAGTCTCAGCTATTTGAAGACAATTAATGCTTTATTCTCTTTGTCAGTGGTTTGGAGTATTCAAATTCAATTTCTGTTTTTTGGAGTATTCAATTTCTGTTTGTTGTGATCATATATTTTTGCTCTGCATTTTTAAGGTATCACGGTAGCAACATCTTCACAAATGTAACCTTCCCGATAAAACACTACAACAATCAAATAAAAAATATCTGGCTTGTATATGCTGACATAGAAAATTTGAAGGTATCACAGTAGCAACAGCTTCACGCATATAACCTTCCCGATAAAACACCTTTCTAGAAATATGTAGTTTTATATTTACATTGGAAGCTTTTATATTTACATTAATAAAAGTAAGTTTTTTATTGACGTTTGACGTTTGTTTTTCCTTGCCATCCAGAAAAATCACCTGGACACGTCGCATGGGAGCCACTTGACATTCATTTCTTCCTTGCTATTCAGAAAAGGCAGTCTTTGCAGTCGAACATAATGCATGGTTGTCACTTGTTTCTTTCTGGACAAAGGCTTCTAAATACTGTTCAGAATAGCCGCCATGTAAACTCGACCTGGCACTTCGGAATTTCCATGTAAATACTGTTCAATGCAATTTCGTTCCCTAGCCTATTAGGGTTTAATTGGTTGTATTTTTTGTGCAGGGAGATCCGGATGGTTTAGCAGATTTCGAGTGAGAGGTAGATGGTCTTGATCATTTTGTTTTGTTCGAGCAACAGCAAGAACAAGAGGAAGCTCTGGCCTGTAGTAAGGCGTTCATCCTTTGAGGCATGGTAGATTGCACTGTATTTTTCTTTAAAAAAGCAACGATTATAACTACTATATCAGTGAAGCATGGTAGATTGCAGTGTATTTTTCTTAAAAAAGCAATGGGTACTACTATATCAGTGAAGGTCTACCTTAGCAGTTTAATCATCTCTGATCCATGATCAAGTAGCCCTGTGAAGCACAACAAAATTGTTGGGAATTTGAAAAATTCCAAAATAATAAAACTGCCTCTTCTAACACAGAGAAATATTCTTAAAATTTGCACACACCGTAACAGAATTTTCACATAAAAAAAATTCTATTAAAAAAAAACTTGATACAATCTTTCCTCACTACAGAGGAATTACAAACTGTTGACTGTACTGCTTCTAAGCACAATTCCAGAACAACAAAAAAAAACTTCTCTGTCTCACACAGAAAATTTGCTGTGAATTTCCAATTCACTGTCTCTCTCTGTAAAATTAAACAGCTCTCTGTCTATTTAAAAACTCACTGTGTTTTATAAAATATTACACTGCTGTGTAAAATTTTAATTCTGCTCTCTCTGTCATTTACAAATGCACTGTTGTGCTTACAATAAAAATAGAACGTCTCTGTTCTATATCTCAGCAACAACAGAAATTATATTTCTGTTCAATATTTATAACCAAAATATCTAAAAAATAATTAATGCAATTTGTTGACTAAATTGCAAAATTATCACCGCTTAAAAATTTTCATTTATGGCATTAAAAATTTCTGTCAGCTCCTCATAAAAAAAATTTATGACAAACTTTGAATTTGCTGGCAGCGGCTATTTTTCTGCGGTGGTGGCGTTTTGGTGGCGGGCTGTGCACATGTGGAGGAGCCACCACAGCCTTGGTGGTTGCGGGGGGTATGGTTTTTGCCGTACCCATCAAATGGGTGACCCCCCGCACTAAATCTCAGTCGCACATCTCTGGTCAACGGCCCCACGGCTGGTCAACTGCGGGGGGTATTGTTTTGTTAACCGGCATGCTGTTTGACCCCCCGCACTCCATTGATCGCTGTCAACATGCCGTCGCGATAACCTTCTCCGCCATCAACCCGTTCGACGTTGATCTGCTGTGTGCTGCCGCCTGCAACTGTTCCGCGCAGTTGGAAATTACCTTCCAACACTCCCCCTTAATTTCAACTGCTGGGTTTTCTTGCATACCCATGCATTCTCTGAAATGTTCAAAGCTTTTCTGCGCAAGTGGCTTTGTGAGGATATCTGCAAACTGATCCTCCGTTCTACAATGCTGCAAAACGATCTCGCCATTGCTAACCAATTCACGTATGAAGTGAAACTTGGTGTCAATGTGCTTAGTCCTCTTATGAAAAACAGAATTCTTAGACAATGCAATAGCTGAGCTATTGTCACAAAATATCACTGTCCCTTTTACCTGTTCTTGACATAAGCTTCTCAACATTTTCCGCATCCAAACTGCTTGACACGCTGCTGCTGTAGCTGCTACATACTCTGCTTCTGCCGTAGACAATGCTACAATGGGTTGTTTCTTAGAAGCCCATGAAATGGCTCCTGAACCCATGTGAAAGACATAACCGGAAGTGCTCTTCCGATCATCAACACTTCCAGCCCAATCACTGTCTGTGTATCCAACTAAATTTGAACATTCTGAAGTAGTATAAAAAATACCAAAATTTTTAGTACCTTTAACATACCTCAAAATCCTCTTTGTTGCTTGCCAATGTGCATCCTTTGGCTTTTCCATGAACCTGGAAATCAAACTAACAGCATGCATTATGTCCGGCCTAGTTGCAGTCAAATACATGAGGCTGCCAACTATGCTCTTGTATAGACTAGGATCAAAGTCCTTGCTGCTGTCCTCTCTGCTGAGCTTTAATCCCATCACTGTGGGAGTGATTGCTACTTTGCATTCCTGCATGTTAAATCTTTCAAGTACCTCATTAACATACTTTGCCTGTGAGATGAAAATCCCACTTTCATCTTGTTCTACTTCTATTCCCAAGAAGTATCTCAACAAACCCATATCAGTCATTTCAAACTCTTCCTTCATGACTATTTTGAAATGTTCAATAAGGCAATTATCATTACCTGTAAAAATAACATCATCAACATACAAGACTACAATCAAAATTTTACCGTCTTGTTCTTTGATGTAGAGGGTGGGTTCTCCCTCACACTTCTCAAAACCATTTTCCAGTAGATATGAATCTATCCTACTGTACCACGCTCTTGGCGCTTGCTTCAGCCCATAAAGAGCTTTCTTCAACTTGCATACTTTGTGCTCTTGGCCCTTTTTCTCATAGACGAGAGGTTGTTCAATGTAAACCTCTTCCATTAACACTCCATTCAGGAATGCTGACTTCACGTCCATTTGGTAAACTTTCCATTTGTTTTGTGCTGCTATGGACAACACTGCTCTCACGGTTTCCATTCTTGCAACCGGTGCGAAAGTTTCCTCATAATCTATGCCATGCTTCTGCTTATAGCCTTTGACGACAAGCCTTGCCTTGTGTCTCTCTATCTTGCCTTCAGCATTACTCTTGGTCTTGTAGACCCATTTAACACCAATGACATCTTTACCTTTTGGGAGTTCAACTAAATCCCAAGTTTTGTTCTTCTCTATGGCATTTATTTCATCATCCATAGCTTCTATCCATTTCCTATCCTTGATAGCTTCTTCGAAATGAACAGGATCATCAATATGACAATATAAAGCAAACAAAGAATTGATACCTTCATTTGTTATATCTTGTTCATAAATATCTTTCAAACTTCTGAATTTCTTACCTCTTTCATTTGGTGTACAAGTACTTGAAGAAGCACTTGAATTTCCTCCTTGTGGTGTGCTTGGAGAAGCACCGTCATTTCTCCTCAAGGGTGTGCTTTGCGGTGTTGTTGCTGCTATTTGGGGATGTATTTCAGCCACCTCATCATCATTCTCATCATGAGATAAACAGTGTTTAACATTCACTGTTTTCTCTATGCTTCCATCCCAAGCTTCCTCTTCAATGAACTGAACATCCCTGCTCACAAGAAACTTCTTGTTGGATGGGTTATATAACCTGTATGCCTTGGATTCCTCACTGTATCCAATGAAAATACATTTCTCCCCCTTGCTGTCCAACTTCTTCCTTAGCTGATCCGGAATGTGTGCATAAGCCACACATCCGAAAACTTTCATGTGTGTGACACTTTGCTTTGCGCCACTCCATGCCTCTTCCGGCACTTTGTTCATGACTGCTTTTGTAGGACACCTGTTCAAGATGTAAGCTGCACAATGTACAGCTTCAGCCCAATAATCATTCGGCAAATGCTTTGCCTTTAACATACTCCTCGCCATGTCCATTATGGTTCGGTTCTTCCTTTCGGCCACTCCATTTTGCTGCGGTGTATATCTAGTTGTAAACTGCTTATGTATTCCATTTTCCCTACAAAACCGTAGAAAATCTTTAGAGATATACTCACCTCCTCTATCAGTCCTTAAGACCTTGATATGCAGCCCACTCTGATTCTCAACAAGTGCTTTGAAATTTCGGAATTTTTCAAACACTTCACTTTTCTTTTTCAAAAAGTAAACCCAAGTTTTTCTTGTAAAATCATCTATAAATGTTAAGACATAGTGGCTGCTTGCAAGCGATGGAGTTTGCATCGGTCCACACACATCTGAGTGGACAATTTCTAAGGGTGCTTTCGCCCTTATGCTTTTCCCGGAAGGAAAACTTTCTCTGTGTTGTTTCCCAAGAATACAACCTTCACAAAGGCTGTCTGGTTTCTCTATCAATGGTAAACCACTTACCATCCCTTTTCTGTTCAACAGATTAAGACCTCCAAAGTTGAGATGTCCAAATCTCAAGTGCCATAACCAATTATCATCCTTTGGTTCGCTTTGGTAAGTCTCCTGTGCAACTGCTGCTTTCTCTTCACCATTCTTCAAGTCTGCTCTCATTCTGAGAGGGAACATCCCGTTCCTTGTCATCTTCACTTCAGCAATACACTGTTTGCTGGGTGGTTTATCCATGATGGTACAAACATCATTATCAAAGAAAACATTATACCCCTTATGGACAAGCTGTCCAACACTTAAGAGGTTACACTTCATTCCTGGAACATAATAAACATCCGCTATGGTTTTCTTTGCACCTAATCTTGTTAAAACATTTACATCTCCTTTTCCCATAACAGAAACTTTGCTATCAGTTCCTAGTGTGACTTGTGACTGCACACTTTCATCTAACATAGAAAACATTGCTAAGTTTCCTGTCATATGGTTACTACAACCGGAGTCTAGAAACCATATATCCTCACTCTTTTCTTCAGCCATATTACAAGCTAAAAACAAATTACTTTGACTGCTATTTTCTTTTGTGAAATTTGCACTAGTTTCACTTCTCATATCATTCTGCTTCTTCTTTCTACATTCATTAGCATAATGACCATATTTCTTACAATTGTAACATTGAACATTGGATTTATCATACCTTTGTCCTTGTGCATTCTGCTGACCATTCTGTTGGCTGTTGCCTTGGCCTTGATGCTGATTTGGATTGCTGCCCCTTCCTTGAGCATTTGCTGGACTGTTCCTTCCACCTCTGTTCTGGCTTCTGCCTCTTCCTCTTCCTTTGCCTTGCCCTCTTCCTCTTCCGAAAGACATCTGGGTCTTAAAAGCATGTTCAAGAGATGAGTTCTCACTCCTACCCAATCTCTGTTCATGGGTAATCAGTGATGCATGTAATTCATCCACTGAAAACTTTGTGAGATCCCTTGTCTCTTCTATGGTAGTGACAATCACATCGAATCTTGAGGGTAAACTTCTCAAGAGTTTCTCCACAATCCTCTTGTCTTCAAGAGTCTCTCCATGAGATCTGATTTGTGTGACCATTCCAATCACATGAGTGAAGAATGAGTCAATGTTATCTGACTCTTTCATGCAGAGAGTCTCAAAGTCTCTCCTCAGCAACTGAAGTTTTGCTGTCTTCACTCTTTCCATGCCCTGATAAGCTGTCTTGAGAGTTTCCCATGCTTCACTGGATTTCTTAGCTGCTGCTATCCTTGGAAACACACTCTCATGCACTGCTTGATACAAGAAGAAAAGAGCCTTGGCATCTCTCTTCTTATTGTTCTTCAACTGTTCTCTTCCTGCTTGATTTAACATTAAAAACTCTGCTTCATATTTTGGCTCTTCAAAGCCATCCTCAACTAATTCCCATAGCTCTTGTGAGGTAAATAAAGCTTTCATAGTTATTGACCAGTAGTCATAATTATTTCCATTAAATTGTGGGAGATGGACATTTCCCAAACTCATACCAGTGCTGGAACCAGCCATTCTGCACTTCTAACTATGATAAAAAACACTTGACTATGTGTTTTAAATTTACTAACTGTACTGCAACAGTAACACAGAACTGTATAGAGAATTACCTTCGAATTCTTCTTGACTGAACCTTCACTCTGCTGGAGAGGCTTCTGCAAAAACGAACTCCTTTCCTTCAGCGTATTTGAACTTCAAATAGCCTGGATTGGCTCTGATACCATGTTGGGAATTTGAAAAATTCCAAAATAATAAAACTGCCTCTTCTAACACAGAGAAATATTCTTAAAATTTGCACACACCGTAACAGAATTTTCACATAAAAAAAATTCTATTAAAAAAAAACTTGATACAATCTTTCCTCACTGCAGAGGAATTACAAACTGTTGACTGGACTGCTTCTAAGCACAATTCCAGAACAACAAAAAAAAACTTCTCTGTCTCACACGGAAAATTTGCTGTGAATTTCCAATTCACTGTCTCTCTCTGTAAAATTAAACAACTCTCTGTCTATTTAAAAACTCACTGTGTTTTATAAAATATTACACTGCTGTGTAAAATTTTAATTCTGCTCTCTGTCATTTACAAATGCACTGCTGTGCTTACAATAAAAAAATAGAACGTCTCTGTTCTATATCTTAGCAACAACAGAAATTATATTTCTGTTCTATATTTATAGCCAAAATATCTAAAAAATAATTAATGCAATTTGTTGACTAAATTGCAAAATTATCACCGCATAAAAAAAATATTTATGGTGTCATAAATTTATGTCAGCACCGCATAAAAATTGAATTGATGACAATTTTTTTGAATCGTGGCAGAATTTGATTTTCCCGCGGCGGTGGTGCTTTGGTGGCGGACTGGCGGCGCGCTGTGCACATGCGGCGGAGCCACCACAGCCTTGGTGGTTGCGGGGGGTATGGTTCTGTCCGTACCCCTCAAATATGTGACCCCCCGCACTAAACCACAGCCACAAGTTTGCGGTCAAAGGCCCCACGGCTGGTCAACTCGGCGGGGTGGCACTTGTTAAATCTGCCGAAGGTGTCGACCCCCCGCACTCCGTCGATTGCCGCCCATCAGCTCGCGGTTTAACTCCACGCCATCAACCTGTTTGCCGAGCTGATCGTCCATGCTGCCGCCTGCAGCTTCATCTGCGCCCATGGAAATTACATTCCAACAAAAATGAACGTGGTAGGAGAATTCAGACAAAGGTATCCTGCAAAGCACAACAAAATGAAGGTATCCCAATGTAGGTGGCCTGCAGTGGCCTGCAAAGCACAACAATTGTGAAGGTGAACCCTCAGACACGATTTTGATTGATAGCCCCTCCGTCCAGATAATTTCCTACCAGGCTTAGACCCAGTCCTACTTGCTGGAGAAGGCGGTTGAAAAGTTCGAGAAGAAGGTGGATTTGAACTGTGAGACAGAGGTAACTCCATTTATGCTTTAAGGGACAAGAATCATCTGAATATAATTAAAAAAGCATTTCTAATGTAACTATAAACATATGCTTTACAAAGGATGACAACATTAAGAAAATAATTGTACTTGTCTGCAAAACGTTAGCAAAACGTTAGCAAATCTCTGTGTTTGTATCGTGTCCAATTAACCCTTAGTCCGATATCATTACAGCCGTGATGAATGAAATAAATTGGAAAACATAACTGCAATCTGATTTCATTGCAGCCTTCACCATGGTCCTGTCAGTGTCCTCTTTAGTGCTCTTGTTTTAGTTTCCAAACACTGAGATATTGAGGGAGTCATCGTCTCCATAATTTGAAAGAAATTTGACAACAACAAAATTTTAAGGCCATGTTACAGCCCCCTCGAAACTGCTAAAAAAGGCAGAACATAATCTAGAGTATTGTATCATGATATGAAAAATATTATTATTCCCCGCATTCAAATGGTGTGCATAGATAGATATTCATCCAAGTAGAGATGGCAAAGCCAAATTTATGGGTTTGTATACCTGTTTTTTTAGCAGTGCAGCCATTTCTGCCTGTTTTTTAAGACAAGAAGAGCCATTGATAATTACTACATATATTTTATGATAATAAAAGTACCAATAGCCTGAAGAAAGTAATATATCATGTGGAAATTCGTATCAATTATAGGTTTATCCACAGTACCAGTTTTTTTCGCAAATCCTGGTTCTCTTCTTTGAGTTCTGTTACTTCAACTTCCAACTCAACTGTATATGCCTGCAAACAAGGAAATTTTTAAAGGATTAATGTTCTTAGATAAAATTTTAGCAACAAATACATGGTTTGTCATACTGAGGGTTCTGTCAGAATGTTTGCCCAAACATAGTTGGGTCATTAAAATAGGGACAAGCATCACAAAACTGATATCAATCAGCAAAACATAACAGTTATAGCAAAATCCTTCGCGACGTTTCATTCAGTACAAGTAAACCAATCATATTAGCTTACATATCTTGTGTGTTTGCATGTTAACATAGGTAAACCAAAGGATCTGTCCTTTCAGCAAGTGTCCAGGCCTGTGAATGCTATATGGAAGCCTGTTTTGTGGAGTATATAATCCTGTATGGAGCAATATAATGTCTCAAATATCGCAGGGAATTGGTATTTGAAACGAAGCTATGGATATCAGAAGAGTTGATTGTGAGTTGATTGTGAACGAAGGAGAAGGAGAAATTGAGAATTTTGACAGAATCAAGAAATTTAAACGAGAATCGTATGAGAATAAACGCTTACTGATTCCGCTCGCTATTGATAAATGACAGCTGAAAGGCCGTTGGAACAACATCTTGCTCGTTGTTATGGCCAACTTCAGCAGACAGCCGAAGAGCGAAGACTTCATCTTGGAACATGCAAGTTAGAAGCAATGAATGAGATTAAGATCCTGGATGAGATTTTGATTGCCTTACTGCTCCCTTTTGGTGTTATTCTAGCACTTATTGATCCGGTATTAGCACATATTGATGAGGTATGATCAAGGAAACAGGGAAAACTCTGCATACTAGGAATTATAGAAATTACTAGAATTATAGAAATTACCAGAATTGAAACGACTAAACTTGGTACACATTAGTAAATTGCAGAGACAGCTCAAAAAATAGCAGCTGATGCTCCTGACAAAAGCGGTGCTCGTCAGGTATTTCTTATCCTGAGGAAAGTTGTGGTCTGCAGGTATCGAAGACCATGTGCAGGTATGGAAGAGTTATTTACGCAGGAATTGAAGACTTACTAGCCCAGATGTCAAAAAACACGGGCGGTGGAAAACATGTGTCAGCGGAAAAACATGTGATGTGTCAGCAAAGCTTACGAGTGGATATGACTATTTTATATGACTATTCCTATAAGGGTGGCATGATGAAATATATAGACACTATAACATTTGTTGCTATCGAACTAATGCTAGCATTAGTTCGATCATTTCGATTTTTGAAATGCAAAATGAAATAAAGTATAAGTTTTTTGCCTTATTTGCCTCGGCAAGAGGCCAAATAAGACCTCAAAAGTTTTTATTCGCTGAAATATCGGCCGGAACAATCTCATACGCTGACCAAACGGTGCACTATATGAAACATTGGGTTACAAGAACTAATATACTTCGGTTTCCGTGAACACACTAATAAAACTATCTTTTTCGATTGCAAGAGTCCCTGCCATGCCGCAGGCGGCAGGGACTAATAAGATGTCTGATGTTGAAAAACAAAGAATTACATGAGAATAGACATTCAGAAATATTCAAAACTAAAAATGAAATTTCTTTAAGTCGCATCATGAAAAAGATTTATCATAGATTAATGTAAAATTTATTTAATATTGCCATTTACATTATCCTCAATCTCCTTTTTATAAAGACAAACATACATACCTTCTGCATGTACCACGCAACAAATTCCAGAGAAAAAACTAACTATAAAGCCTAATAACAACACGTGTACCTTCTGCATGTACCACGCAACAACTTCGGCGAGCCTTATTTCAGCTGCTATCCGCCCATTAATGCGCCCAGGCATGGAATGGCCGCCGTCAGATTAAAACCATAGATCATCGTGCGGTGGCCATTCCATGCCTGGACGCATTAATGGGCGGATAGCAGCTGAAATAAGGCTCGCCAACAACTTCCAGAGAAAAAACTAACTATAAAGCCTCATAACAACACCTATACTCTTGCCCTGGTATTCCTGCAAATGGTGATGTAGACATTGTACCTTTGTGTACTGATGGCTCATTAATCAATGCATTGAGCAATAACATATTAAATATGATGACCAATCAAATTCCAAAAAAAATTTAAAATATCGTAAAGAAAAATACTAAAATTCAATATACAAAATAAAACCAAGGAAAATTTACCATTTGTTTAAATCGGCCTTGAATTAATATAACATTGACTACAAACTCAATACAATGTCCATGCATGGCAACATGGATAATAATATTGATTACCTTCACTAACAATGATATTACTTAGGTTTAAATTTTCCAAACCCAAGGAGTAACAATGATATTACTTAGGTTTAAATTTTCCAAACCCAAGGATTCTACGTATTTAGCAATAGCGAGATCTTTCATTAATTGTCCAATTGTACATTGCTACTAATATGTTGATTGGTCACTTTGCCATCACCATCTAGGTTCATCATATTGTTTGGTATAAATTATCTTGTTATTAAGATGCTGAATTATGCTAAAAGAAAAACTAAAATTAATATAAATTTCTTTAAATTTATCACTAAAATTAATATAAATTTGTTTAAATAATTATCATCATTTAAAATTGTAATTTAATATATTATTAATTAAATTATTTAAAAGTATCATTAATTAAGATTGTTTAAAAATGTACTATAGCACATTGGAGTATATCATCACCATTAACTATTTTTCTAACATTTCACCACAATTGTGTTGTGATATGTTGTTTTATTTATTCTTCTTACCTTTAAATGTAAATAACCTATCTTTACAAACTCATTTTTCTTCATATGAACTCATGTTTCTTCATATAAACTCAAATTGAAACTAGCGTTTTATTAGTGAGAAAAATAATATAGTTGTTTACAAATTAAATCACTTAACATAGAAGACCTATCTTTTGACGGTGCACCTAAATATTGCATTAGGTTTTGACCTCATAACATATTTTAATTGTAAAATCATATTGGTTAACCCATCTACACTCTTAATTCGTTATGGCTTAGTTCAAACTACATTAATATGTCTATTTGTGAATATCTCCTATTAGGTCAACTTATATGTTATTAATAATGGAGTTGTCTTTAGTGCGACTTTTTGGAGTTTCTGGTGTTGAAATCTGACGAAAAAATTTGGGGTGAAGTCTTGATTTTTGTTATTGAAACTGTTTTTTTAACTGTATATATGGATTCAACACCCTAAAAAACCCCTAGGGAACTTCAATAGTGCAAGGTTACCCATCAAACTTCTGCTTTGAATGAATTCCTACCAGATTTAGAGAAATTAGACTGGAAAAATCCACTAGAAAAGCCTTCAAAAAGTCACAATAAGGATAACTCGATTAATAATTTGACTTATTGATGTGCCACATAAGGCAGTTGAGTTTGGTTCTTTAAACTTTATGTGAGTTTGGTTTTTTAATTCATTTTAAGGTTGTTTGTTGGTGGTTTTTCTAAATTTTAATGGTTACTTGGTGTTTGGTTCATGCATTAATTGGTTAAGTTAAATGTGCATTCACTAGTTTGCAATGTATTCATTGGTTTTAATTAAGTTCATTTGAGTTTGGTGCTTTTCTATTAGTCTAATTGTTCTAGTGGTTATTGGATCTATGGTTTGTTTGCATTTTGATGGATGTTTTTGGGTTCATTTTTCTATTTCTCTAGTGTTATGGGTTTTTTTTATTCGGATTCATGGTCTACTATTCATTGGCTTACAGTGGTTGTTTTCCCCTTGGTTAGTTCAACTTGTAATACCCAAAAGGGTTTTTATCTTTGTCACATGATTTTTGGTGGGTCAATGCGGCATGCATCATGGAATGTATACCGAGACTGAGATTATTATGCATTTACTAGTATGCAATGTATTCACAACTCAATATTAATTTCTCGGTAGCGTAATGAACACTTCACATTCATTCTTTTGACATGCCACATAAGGTATTTGAGTTTGGTAGCGGTGGTTTATGTTGAATTTATGGTTCATTATATGGTTGTTTATCGAGGGCTCGCTTAGCTTCTAGTTTGGGCAATCTCTTACCATGGCAAGTGTATATTCACCATTTTGTAGTGTATTAAGTGGTTTGCATTCATTTATTTGTAGCATCGCACATGGCAATTGATTTCCATGGTGGTTCTTTTGGGTTTGGCTTTTTGCTTATTTCTCCAAGTTTTGGGAGAGTGTTAACATGCAACTAGTGGTCCAATGTATCCCTAGAGGCAATGGTTGGGAAATATGTGTGTGTATTCAATGCTCTATTGGCTTTTCATTCTTGGTGTTTCAATTATTATTTAGCATGTGGTCCATTTAGGCTTTGGTGGTTGTTCCATCAATGGTTTGCCTCCTTGTTTTGGTTTCATTTGTTTTCTTGTGCTAGAGAAATTGCATTGTTTGCGACATATAGCTATGTGCAAGAGGGTGATCATTTTTGGTAGCATCAAACAAGTGTTCTAGTCTCTGCCTAAGAGGCTAAGGAACACAAGATCTCCAAAACCGAGAAAAGGTTTTGCGAGGAAAGCCTTAGAAACACCTCAATTAGGTTAATTAGCCAATAATTAAATATTCCCTAAGTCTAACTTAGGAAATTTGGTTAATCATATCGGATTAATTGAGGGAAATCAATTTTAATATAAATACTTCCGGAAAAGTGAGTTGATGGAGTCAAGATGATCTTAACCATCGATTAAGATGAGATCATGGTCGTTGAGAGTCCAACAGAAGATCATAACAGTAAGTCAATGGGGTTTGGAGAAGACACAAGACAGGTTGAGACATAGAGGGAGGCAGTTAGAATTATCTAGTTGCAAGAGAAAGGCACATTTCTAGCCAGAAATAATCAGTAGCAGGGTTTTCAGCAGTGAGAATTTCCAGAGAAATTCTCAGGAGGTTTTCCAACTTTCTAGTGTGAGGAAGGCAGACCGAGTTTTCTAGCAGGAAGGTCATATTCATCTAGCGTGAGTAGTGAGAAAACCAATGCATATAGCAAGAGAAATTTTTCCACTTCCAGTTGCCGAAAGTGTTCCTAAAGGAGGTGTGAGTAGCTTCAGGTGACAGAGGGAGGAAAAACAACTTGCAGGGAGTGAATACCAAAGGCTTTGTGAATTAGTCTAAGCAGGTAGTGTGCATTCTAGGCAAATAGTGCAAGTGCTAAAGAGGATCGTGAATGGCTTAGAGGAGGCTATATCGGTTTATTGGAGGGAAAAGTGAATTCCTAGATATTTTCCACTTAAGATAAATTGTCAAAGCTTTTCCATAAAGGAAAGCAGATATAATTCTCTATTTTACTAAAGAATAATAATAAAACCCTGATTTGCTACACTGGTTTTCCCTTCGAGGTTTTTCCAAGGACGATTGTCCAAAAATATTGGTGTCCTATTTATTGTGTGTGTGTGCATTATTTTCTTAGTTCCAATATTTTTATATTCTGCAATGTATTTTATTTGTGAAGAATTGCAGTGTGAGTTATTCGATATTTGTTGAAGATAAATAAACTGCACAAGTTAGGAGAATAATATCCAGTTGTTGTGATTCATGGAAATTTCACATGGTATCAAAGCAAGGTTGTTATAAATTAGAGCTAGGTTGGTGCGGCTTGGAGGGATCAGTTTATTAAAGGGAAGATCTGTGCAGGCAAGTTAGCCAGTGTGTGTTTCAGAAGCAATAATTAGATTTCCAGTCCAATGAGGTGATCCAAAGGAAGTGTGAGTTGTCTCACTAAGAAGCAACAAGCAATGAGGTTTCCGGGAAGGTTTTTTTGGAGGCAGATCGAATTTCACATAACAAATCTAGCGTAGAGGGCTTGCAACAAAAGTGCTTTGTAGAGTAAATCAACATAGGGCCTGGAAGAGAAAGTACAAGGGTTTCATAAAATAGTTTATTAATTTATCCGATGTATTTGAGTTCTCATATTATTTTCCAGAAATGGTCATAGTAGGATTAAGAGATCAGGAGAGGTTGGATAGAGCCTCCAACTTTGGTATTTGGAAGGCGAGGATGTTATTTCTATTGGATGAACATGGTATGAAGGATTTTTCTACAATATTTATTGTTGTGCCAACAAATACAATCTAGTTTCATGAGTATAGGAGGGATAACACCCAATCCAATAGGATGATTCTTGATAGATCTAGGGATCACATCATTCCACATATTGTAGAAAAGGGAACAATGAAGGAAATGTGGGATTCCATCACCAAGGTGTACCAAGATCCATGAGAGAATAAGAAAATGATCCTAAAGGAAGGGTTGAGGATCGTTAATATGAACAAAGGTGAAGATGTGGCGACCTATCTCACCAGGATTCATTCTGTTAGAGATGAAATCACTATGGTTGGAGAGAAGCCAACAAATGATGAGCTAGTGCAGATAACACTCAATGGGTTTACCAAGGAATGGAGTACGCTTGTCCAAGTGGTATTCGGGCATGACAAGCTTCCAAATTGGGATTGCCTATGAATTGATTTCACTCAAGAGGAGTTGAGGCTCAACTTAGTCGAGGGCACTACTAGTAGCAGTGGAAAGGCAACGAAGGTGAAGGAGGAGTAAGATAATGTCTCTCTTGCATGAAAAGGAAAAGCAAAGAAAACTAGGGACAAGACTCAAGAGGAGAAAAAGAGAAGAAAGACCGGTCAAACATTTTGGTTGTAGTAAACTTGGTCACTATGTTAGCTAGTGTCCTAAGAGGAAGAAGGAGAAGAAGGAGAAGAAGACAACAACTTCAATAAATATCAAGGATTTATCTTCTAGGTTGGAGAATGAATTCACATTTATAGCAATAATATCCTCAAGAGGAAGAGGAGTATGACACTCTAGTATGCCAGAACAAGCAGGGTTTGAGGGAGGAGAAACAAGGAGATCTAGAACATAGTTAAGGAGGGCTTGATCATAAAATCAAATCCAAATGTTTAGTATGTGATTCGTTAGTGGACCATTACCTTTACTATGGGGCCCAAACTATTACAACAATAGTGAGATCAAGACTCACTATTACAGTGATAACAATAGTGTAGGGGCATCAGTAGTGTGAGATCGGATTAGCGTAGTGGAAGCGTTGATTGGTTCAACTACAACATGTAGCAGGAGAATAAAAGGAGCACAATGATGGCATGTTGGATAGTGATTGTTGTTGAGATTCAACAAGATGACGATCCTAGTGAAAATTAAGCACCTACACTAGGTGGGGCCCGCAGGCTATTTTTAGGTGATATGTCTATTTTTAGAATTTGGATCAAAGTCTATTTTTAGCAGTAATCTATTTATAAATGGTTGAGAAAATTATATGGATGGATGGGCGTATATTTTTGGAATGCATGTGCAAAGTTGTTTCGTGGAATGCATGTCTAAAAATAGAATGCATGTCGATTATTGTTAGCCCTTAACAATAATTAGGCAATAAATAATAATCTATTCTCTTGAAGCACTTGATTTCAGTTAATTGATGTGGCAAACCAGTTAACCGAAGGAATTTTGAGTTCAAAGGTTGGTTGGTGGGACATGCTAGTGGACTTCATTGTAACTAAGTGATACAAAGTTGTAACCGAGTTGGATGTGTAGTTATGTGAGTTGTAAAGTAGTTTAACTCAGTTGTGCTAGTTGTAACTAGTTGTAACTAAAGATACACTAGTGAGTGATCAGTGAATTAAATATTAAATTAATTCACATGGAGTGATCTCACATGAAACTGAAGATTTACTACTGTTAACTACATGCATGTAAGATCCAGTGGAGACCCAGTTGAGAGATAGGTGAAAGGGACAGTTTGACTATCAGTTGTGACTATAGTGGGTGCACAAGTGCAACCAAACGCACATTGGAGATGCCAATGAGGATTGCATAGTCAAAGCAAGGCAAGATCAAATTCATTCAGGGATTGTGATCAGCAAGGATTGCGCAGTGGAGGCAGGCTTTCAGGAGGCAGTAAATTGGTGCATGCTTATGCAAATTTTTGTATGACAGTGTGAGACGATTGTATATTGTACTGAGAGCTCTTGGAGTAGAGTTTTGTACGAGATTTTTTCATGATCCATGATATATACATAATATATAATAGTGGGATTTTTAGCTTTATGTTTTCTCAGTAAAAACATCTGTGTTATGTGTGATTGATCTTTCTTCATGTGTTTGCAATTGGCGATTAAATTTCCACAATAATTTAAGTAGAAGGATTCTATATTTAACAGTGGCATATAATTGTTAGATCAGGAGAATCCGATAATACATAATTGTATTAAAAAATTTCTACATGGTATCAGAGCAAATAAGATTGCAATATTGAAGCAGTAGCTGAGTTTGTTGGTGGAAACAATTCGAATTTTCTGCAAGAATTTCTTGTTGCGATAGTTGAGTAAACATCGAAATGGATTTAAATGGGTTGAGGTTAGAGTATGCACTAGAGGGTTTCTCGAACTACTTTGCATGGAATGATAGGATGGAGGCGGTGCTTGAAGATAATGGCTTGAAGGAATTCATTGAAAGTGATGTTCCTAAGCCCACTTCGATGGATGCTGCTGTTAGCGCTCAAATCTACCTTAGGCTGAAATAAGGTAAAACTCAAGGCAACATCAAACCACGCTCAACCTCGTAGCTAGCCCTACGAGGACAGGAGAGGGCTCTCTCCGGGTCTATCTCGGAAAAAGGTCTTCAAAGGGGCTGAGATGACTTATAATGGATATTGATTTTAGGCTAGTAAATAGATAGGAAGGTTTGTTTTAAATTTTTTGGGTTTTTTGTTGGAAAAATAGGAATGGAAATTTTGGGCTTGGGGATGAGGCCAAATTTTCACAGAATTCGAATTGGGGCAAGGTAGGCAGTAGTCTTGATGCTTTTGATTATGTGAATGGATAGATCAGAATGACAAGGAGCTGAAGAGGGCAAGAGAGTACAAGGATCCTCTCCAAACTGGCAAAAACATATAAAACTAAACAAATTTAAAGGTAGAGCACTGGAATCAATGAATTCTACCTCATTTACTCATTCATTTAGTTTCAGAAGCAAAAGAAGGGGATGCCATACATCAAACATTAAAGAACTTACAAATAACTGAGAGAAAACACCATAAAAAACTGAAAGCCACAAGAATCCCAACAGGTGCTGCAAAACCTCTGATCTTTCCTTAGCCAAAAATGCAGAAAATATGTACAATAGTGTGCCAAGCTTTTCCCAAGAGTCCAACCTGTCCAACCTCTGAAAAGGTCTCAGAAAATACAATATATAGATCATCCTAACCCCTTCCCATGCCTCTAGGGGTCGAGCTCATCCTTCTAGGAGCAGTTTGAACCAATTCTAAACAAGGAGCTAAAATCTAGGCAGCCAAACAACTTGCCTCTAAAAGGAAGGAAACTGATTCATTCACTTGATTTTCACTTTTTTGTGAATGAATCATCTAGAAAAAGTAAATAAGTGCCAAAGTTACATCATGTACATCAAATTACATCAAGAAAAACCAAAAATTACATCAAGAGGTGAAACTAGTCCAAACTGGCCAAATTTATGAGCTGGAAGGTGAAAAATAGGCTAATTTCCTCTATGCGCCGCGCGACTTTGGACCTGCTTTTGGAGCACTTTACGAAGTCAAAATCAAGCTCATGATAGCTTGTTGGAAATCCCTGGATGTCTGCTATCCAAACCAAGTGGAATTTTTCAATTTGGAGCTCATTTTCCCCTCCAAAAATTCATTCTCCCAAAAGTACTTCCTGCTGGTGCAAAAGGTGGCAGAAAGGTGATTTTCATGGTGTTTTTGGCCCTTTTGATCATCCAGAACTTGATGAAATGCTTAGGCCATTTCTGAGCATGCATAAATTACCATGAAAAATCCAAAAATACAAAGTTTCCCTCTAGAAGGTGTCCCAATCATAAGCGCGCGTTGGGACGCGCTACGTGTTGGGCGGAAAAACTTGTTTTGTGACCAAAATTTTCAAAAATGACAAAAAATTCTCCAAATTTGCTGAAATTTGGACAGAAGGTCCTTCATCAAGTTCCATGCTCAGCCAATGAAGCCTCGGCCAAGATACGGAGTCTATCAAGCCTTTTTCGCCGTTTCAGTGCTCTCTCGGAGCAAAATTGACGAAACCAATACAAAAATCTGGAAGCAATGGAAAAAATTTGAGTTTCAGCTCTACGCGCCGCGCGCTAGCCCAACGCGCCACGCGTCCTCCAATGCGCCGCGCCAGTGTAAATTTACATTGAAAAATTTCGCTCTACGCACCGCGCGTCCTCCAATGCGCCGCGCGCCAGCCCAACGCGCCGCGCGCTGATCCAACACACAATTTGGCTTTTCACAAACTGTTTTTCTTTCCAACTGATTTCTCAATGTTTCCTCTTGGCTCCTTGATGTTTTTTGGCATGCAAATGAATTTTTGAACTCTAGACATATCTTGTATGGCATGAACTTCAATTTTTGATTTGGCAAACTCTCTTTCTACCTTTGCAGAGTTTGACACTTTCACATTTAACTCTGTCTTGGGCTCCCACTTTAATTTTTGGCTGCATAATGAATCTCATGGTTATTTTTGCAGGGATGGCTGGTGTTGAATTCGGAAAATGATGACCAGGGCTGCGCTGGAAAAATCTGACCACTGAAAAACTTGAAAAATATACATAGCATTAATTACAAAGAACGAATTTGACGATTTTCTTCAAAACAGAGTTTTGAAGAAAAGTCATGATCAAAGATTTGCGATGATGAAATTTCGATGAAAACTTATCTTGAAACCTCCCTCATGTGTCTGCTGGTATTATTAGATGCTTTGCAAACTGAATTGACAAACCCTAGACCTAATATGACCTAGAAACCCTAAAATGACTCTTTGCTGACCAAAGATCATCCATGACTGTAAATGACTGTAAAATTGACTCTGATGAACTTTGATGATCTTTAATGATTAGACACAAACCAACAGGTACAAACATGAGGGAAACGAGTGAAGATACCCTTCCGTCAGATTATGGCATGCCCCTAGCGGAATGCAACGAAGTGAATCAAGCGAGACACCTAAAAATGAAATGCAAAAAGAGAAATTTTGATCGCTGATGGAGGGCTGACGAGACCGACTCTAACATTGGCTCCAATGGGGATGGTAGCTCCAGCTCCTTGGAGGTGCCAAGAACTACAGATCTTTGGAAAGCAGACAGTGCCTTCATCCATTGGGCAATGGAATCAAAAACTAAAACTGAAATGCATGACTGAAAATTGATGACTTGATGACACAAATTGACTCTCACTCAACTAAAAACTGACTCAATACTTAAACACAACCGACAAACTGGAAATATGCTCAAAGTAGAGCTTATTCAATACAACCTACTCTAACAGTTTCATTCATCACCTGATCAAGTGAAATGAAACAACCAATGCAACCATGTAAGCATGTTGGCTGCTATCTTAATTCTCCGCAAGTGCTTACTTATGAACACCGAGAAATAACTACTGAAAGGCAACTCCCATGGAAACTTTGAACCAAGTGGACTGCTGATAAAATTGCAAAGCATGAATTGACTGGATGACTGCAAGAATACTGCGAAAGGATCTTCATAAACATAGCTATTCATTTCCATTAACACCTCACTGCTCTGGTCCAAGTAATCTTCATAGCTGGATATCAAGACTTTCCTCACATCTGTGCTATGTTTCTTTGGTGATTGCAGCAAGCTATCAAAAGGATCCTGAAATTCATGAAAAACCAAACTCTGTTGCTAATTCCAGACAGAACAAAAGTCTCCTTTATCAATCTCCTCATATGAAAAATCTGTTGAAAAACACAATTAAATTGAGTTTTGAACAAGATTATTATCAACTTTCTTTTCGGGCACATGGTTAGCCAATGGAGAAGAATTTTTACAGCAAACCTCATCCAACACACAAGCAATGGGATCATCAAAAACTTGAGAAGACTGCTGCAATGTATCCATTGAAACTGTATGACCTCCTTCTAGCTGTTCATCTTTTTCTTGAGAGATATTACGAAGATTCTGCTTTACAAACTGAAATGCTTCGAAACAAAAGGGTACATAATTCTCTTGCATCATTAACTCATATATTTCTGCTTCCATGCCTTCATCTGCAATCTGACCTTCAATTTCGTTCGGTGGTTGTAAATCTGGTGCTAGGGAGGGTTTTGTATCCAGAATGATTTCAGATTTCTCATTTACAACTTGCTCAAGAATTTCGCTATCTGTCTCATCCTCCACATTAACACTGAGAGATTGCTGATTTCCTATAGGCTGCTCATTTGAAAATTTACCATGCAATTTACCCTTCAACAACTGGAATGATTCAAAACAGAATGGAATGGAGTCACCTTGTAGCATTTGATCATGTGTGCCAGTTTCCAAGTCTTCATCTGCAACTTGACAATCAATGGCACTCGGGGACTGCAAATCTGAATATGAGAAGTCTTGAACAAGGTTTTGATTGCCCTCAAGATGATCCAAATCAAGACTTGTTGACAGTTGATTTCTGATTGCATGGTAGTTGTCTCTGATGAGCTGAAATGAATCAAAACAAAAAGGCAAAGATCCTTCACTTACTTCAAAATTTGCTGCACTTTCCTCATCATTGTCATAGCTGATATGCATCGGTTGATCACTGTACTCAAGCTGCTGAAAGTGAACTTCCTCCTCGCACAAACTAGCTGCTGATTCGTCTGCATGATTAGCTTCTGTTTGGAGAACATAATCATCATCATACTGATCAAACTGAGGAAAATCATCAGTATACAACACATCATCAAGCATACATGTCATATCAACAACTCTCTCTTCTTCAAGATGATCTATAAAGCAATCACTATGACAACTGGGATAAGGAACAAAATGTTTTGGATCAGGAACTTGTTCTTCCTCAATCAGCAAGCCATGGGCTTCAACATTATACTCATTCTTTGTGGTTTTATTTTGTATCATCTCTTCTACTGCACTTACCAACATGTCAAGATTTACATCTAGAGATGTCGATTTCTCCGGATCCATGTTTTTCATCTCTTCTTCCTTCAATCTTGCCCTCAAGATCAGCAAATGAGCCTCTACATTCACTGCACTGTTTTGCATCTTGTGAAGTGTTGCAACATTCCTTTCTCTCAACTGAAACTCCATTTCCGGATCAAAGTCACCCGGGTAGTGCAAGAGAGCAGATCTAGGAGAAGGTCTTATATCAGTTGGCATTGAATAATAAAATTGGTTAAATTTGGCAGAAAATTGGTGTACTGTCTCCCCTGGGAGTCTTTTCAGCTGGTTATAATCTTCTATAATCAAGAAAATGTTCTGTCCAATCATCCACCTATCGAGGAAAAATTTGACGAACTACTGGAAATCTAAGATGCTTGCATCAGGCAGGGCTTTGAACCAACTCTTCACTTGGCCTTGCAAAGAAAGAGAAAAAATTCTGATACTAACATCCTCTTCATCAACTTCAAAAATATCTAGGAAAGTCTCAACATTCTGCACATGTTGCTCAGCGTTGACATTGTTACATTCACCGTCAAATCTTGGTAGATATAGGTCATAATTTTTAGGGAAAGCATGAAGAACAAAAGGTAAAACAAGATCTTTATACCTATCTGGGACTACAAATGGTGTAGGAGTATATACAAGAGCTACGGGATCAGCTTGATTTTTTGGCTCATCACTCTGAAGAGAGTCAACATAAGATGTGGGAAAAGTAAGGAGACCAGGATCAAAGGGAAACTCAGTATTTATACTTTTTGAATAAGTCGAGTGAAGATTTTTATCACCTTTATCATACAACAAATTCGGAATAACCTTCAGGAAAGGTTCAAGAACAGCAAAGAAGTAATTTACAAGAAAGAAGACTAGATCCTGAATACCATTCCACTTTAGATACCTGAACTTTGTGTAAGATCCTTCCATTTTCTCAGATAAAAAGTTAGTCCTCCAGTGGAGTCTCTACATTGAGTTGGAGTCACCAGGTGAATTATTTCAGCCTTCTTATGTCTGATCGTTGTCCACCATCAACCATCAAATATGAACTTGATACATGTACTAGGGCAAGACAATCTACAAGTCAAGTGTCACGTTCACAAGCTAGACCGGAGATTGACTGAAGCAGCGTTTATCTACTTTCGCTAATGCAAAGCAAAATCGTTTCGAAGGCTACATGGCATAACTTCAGGCTCCGTCTGTAGCTTATGAAACAAATAACACCAACAAGCAAACCATTTTCTTCCCCAGTATGGTTGCCACTATGTTAGCGCTCGAATCTACCTTAGGCTGAAATAAGGTAAAACTCAAGGCAACATCAAACCATGCTCAGCCTCGTAGCTAGCCCTACGAGGACAGGAGAGGGCTCCCTCTAGTCAATCTCGATAAAATGAGCAATAAGGTGCGAGATTACTTAAAATGGATATTGATTTTAGGCTAGTAAATAGATAGGAAGGTTTGTTTTAAATTTTTGGGGTTTTCGTTGGAAAAATGGGAAAAACAATTTTGGGCTCAGGGATGAGGCTAGATCTTTGCAGAATTCGAGTTGGGGCAAGGTAGCTAGTAATATTGATGCTTTTTGATTATGCGTATGGATGGATTAGAATGAAAAGGAGCTGAAGAGGGAAAGGGAGAACAAGGATCCTCTCCAAACTGGCGAAAACATATAAAACTAAAAAAATTTAAAAGCAGAGCACTGGAATCAATGGATTCTACCTCATTTACTCATTCATTTAGTTTCAGAAGAAAAATAAGGGAATGGCATACATTAAATATTAAAGAAGTTAAAAATAACTGAGAGACCACACCATCAAAACTGAGAGCCACAAGAATCCCAACAGGTGCTGCAAAACCTCTGATCTTTCCTTAGCCAAAATGCAGAAAATATGTACAATAGTGTGCCAAACTTTTCCCAAGAGTCCAACCAGTCCAACCTCTGAAAATGATTGAGAAAATACATCATATAGACCATTATAACCCCTTCCCATGCCTCTAGGGGTCTATCTCATGCTTCTAGGAGCAGTTTGAACCAATTCTAAACAAGGAGCTAAAATCTAGGCAGCCAAACAACTTGCCTCTAAAAGGAAGGAAACTAATTCATTCACTTGATTTTCACTTTTTTGTGAATGAATCATCTAGAACAAGTAAATACATGCCAAAATTACATCATTTTTATCAAATTACATCAATTTGGGTCAAAAATTACATCAAGAGGTGAAACTAGTCCAAACTGGCCGAATTTCTGAGCTAGAAGGTGAAAAATAGGCTAATTTCCTCTATGCGCCGCGCGCCAAAGCTCTATGCACCGTGAAACTTTGGACCTGCTTTTGGAGCACTTCCTGAACTCAAAATAAAGCTCATGATATTTTTTTGGAAATCCCTGGATGTCTGCTATCCAACCCAAGTGGAATTTTTCAATTTGGAGCTCATTTGCTCCTCCAAAACTTTATTCTCCCAAAAGTACTTCCTGCTGGTGCAAAAGGTGGCAGAAACCTGATTTTCATGGTGTTTTCGGCCCTTTTTATCATCCAGAACTTGATGAAATGCTTCAGCCATTCCTAAGCATGCATAAATTTCCATAAAAAACCCAAAAATATAAATTTTTCCTCCAGAAAGTGTCCCAATCATAAGCGCGCGTCAGGACGCGCTACGCGTTGGGTGGAAAAACCTGTTTTGTGACCAAAATTTTCAAAATGACAAAATATTCTCCAAATTTTCTGAAATTCGGAGTGAAGGTCCTCCATCATGTGTTATGCTGAGCCAACAAAGCTTCGTCCAAGATTATGTCTTTTCATGCCTCCTCGATGCCTTCTTCATCTATGCTGCCTGCAGCAAAGAGTTGGAGTCATTTTGATTTTTTGATGAAAAATGATGAAGTTTTGGCCTATCAGCTCTGTGCGCCGCGCGCCAGCCCAATGCGCCGCACGTGCCATGTGCGACGTGCCAGTGTATTTTTACACTACAGAAAATTGATCAATGCGCCGCGTGCCAGCCTAACGCGTCGCGTGCTGATCCAACACACAAGTTGGCTTCAAAACTCATTTTTTTCACTTCCTTGATGTTTCTTGGCTTTTTCTGATGTCTTTGGTGTGCATATGGAGTGTTGAAACATTATAATTATATATGTACAAAAGACTTTGAATTTCCACTCATAAAAACTCACTTTTATAATGTTTCCATTGGCACTTCCTTTTCAAGCTCTGCTTTGGCTCCTTTTTTCTTCCACTGTGATTTGTTTTTGGCTAAATGATGAATTTTTTCCGATCTGTTGTAGGATTTCTGGAACTACTGAAGATGGTAAGGTGACAGGGCTGCCTTTGAAGCTATTTACATATGAAGAAATTTGAAAATTACATTGGGTTTGCATAAACATGAACTACACTATATTTCTTCAAAATCATGATCAAGCATATGATGATGAAATGATCTGCTGTGAAAACTAATGTCAAACCTCCATCATGCGCCTGTTGACTGTTATTGGAAATTTTCAGACTAAATTGACAAAAACCTAGACCTAATATGACCTAGAAACCCTAAAATGACTCTTTGGCAAGTAAGAGACCAATCATGACTGTAAATGACTTCAAAATGGTTTTGATGAACTGAATTAGACCAGCAGTTACAAGGCATGAGGCGAACAAGTGAAGATACCCTTCCGTTAGATTATGGCATGCCCCTAGCGGAATGCAACGGAGTGAATCGAGCGAGACACCTAAAAATGAAATGCAAAAAGAGAAATGATCTCTGACGGAGGGATGACCGGACCGACTCTAACAAAAACTATACATGAAATTGTAGTGAGTAAACCAATTTATGATGATGATTCCTTGCAAGGAGATCAACTAACAGATATTGTTTTCTTTCATGAAGATGATAGGGCTGTCATGTTTGATAATCATGAAGAATGTTTCTTATTTAAGGATCACTTAGAATATGAATTTGAGGAGTATGAGACTAAGAGAGATAGTATGCCAGAGAAAGAATCAGAGTTGCTCATGCTTTAGGAATTTGAAGCCAACACTCAAATAGCAGAACATCATACTTCCATATGCTCTCCTACCGATCAACAACCAAGTGTTATTTCAGATCAAAATGAAGGGAGAACCTGTATTTTTATTGTTGAAGCTCAAGACAAGGTAATGCTTCAAGATTTTCAAGATCCCTTCAGCAGTCTTTTGTAATCATTGGAGAAGATGAATGTTGATTTATTTGTCATCATAAGCCTTGGTTTCAGTTTCTATTGTCAGTTCCCAAAATGTACATCATTCTTCTTGCTCAAGGAAAGTAAGAGAATAACTTCAATAAGTAACCATCTCCTGGATTGGTTACATTGAAAGGATCATTTAACATAATCAACAATTATGTAGTAGAATAGAGTAGGTTGCTATCATTCCAGTTTGATTTTATTTTATTTTCAGCAAGTGTTAAAATAATTCATCATGTTTTGAAGCTTGAGGTGAAGGCCCTAAGGATTTTATGATCTATTAGTGTGGGTTGAAGTTTGCCATATATTTTTAGTTTCAGTTTATAGATTGGACTCCATTGCCTTTGGATAAGGAACTGATCAATGAGTTCCCAGAGATCTGCAGTTCTAGACACCTCCTTTGGAGCTATCTTCTGCAGTTGGAGCTGATGTTATTACTGGTATTTTCATCCCACCCACCCCACCTTATTTTTCTATGTTTTTACCTCATCTCCATCATTATCATTGACCTCACTTCGTTTTTTACTATTTTCACATTTTTCCCCAATATCCAAACATTTAATCGCATTTGCTAAATTATCCAAGTTCTTACAAAAACCCAAACTTCATTAACTATATATCCTAAAATATATTTAAAACCCATACTTTAGCACTTTGAATTCCATTTAAAATCCCATTCAAACCCCAAAAACCCACATATATAACCTTTCGGGGCTTATTACTTTCTAAACCCATTTATTATAAAGTTTTGGACTTTATGTTATAAGCTCTGCCACCCATCGAACGGTCATGTTATATAAAATTACCATTATATATATAACAAGAGCTGCCTAAATCATTCGTAGGACCCCTTGTGCCTTATTGCATACCACCATCGCAAAGTTTTGTTACAACAATCAAATGTTAAAACTCCAAAATGCTGATCCGATATTAAGTGGGACCTATTTCCCACCACGCTTCCCTTTTATTTCATTTACCATTTAAAAACATTAAAATTACCCTTTTTCCACCTTTCCGCTATACCCTTCTTCCTTTACCATTTCATCGCATTTCGCAGATTTTACATGTTCTGCATTAGAACTAAACTTGAAAACTTGTGCTTGCCAATTTTCGATTTTCCACATCACTAAATCACATCGTATATACATTAACTTACCTTTGGAAATTCCTAGAATCTATTTATTTTAATTTGTGATGCAATAAGTTGGTCCCACCTCTGCAGCTTCGCCCCCACCTTACAGCCGACGCAATACATTCATATATCATATAAACTTTATAACTCTTATTTCTTAAACCTTCCACCAAATCATAACACTCCTCTAATTTCCATTGGGTCCCTCTCCCCCGCACTTCACAAATTTTACGAGCTAACTGTTTGGTCTCAACCTAGTCTCCTAAATTGAGTTCATTTAATTGTCAACCAGGGTCAGTAAACTGTTGAAGTGTGGTGCACTATATGTGCCTAGGTATCTATTTCCCGCTACATTGTGTTTAGTGTTTTCTGATGTTTTTGGTTTTATGGTTTTATTTTGAAAAGGAAAAGAACTAAGTGCTAAATGAAGGGAAACTATTGGTCAAAATAGAGTGAAGCCTAAACTATGATGGTAAACAAATGCAAATGCTGAAACAAAACAGAGTCTAACTATGACTAGCAACCAACAAATACAAAGCTTGATAATGACTCTATTGTAAACTCACAACATGAAATTGAAATGAACCTGAGAAATGAACAAGCTAAGTGGAAATGAATTTTTCTCCTAAATCACTAATCAAACAGATAACTTACAATGTACAACATCTCATCCATGAATAAAGATTTGTTGGAAAATATGTGGAAAAGAATATTTGTAACAAGGTAAAGTTTCTACTCTAAACTAGTTTCTACTTCTGTTTTGCAACTCAATTTAACACCATTAAACCTTTCTCAAAAGTTATAGATTTCCTTTCAAAAATAGTCTTTGAGAAAGAGGCTTGTTTGTGAAATGATAAAGAAGCTGCAAAATACTCGAGACCTTATAATAATACTATCTTTTGTCCAGATAATTGTGTATGAGTATGAATTTTGAACAAAAGAAGTTTTGTAAATAATTAAGCCTGTGAGATTGAATTTATCAACTAAGACAAAGTAAGCTACAATGGACAACAGCTAAACTTGAAATGTTAAAGAAATGAGTTAAAACTAAACTAAGATGCTATTAATCTACAATGAACAGTATTAAACTAAAGAGCCATTATCATACTTGAAAAGAAAGGACAAAGCTGAACCACATGCATTCTACCTCCGGAGTATTATATTGGAATTGACATGCCATTACTCTATGAAATTACACAGTCCATCTTGTTCATCATGAATAATATCTTTGAAAAGTTTATTAGAACAATTCTGGTTGTATAACTCAATGCAATTGAAACATAAACATAAGACTGAAAGTAAATACTCATCTAAACTGTGAAAACAGAGCTAAAATACTTATCTAAATTATAAAAACAGAGCTGCACAGGAGGTAGGGGCCCTCCACCACCTGGTAGCATGCAATCTAACTCAAAATTGACTCAGCTCATGCAGCAGAATGATGCTTCTTTCATTAAAGGAGAAAATGACTGAAAACAGAGTATTCACAGTTCTGAAATCTAGAAGAAAAAGGCAAAAAACTAACCAGCGTTGCTTGGTCTCCCAAGTCATATTTATAATTAAATTACATAACAGAACTTGAGATAATGCAGGGATTACTGTCTTTCCCATTCCTATTTGAATTAAAACTCTTATTGAAGGCTGCATACTTTGCTGGAGACAGCTGTAGAGTTTGTGTCTCGGTAGAACTCTACCTCTTGGTTTTGGTTTCCCACGTGCATAACCACATGTAGAATTGTGTTCAGACTTTGTAGCGAGCAAGGAATGATGTGGATGAAGTCTGGAATTTTCCCATATGCGCCTTTCTTTGAGACGACACCTGTAACCCACTCAAACTGTAAAACAGTTGCGGAATGCGGGATCAGCTACGGAATGCGCAGTCAGCTACAGAATGCCTGTATTCTGTAGCTATTTTGCAGAAAATTGTTAAAATAGCAAAAATCATAAAAATACAATATGTTAATCAATTGCATGTAACCTTTAAGCAATCCTAATCATTCTTCATTGATTTTAAGCTTATGAAGTGATAAAATAACGATGAAATGAAGTGAAGGTTTGTAAAAGAAAAGGCAATTCTAAGGCTCAACACTAACCCCACAAATTATAACTAAAATTTAAGAATTGTGATATGCGCCTGCGATCTAGTCCCACTTCTTCCCTTCTCCGTCACTCATCTCGTCCCCCGCGCATCGCACTTCACACTTTTTAATGTTTATGCCATTTTTTCTTATACCTAAATGTTACAAATTGTGATGTGCATTGTTTTCCAGTCCCACTAACCCTCCACCTCACCTGCTCTCCACGTCACTTCCCTTTTTTCCTCGCACCACTAATTCCTTTTTATGTTGTAAACTGTTCAATCTGAGATATGTGATTATGCTATGGATGCGATAAAGTTTGAAACTGAAATCTAAAAGATGTTAGGTCTGGTATAATGAGTTTTTCACTGTTTTGTTTAAGAAAAAGGGTTTATCACAACATGAAAGGATTTTTGGCGATAAAAAGGAAAAAAGGTCGAGTCGAGGTAGTAAATGAGTTCAACACTCCGTTTCCATAGTAGATGTGCTAGCATAACTCTCTTCTCGTCTCTCAGAATATCAGATATTTGAGGTCCACATCCTAAACTTTCCCACTACATCAACACATTAGCAACAACACAACACTGGAAAAAGGGTCGATTCAAATCAACAGTCAGCATAATCCCTATTCTCAAGGTGCAGATCCGCAAGGGAGGTTTCTCCAAATTTCTCCAAATCATGAATTCAAAAACTTGGGCAAGGAGTTCAATTTATTTTAAATAGATAAACATTTTTATGTTCCTATAGGTTAGGAATTACCTTTACTTTTTAAAATAATTCTCAATTTTAGATTTGCCTCAGATTTTGTAAATTGTTCTACAAATTGCATAAATTCAATGTAATAGAAGTTGGAACTTAGAATCAGTTTCATTTTTCTTAGTTTATCAAGGAGACTTTGTACTCAGTTTTGGCAGTTAATACAAGAGGAGTTGCAGCTACATTTATGGGATACCTGCGGTATTGAATGTCTTTGATAATTTCTTCTTTAGTCACATATGTTTGAATTTATTTTTCATGTCACTTTCATGTCTATGTTTTGATCTTTTACAAGTTTGAAATTCAGAATACATGCTTGCATATGCTTTGTTTTGGGTAACTAATCATATTTTGTTCATTATTTTATGTCTGAGAGAAATACATCCCTTATTCTTTTCTCAACCTTCTTATAGTTTCAAAACCATTCCATAACTATTCTCTTCAAGTGATTGGAATTGTACCTACCTTTCCCCATTGATCCCTGCAACCCTAACTCCATTTTCCCTGACCTAGCTTTCCTTGGCCTAATTCTTTTATCCACTGATTTTCCCCACCAAAAAAATTCAAAACAAATCCCTGCACTCTATACCTAGCCTAAAACCTTAATTTCTCCAGCCCTCATGGATGTGACACTTTTGGAGAGAACCCTCTCCAGCTTGATAAGGTTATATATCAAGTCAAAATATTGGTCTGTGGTTACCTCTGTTGGGATTCCTTCCTCAGCCTTGGGAATCTGGTGGAGTGATAACACATCCAACAACATTTAAATTGAATAAGGAAATGTTAACATACCATGTTGATATTTTTTCTAGGGGAAACAAAATACACCACCAATCGGTGCATGGAATGTTGTGGCAACACCAGCATCAACACCATATGTGAAAATATCACACCTGTATTGATCATTTTTGAAGTACCTCAGCCATATCTATGTTAGATGATAAAATTTTGATCACTAAGCAGAGATGATTTTCAGGACCTAGGGTGTATCATGGGACCATCTTCCCTAGATCCAATCCAATAGACATAACACATATACTTCCAAATACTTGAACACACCCAATATTAAATAAACATTTAGAAACTAATGAAACACTAGAGAGGTTACATTCTTAATTTCACATATGCAGTGACACAATGCCATTGCAGCTATTATTTTGAACATTTTCCATAGTACCATTAACTAAAATCATAAATTCTCTTATGCTTTAGTTTCAATTTTCATGGGTAATTGAATAGACTCTGATTATTTTCAACTATTCATAGACCTTAATAATTCATGAGAGTTTAATTTTGAAGGATATGTACATACCTTAACAAAATGGGTATTTGGAACTAGAAATGAGATTATACATAAGATAATGAACCCCCATTCAGGTAACCCTTGATTTCTGGCACATTAACCCCCTACTAATGTTGGTACAATATTAGTAAGAATCGTCGCCAATAAATTTAATGTTAGATTAGCACCTGTAAGCACTAAAAAGGCTAATAGATGCCTGCATTGAAACATGTTTCAACCATTTATAAAAAAAAATAAAAATGAGCAATATTATTATTTCAGTGAACAACATCTCATCATAAAATAGTAGAAATCCAATAGAAAAAAATAAATTGATAGGTCAACGATGTTGGATTAATTCATCAACATGTGTTCCCTTATGTTTAATATTGCATTGAACCTAGATGGTTTGGGTGCATGGGTTATCCACATCATAAAACTAATATTATCAAAATAGTAATATTTATTGAACCATTTACATCAATAATTATAGAAATATCTACATCATAATAGTAATATTATGAAAATTAAGATTAACCATATCATATTTTCTAGACTGAAACTTTGGTGCATTTCAAACTACTATTATGATACAAACTAATACAAATTAGTCAAATTTTGTTGTGTTCATGAACATGTGTGTACAATAGAGACGGTATATTGAATTTATTGACTATGGTCACTATTAAATCTGTTTTTCTCTTCCTAGTTGTGCACTGAGTCTATATAATACATTTAATCCTTTGAATATAGTAACACAAACCCATCTAAACCAAATTAACCTTGATAACTTTGTGTTACATATGATACCCAATTTTAAATGGGTATGTAAGTGTGAAGATAGAATAGAGTATAGGCCTCTAGACATGTTTGTCATTTCCTAACTATGCATTGACTCTATATAATGCATTTAATCCATTGAATATGGTAACACATACCCATATAAACCAGATGAAGCTTCATAACTTTGTGTTACATATGATACCCAATTTTAGATGGCTATTTTATTGTGAAGATAGAACATACTATAGGCCTCAAAATATAAATTATTTGTCCTCAAATAGAGAAAAAATTAAATCTCTGATTTCAAATGAAATAGCTATATTTCCTTGCGACCTTGCATTCATTATATTCAAAGAGCATGAAAATGGGAAATTAAACCCTATGTTTGTACACCATATGTGCTTTTATTAGTGTTCTTGGTGTTAGAGATCAGCTAAATGATATTGTGCCAGTAAACAGAGAATATCTAATATCTCATTTCTTTGGTCTTGCATCTCAAAAAATAATGGATATGACAACCAACCTCACTAATAAAGTGGCCATGCATTACAATTTTTGTATAGTGAACATGTAAGTCCTATACGTTTTCTCAGGTGTTATTACAATAAAATCCTGACAGATTGCTTGTAATGAAACTTTTTCCTAATCGTTTTGTCTAGAAGATATTATTAATGAATTCTAAGATTCCTTCATGTTATTTTATTAAATATGCAGACAAGAAGAAAGGAATGATGCATTTAATTTCTCTTCAAACTTGGTCTTTGTATATAAGTGAATCTTTGAAACAAAAGGTATGTGGCTTTTCTTCTAATCATTCATGTTTTTGTTTGGGTTTCTTTGCTCAACCTTCACTTGGTGCTTAGTAGCTTGAGAATTATGAAGGATATATGTTGGTATTAGTACATACCATATAACCCTAGTACTGAAATGCACCTCGAGGTTTGTCAGGGTGGAGGATGTATATTTTGTGTTATAGTATTCGATACATTGGCCACTGGGAAAGCCTATCAATTTTTCGTATGCAACCTTGAAGGTTACAACCTCGAGGTGCACATTTGATGCATGTTTTGATGAGTTTTTGCTAGTACCATATTCAAATGAAATCCTCCATCTAAATTCAATAAGAAAAGGAGGAACAAGATCTGCAAGTCATTGGTGATAAAACTGAAAAATCTTAAGAGGATGATGGAGAAATTGATCAATAATAAGAATTTTTATTTTCTTACACTGGATTTGGATAAAGAAATTTCACTAGACCCGTAGTAATAAATTCTAACCCCACTTGCAATACAAAATGCTTGTTCACTGGAGATATTAGTGTTCTACTTTTCTAAATATAATGAGAATGATAAATTCAATAAAAATGTAGATAATTAAACTTTATCCCAAAATGGGGGAGAACACTTTCAGGGAAGGGGATAATTTCGAGTAGTCTTTATACTTGTCCTTATATTTAGCATGAACACTTATATCCACCATGATCATAAAGGAGATGGATGATCTCCAAGCTACTTAAGAAAGTCTAAATTTATTGATGATCATGATTTCAGTGGCAAGGGCATTGTGATGAATGTCTAAAACTAGACCTGATACTCCTTATCTTACATTAACTACACAAATTACTTTAGAGGGATACTTTTTCTAGATGGTTAATACACTTGAAAAGATATCTTTTCTAAGAGAGTATTTTGATAATACATAAGATTACATTAATATCAAATTAAATTTTAAGAAAAATCATCTTCAAATGGATACATTGTTAATAATGACAACTATTGTAATATGTATATTTTTTTGCAGATTAAGGATATTTGACATGAACATCACTATTGATTCATTTGAAAAATAGAATTCATGAATTTTAGGTACTATTGGTGTGTGTGTAACTAGTCAAACACCTCCAATAAGGTTCATGTTATCGGCTACAAATTTAAAGCTATGGAAAAGCTTTGACACCTTCAACACATAAAATTGTTGTGATGGATCTGTTACACACATAATTGCTGGATCAAAACACCCCACTAAGGCTTTAGAATGCAACTTGTTTCTCTAGGTGAAATTCAAATATAGACTTAATTTGAAAAACTATATATGTTTCATCGGTGGTCATTAATGCTTGTAAATATATGAGTCTTGAAGTATTAAAGGGATAATATATTTATGTCAGGAAGTTCGAAGACAATACCTGAACAAATGAATAGAACAAACCGAGGAAAACAAAGCATGCACAACAAGCTTAACTAGAAAATTATATTTTTATTGAAATTTTGGATTCATGTACTTTCTAAACTACATACAAATAGGCATGATGTTTTGTTTTACAAGTTGTTTCATTTATCCCATCTATTCAAATGATCAATTGACCTACTCCTCTTCCATTGTAAACAATTTGGCTACCTATTACTAATATTCCCGCTTAGCCAAATTATTAAAAATGTTACCTCAGGTCAAACTGCATCTGCTATGAAGTTGAAGTTATTCTTGCAAAATTAAAACCTTCGTCATTACATATGTGATCATTTTCCTTATCTCATGTAGGTATGACTATGCAATGCCTTTTTCAACCCCTAACATGAAGAAAATGATATTTCAATTCAATGTTGTGAGTTATAGCATGTAATCTTAGTGTTGTACACAAAGGACCAAAAAATAAAGAAATTGTCTTATATATTATAACATCAAATTCCATCCATAATCATATTACAGAGTAAACTATAAAATTAATACAATTTCAGAGTAGAGATTAATATTCTGACATAAAATTCCACCCAAAATAACATTACAAAGTAAAATATGGAATTAATACAATTTCACATTAGACATTCGATCAAACAATAAGAAGTAAAATTTACTTTTGTTATATAATTTATACGAGACAATAAAAATTAGAGTGTTGGTCGACCGTCACAATATCTTGATTTAAGTCCTACTTTACACTAAACATTTTCTCTCTGGAGCCCAAAATACTCATTATCCATACCAACAGCTAATCCCAATGATTTGAATTGAGGACAAACAATATCTAGTCTCATACAACAAATAGGAAAGAAATTTTTTCTATTAATGTAAAGAGAATTCATATTGTAGTTTATACCTATTCTGATATATCAATTGAGATGAAATATGGAATTTCAAGATTGCATTTTCCAGGTTCCGAAAGGCTAAAATCAGGCAAATGAATAGCCCAATCAAAATGTACAGTGCCCATTTGAGGACTAGGCACTAAAATATTTCTACCTTTGTTTTGGATCTTCGTTCTTATGTGAACAAACCATTTTCGATAATTATGTGAATTTATACACAAGGTAAAACTCTGAGCACCGAGACTTTAGATACACCCAAGAGTTTTTTTCTTTACAAATAGTGTGATTCATCATTTTTGGATCTGATAAAGAGAGCGAAACAAGAAAATATGGAGCATCATCGCTAATATCTTTCTAAGAGATAAAGGTTGAGTTTTTGGAGCATTTTTAGAAATTCAAGCGTACTATGAAAAAAATAGCCCTATGCTTCCACTCGACGCTTTCATCTGAACTACCTCATGTGTTATGCATTCAATCCATTCGACGCTATCCTACCACCACTCTGAAGAGGGAGAGGATGGAAAAAAGGAGAGGACTGAAAATCTCACTGGCACTTATGATTGTCAATAATGAAGCGTTGGAAAGTGGCTATGAAAGGGGATTGCTTGCATTCTATATTTGACCTTCATTTATGGCCATTTTTCACCATCCTAAGGACTCCCAATAACTTTTATATGCTTTTAGCATAGGTAAGGAACCCCTAGGCTTCTCTTTAAGTTTTTAAAGAATCTCACAACTACTGTAATGACCATGAACCTAAGTGGCAAAAAAAAAGGATACAAGAGGATTAATAACTTAGTGACAAAAATATAGGTTGAAAAAATATAATTTTGTATGAAGGTGGGAAGAAAGATGGAACATACAGAATACACTTGAAGTTCCAAAGAAGAGAAGAGGTGTGGAAGTGTCTGAATTGAGAATTCAGGCACATCTTCCCATAGTTGGATTTCACTGTTGGATTTTTCTCACACTGTGGATGGAACGTTGCAATGGGTGTTCCCATGATTTCCTAGTTGCTATGTGTAGAGTGACACAACACTTCAACTCAGATCCAGACCTGCCAAATTCCTAAAATTGGCTTTTTCGACCAGATTCAAACTTCTAGACAACTAAAAAATACCCTTCATTTCCCATGAATATGGAATCTTTGAATTTGTCATTTCAAAATTGAAAAGGTTGCACAGTCTCAAGGAATTCCCCACTCCCTTATACATTCCCTTTATCGTGTAAGTTCTCTATTTGAATATGCTTTCGACATATGCCCCTGTATATTCTGGGTATGCTCGCCATTTGTTTTTCCCGTGTGTATTCTCTATCTGGGTATGATTTCCATGTTTGCCCCTATCTCTGTTGGGTATTCTTGTCTCCTATTCCCCTGCCTCTATTGGTAAAAGGTTAGTGACTAACTTTATTGTTAACTATGCAGTTGTAGACTATGATTATCTATCTCAAAATGGATCTCTGCATGGACTGGATGCTATAATGTTGGCTATCAATTTGGAAATCTTAAGATGGAAGGAAAGATGTTATATTGTTGGTTATCTCCCCATGATATGAAACTCTCGATTTCTAAGAGATTCCACAAATGAAGGAAACCAAGCCAGCCACACATTGTCTTAGAACATGCTATAAAGTTTGGCCATAACTATTTTTTATTTTTTGTTAATCAATACTTATTTTGTTTTAATTAAGGAAATTAAAATTGTGAAGATAATTTTAATACGATAATTTCATCTTAAAATAAATTTTTAAATTACCTTAGTGTGTATTTGTGTAAGCTAATAAGAAACTATGAATATGAACAAAACTAATATGTTAGAAAATTATGTTGAAACAAAATTATTCCAACATATTGATATTACATTTTGTCACATTTGATGGATGGTCTAGTGATAAAAATTTAATTTCATAGCTTCAACAACCTTTATGACAAAATCTATTACATTTTATTTAGTCTCACTCTTTACGAGCTACACAAAACCAAGCTCAATCAAGTCTATCAGAAAAGGAAACTAGAGTATAATATGTTTAGTCTTTGTATGATATGTCGATGATCTACTACATGTAATGGCACTTTAAGTCTAGAAGAAATGTCCACATAATATTATTTATAGATTCCTTGGTAGCCCCTGTAGTATAAATTTCTTCATCCTCTACACTTGAAAAAGAAACAATATACTACTTATTATCCATCTAGTTTATGGATCCACCAAAAAAATTCAAATACAACCATAGACTTTCCGCTATCTACATATCTAGTCTAATCAAGATCTAGAATATATCATAAATATAATTATTCATTTTTATTTTTGTTCTGACATAGAACATAGTCCTTGGTCTCGCTCAAATATCGAAAAATGATTTTCACAATGACCAAATTCTCCTTCCTTATATTCTACATAAACAGACTAACAACTCCCATTAAATGTGTAATTCGAACCTACATAAGAAACCCTAAAAATTCAACGTATGGCATATTTTCCATCTGTTCCCTTTCTATTTCAGTCTTAAAACATACCTTCAAGGATTCAAATACAATTGAAGAACCATATTTTCCAGAGATAGATACAAATATACCTCTAACAAAGGCAGGTGTATCTACAGGTTGACTTTTGATGCCTACAATTGAGGTGAAGGTAAATAAGGTAGGGTGACTGGTATGGAAAACATAATTTGTATCCAGTAAAAGTGTTTACTAAGGGTTAGTTTGAAAGTATGTTGATATTAGTCTCTTTGTATTAGTTATGGGAGATTGATATACCTACAATTGATATTTTTAGAGGTGATGGTAAGGCTCGTAGATAGGAGGACACACTAGTAGAGAGTATATGGAGCTTAGGGATAAAATTGATTAGGATTACACTATGACGGATGAGAAAAAATATAGGCTAGGAGAGGGCCATCCAAGTACTAAATATCTATACATATCATATGTAGTTAGTATAGGTAATATCATATTGGAATCTTAGTAGACACGCATTTGTGTTCTCGCTGGGAAATATGACACATACACTAGAGGATGTAGACTATATCATGGGTATCCCTATAAATGGTTGTTTGAAAATGGATTTTTCACACTTGAATAGGTGTCTGATCTAGACGTTACTAAGATTTGGAAACAAGAGTGGAAACCTGCAGAATTAATTGTTTTGATCAATGAGAATTCTACTGCTTGCGATGTGTATATTACTTCATTAAGATCTAGTCATGCTTTCGTAAAGGACCCTAAGGAAAAATTGACTGAAGGATCTACTTGGTGGTATTTATACTTGTATCTTGGGTTATAAGGATATACTTGGTGGTATTCATACTCTTGGGAGAATAATGTGGTTAATTTGGAATGTTCTTTTAAGAGTATTTGGAAGTTCAAACACACTCTTTAGTTAAAAATTTTGAACCTTAGATGGCACTCAAAGAAAGGTTCTTGCATATGAAAATTTACAAAGGGGAGTAGATATGGTCCTGTTGAAGCCTAGAAAATCTCTGCTTCAAACATCGGGGAAAACCACCCGGTCGGGAACTTAAGGCAGCTCCTTTTCCGTTTGGTATGGTGGCTACGACTGGATTTAAAGGACCAGTTTCCTTGTAACTAAATGGATTGGATTGGATGGGTGGAAATGAGACTAAACTAACTGAAAATAAAACTATCTAATTTAAGCTAAATGTTGATTAAAGAAATTCTAACATTAACCCGGGTAGCTATATGTGAATACAACTTAAGATTGTTCCAATTCAACAATAACCATGAAAATGTATTATTAATTAAATCGAAATATGCAGAAACAAATAAAGATAACTCTGTTTAAGAAATTAAACAGAGTTATATAAACATATTGCATTCATCATTGTATACCATTTACATGTAACTATGAAAAATAACATTTCAATTATACTCAGAAATGATATATAAAAGGAAGCGTTGTTAAAGAAAATATACATATAAATGATAGCAATTTTAAAACGAATATCATAAAACAAAAGAGATCAACAGTGAACAGATAGAAATACCTTGTTCATCTTGAATAATTTCAAATGCATTCTGATACTCTATCCAGTAATTATAATGCAAAACCAAATTCCAAGGTACAGAAATGCAACACTTCAAAGATAATTCCGCATGAAAATCACCAGATGTGATCCTTTTCAAAAAATATATAAGACAATGGAGTACAGAAATGCAATCTCCAAGTCCAAAAATATTAAGATCCAGGACCCCTCTCTAAATGCATGAGAGGGGTTTAAATACTACTTAACTAACTCTAAAAATAGTTTATTACAAAAAATAAGGATTCGGTTCAATGACCGTCCTTTTCCTAAGCTAAAATACAGTGAAATTAAAACTAAATCTATCTAACTATGAACTTGATCTTTGATCTTGCAGGCATCTAGCATACTTTTAAGAAGATGCAGTTGACCGACTTCTGAATTCAACTGTCCTGAGAAGACAGAGTCGGCAAGCGTAGGAGAAATCTTCTCTGTAGCATTGATAATACAATTGAGTGCACTGTGCTGACTGTGTGGCTTTACCAAGTACATCCAGTATGAGTCCCAATTTAATCTTGTCAGCCCTTGGATGGATTTTGCTCTTTCTTCTGCTTTTTTCCTCCATTCTACTTGCAATTGATTTTCCTGTGGGAGATAACCTGGAACAGTTTCAGAAATCAAGTTAGCTTTGTGTAAATTGTCATTTACACAATCAGTGAGAGTGTTTGCCGCTGTAGATGGCTCCTCTGCTGCCCTTTCTGCTCTTATGATTTGTGCATCCCAATTACTGAACAGTATTTCTTTGTGGTTTTCATTAATGATGGGTGCACCATCTTTTCTACCTTCTTCTGTCTTTTTCCATGCTAAATAATCATTGATCTTTTCATTAATCAAATCATAATCATTTCGTAGATCTGCGACATGACTTGTGATTTTATCGCTTTATTGGCACAAAGAATTCCATTGCAATATTTTTTGGCAGAAAACTTCCTCTTGTTGTAGTAGTTGATTGTTCAAAGAGATGGTTTCTAAAATGAATTGTGGAAGCTTAGGATCATCCTTATGCTGTTCTTGGATTTCTTGAAGTTGTTGTTGTAACTCTTCAAGTTTTAATTATGCTTCTTGATTGGCTTGTACCTGTTGCAATTGCTATTACAGAGCCTTTATCTGTTCTTCTTTTTCATCCAACAAAAGTTGTATCTCAACTGATTTATCAATTGTTACAAAAGCATAAGCTCCTGTTATTTGAGATAATTTAGTGAGATTATGAGTAGGCTCTGTAGCAGGATCTTTCCACAAAACATCTACTTGTTCTGGTTCAGTAGCAATTGCACTTTCTATTTTTCTCTTTTTCCTTTGTCTCTTTACTACTGCTTTGTATTTTGGGCTGTAAAATACATGTAGAGGAGGAATGTCCTCTACATTAAGTACAATTTCAGAGGAGGGTGTGATTGGAATGTGCTCTGTTACTGAGGCTGTGCTTCTTGTTCCTGCATTCAAAACTTTGGTTGTTTGGACAGGGGTCTGTACATTCTGTCCCTCTACATTAATCAATTGATTAAAGGTTTCCCATTCTTTATCTAATTCCATGGTGACTAGATGTTGCTGTACATTGGGTGAAGGAGGATTTATTTGTTGAGAAATCAAAATTTGTTGTTGAGCGAGCTCTTTAGATTGTGCATAATCTTTGATGGATTCTTCCATTTTATCTTCCATTTCTTTGGATGTATTGGAGTGCTCAGAATCTCTGGCAGATTTTGATTTGGATTTACATGTGCTTGAACTACTGTTAAGACTAACATTAGGAGTTTTCTCCTTTGCAGGTTCTATGCATAGATTATCCAAAGGAATAGGAATTAATCTCCTTTCTCTGTACAACTTGAATTCCTGAAAATCCCCTGGAGATAGCTGCTCTCTAGCTGAATTCAAAACCTCTTTAAATGAATTTCTTGCCTGGAACATATCATCAAAAAGATCTTGCTCCGCGACAAATTCCCTTACTTTGATTGCATTGGTAAAATTCTTAACAATATCATTTTGGTCAAATAACCTTCTTGAGAATTTAAACAGCTGTAGGCATGTAACGTTGCCTATCTCATGAAATGCATGACCAATATCCAACAGTGAAAATGTTCCACATTTTGTGGGAAATTGTGGCCAAATGCCCTTTTTCTTGTCTTTTAAATCTTTTGTCATACCTCCCTGGCCACAGGTCTGATAAGCAATTTCCCGGGCTACAAGTCTATCTGGAACATATAAGGGTAAAACATGGGGAGAAGCATAACTTCCAAAAACCCTAATATAGGTGAACAATTCCTCCCCAAACCATCTTGCGACGGGGAGAATATCAACCTTTGTTTCTGAGGATAACCTCGGGGCATCCTTATTATACAATGTTTTGTACAATGGCAGCATGATTCCATGACAAATTTGGAAAAAATGGGGAACAAATTTAGATTCCCACAGTTCTTTATGGTACACATGAATGGGCAAAGGGTCTTGGATAGTCCATTTCTAGCCCATTACAGGGAATTTAGAGACATAGTAGATGGCGTCCATGACATAAACAGATAAATAAAAAGGCAGATAAACCCGCTGGGAAACATTTCGTTTGGTCCGTTATTGAAAAATAGCAGTGGTCATAGTATCAGATAGGATTTTGGCCTAGTCTAAAATTGTAGAATTAACGGCCGCATTCAACAAAGGAAGTCATTCGGGTAAAATCATATTTATGTCAGGCTTTCCAAAAAGCCTGCATAACATGGCAGCAGTAAAGGAAGCCATTCGGGTAAAATCATATTTATGTCAGGCTTTCCAAAAAGCCTGCATAACATGGCAGCAGTAAAACAATAAGGAGAGGTAAGCGAACCCGTGCTATACATACCTTGTTTGTTTTTCTTCAATGGTTCACTTCTTTTAGTCCACTCCTTTGTGCATTCTGCCAAATTCGCGTGTTCTCTGGCAAAATCTTCCATGAATTTTTTGTTGTAAGTCGCCTGTGGTTCTAGCAGCTTATACATTAATCTCACATCTTCTATGGTAAATGACCCAATTAGCTCTTCAGATGGAGTCTTGAATTGCCTGTCTGAAATATCAGCGCTGTCCAGGACCCATCTCACCATGTCTGTGTATGGGAGAATCCTTGGCCTTGCTGCTATTCTATGCAGAAATGAGCAAGCCAAGTCTCTAAGATTTGCTTCAGACGAATATTTGGAACCTGCTGTAGCTACAACTTTTATCACCACAGGGTTTTCATCTTCTAACAGATTGTACATTCCTTCCCAAGTGGATATGCCGGCATCCTTGTTACAGGCGGTGTCTGCATATAGCGAAGCCATTTCTTTGTTCTCAGAATTTGAGCTCTTCTCTTTCTTACCCATAGTGTATATCGGAATCTTTGTATAGTAATCCGCTCCTTCGTGCCTGCGTTTTACGAATAAATGAGAGTAATGATATTAGAAAGGTGATGAGACTGTTTTGAATATGAACGCGGATGAAATATAATATTTAAATTATGAAATGACTTTCAATCTAAACAAAATCTCTTTTCACATTAATAATCAATCTAATCATTTAATATAGTCATTAAAGCGCATAACGGATTTGACATATGGAAAGATTGCCTTGGGATAGCGCGCCTACATGAATCTACGACATTGCGATCTGCGATTTGCTGCGCAATATCGCAATGTCGCAATATCGCAATATGAAGTCATCACAGTTATAAAAAATAGCGCAAAAAACGGGAATTTCGCAATAGCGCAAAGCGCATATCGCAAAAATCACAAAAGCGCAATATCGCGAAATCGCATGATCGCATATTTAAAAAGAGCGCATAACGCAAAACCACAAAAGCGCATATTTGAAAAGAGCGCAAAATATATTCATTAACCAATTATGTTTTCTGCGCTATGCGATCTGCGACCAATGCGTTTTATCAAAGGTATATATTATTTATGGATGCGCTATCTTATTCAAAGAGCAGTTTTATTTAAAATCTATCATAAACTTAAGATTTTCGCAATATTCTTTCAAAGGGATTTTTATAGGTTTATGATAGAAAGTTTTATTTTCTAAGGAAAACAAATCCTAATTGTTTTTTGGATTTTTAACTAAGGGTCCCCATTTTATTTAGTATTATTACTAAAATAAAAAGGGGGGTTGTTGCTAGCCACAACAATTGGCGATTCACTGGAAGAAACAGTTATCTCTGAAAAATAAAATGAACATTCTATCTTTAGTAAGTAAAGATTTTTAAAGATGATGAAAACTATCTTAGGATAATTCAAATAAAATGTAACTATGAAAGGGAAATAAAAATCATTTCATAATTTCTTTCTAATTCCTCAAGAAAATAAAAACATTTTGGGTTATCTCAAACTTTGATTGGTGTTAATAATGAAGTAAGTGGATCTCTCCAAGTTTTGGTTTTATAATATACTCTATTGCCATAGGTATTGCCTCTGCTGCCAGCAAATGTTTATAGTCTCGACAGGGTTACCTTTAAACCATTAACCATTCATTGTCCCATCCAACTAAAATTATGACCTTTTAAAAGATAAATTCATAAGATCTATTATCTCATGTTTTTGTATTTTATTTATTTTTATTTTAAGAGCCATTGTTCTGGTTTGGTGGCCAGTTGTTAACAATGCCATTCACCAGTTATAATTAAACTGAATAAGCTGGCTCGTGATGAGACCCCTTGTCTTATATTTATAAGCCATAACCTTGTTTTGGTATGCAGTATTGGTAATGCCAGTTTTATTACTCCTTATGAACATATTAAGTCGGCTCATAATGAGACCTCTTATCTCTTAAAATTTTCGTATAATTTCTTAGAATTACATTCTAAAAAATCACTACTTAAATGGATGGGGTGAAATATTTTTATCCTTAAGAATGAATGGATGACAATTTTCAGAGTTTTTTGAGTTCCAAAACTTTGAAAAGATCTTTACTTTTACAGATAATCTTTCTCTTCTTGATAAACTTATGATGATTTACATTTCCCTCAAGTTTTCAAAAGATCATGTAAATGATTGAAATAATATTTTCAAAATCTTAACATCTTATTTTAAACTATTCAAAAACTGTAATCATTACTTTTAAAAATTCTTATTTACACGAAATAAATATTTATAATATTTTTCCGAAGAAATTTTCTTAAATAGTAAACAGTCAATCAGAGACTCATAAACAACCTTTATTTGCGAAAATAAAAACAATCAAAATCTGCAGAAAGAAATATGTACAGTTTAAGAAGGGGTTACCTCCTTAGGAAAAGAATTTCTTCAAGATAAGCCCATTTACAGGAAGAGATTCTCTCTTACCTGCTAGATCTTGGATTATGAATGTATTTGAGCCTATCTTCTCAACGATCTGAAATGGTCCAAGCCACATTTTCTGAAATTTGGTATGTTTACCTTTTTCTTCGTGTGCTTTATCCCATTTCAAAACGAGATCACCAATTGATAAAAGTTTTGAGCCGGTAAAACTTGCATCAAAAGAAGATTTTACAAGCTGTTGATGTTTTTCATGAGTAATTTTTGCTTTATCCCTATCTTCTTCTAGTTTAAGGATTTGATCATATCTCAATTGAATGAATGATGAAGGATTTTCTTCAATAAACTGTACTAGGGCTAATGATGGAAGAGTTAAATTTGAAGGTATCACAGCTTCTTTTCCATAAACCAGATTGAAAGGTGAAGTCCCTATTGAAGCTTTTTCAGTGATACGATCAGCCCATAACGCAAAGATTAAAGATTTATGCCAATTATTTTGATTTTGATCAACGGTCCTTTTAATGATTTTGATAAGGTTTTTATTAGTGGATTCAGCCAAACCATTACCTTGTGGATAATAATTTGCTGAATATTTTAATTTAAAACCTCTTTTGACTGCAAATTCAATTAAACTATTTCCAGAGAAGTAAGATGCATTATCAAAAATAAGAGCTTGAGGTACACCAAACCTGGTTATGATGAATTGATCTATGAAATCAATAATTGCATCATAATTGGCTACCTTCAACGGAATTGCCTCTACCCATTTTGTAAAGTAATCAGTTGCAGTAAGGATGTACTTGTGCTGTTTGGAAGAATGAGGTACTATCTTACCAATAATGTCAAGCCCCCATTGTTCGAATGGTTGCTCAATAGTTACTGGTTGCAAAGGAAAAGATGGTTTCCTTTGTCTTCCACTTTCAGTTTGACAAATTTGGCACTTTCTTATGTAATCATGCGTATATTTAAAAAGGGTAGGCCAGTAATAACCAGCACGAATTATTTTGTGAGCCATGGTATCACCTCCAAAATGACCTCCTGCTGGTCCATCGTGTAATTCCTGCAAAACCTTTTCAGCTTTAGTCTTTTCAAGACATCTTAATAAAATTGAATCATAATTTTTTCTAAATAACACATTATCAATGATCTCATATTTATCAGCTTTTAACCTTAAAGCACGTTTTCTCTTATAACTGAGGTTAGAAGGAGCATACCCATTCTTCAAGTAATAAATGAGATCAGCATACTGAGATTCAGCATCTGTAACACTTATCTGATTTACTTGAATATCTTGATTTGAATCTTGACTTTCTGGTATGTGATGAGCTCTTGCTAATAATCTGCAAAAACCTTGTCCTCTAACAATCTTAGCTGGTTTAATATCAATATCATATTCTTGCAAGGCTGTTACCCAGTTAGCTCTCTTTTCTCCTACTTCTCTCTGAATTAATAATTTCCTCACTGCAGAGAACGGGACAATGATTTTTGTATGTTTTTTCAAGAGAAAAGGTCTGAAATGTTTTATTGATTTAAACACAGCAAAGGCTTTTTTTTCAACATCGGAATAATTAAGCTCAACTCCTTGCAGATTTGAGCTAAAGAAAGAAATTGGTGCTTCGATTTCTTGATCGTTGAGTTGTGTTAAAACGACTGCATAGGATGTTTCAGTGGCCAGAGTATACAAAGTAAAATATTTAGAAAAATCCGGGGTATTCAGTGCTGGTGCATTAATAATCGCTTGTTTAATTGCCTTAAAGGCTTCTTTCTCTTCATGCCCCCATTTGAATACTGAATTCTTCTTGATCATATTTTGCATAGGTAAAACAATTAAAGAAAAATCAGGAATGAATCTTTTAACAAAATTGATTTGTCCAAGAAATGATTGCATGGATTTTTTGTTATGTGGTAAAGAAATATCAGAAATTTCTTTCACTCTATCTGGATCAATATATATACCATCTTTTGACACAAAAAATCCTAAGAGCTTTCCTTCATCTAAAGCAAAGAAAGATTTCTTCGGATTTAAGGAAATACCAAACCTTCTACATCTTTCAAATATTTGTTTTAAGTCATGTATATGATTGGCTCTCTTTTTTGAAAATACTGTTATGTCATCAAGATAAACAACAACTGATTTATTGATCAGACCTTTGAATGTTATGTCCATGGCTCTTTGAAAAGTTGCTCCTGCATTTATTAGACCAAAAGGCATTTTCTGATAAGCGTAAGTTCCCCATTTTGTTCTGAAAGTTGTCTTCAATCTGTCATCTGGGTGAACTAAAACTTGATTATAGCCCGAAAACCCATCGAGAAAAGACATAAGTTCAGAACTAGCTACCTTTTGAAGTATCTGTTCCATGGTTGGCAATGGGAAATTATCTTTTAAACATGCCTTGTTTAAATTTCTGAAATCAATACAGATTCTTATATCACCATTCTTATTTCTTACAGGTACCATATTGGAAACCCAATTAGAGTGCCTGACTGGAAAAATGATTTTGGCTTTCAAAAGTTTATTGAGTTCTGATTTGATTTGACTCTCGAGATTTGGATGGATCTTTCTCAACTTCTGTTGAACAGGTTTAACATCAGGAAACATTGGAATTGTGTGTTGGATAATTGAAGTATCATACGTTTTTAGATCAATATATTCCAAGCAAACACATTTTTATACTTTTTCAGCAGTTTAATGAATGCACTCCTTTCCTCTAGTGTTAAATTGAGTCCTAAATTAATGTTTTGAGGTTTAGAATTAGAACCAAGATTTACTAATTCAAACTTCAAAGTGGAACTTTGAAGTTTCGAATGAACAACTTTCTTGAATCTGTCTCTAATGTCATATAAATCCTCTAACTTAACAACAGATTTTGGAATGGGGTTTTCATTACCTTTTGAATCAATTTGTAAATCATGATCATATTCGTCAATAATTTTATCATCATATGATTTCTCTGAAGTCATGAAATTTAGAATATCTTGATCATGATAGAAAACTCTCCAATTTGTAACATTATCTGGGACAGATGGACGAAAAATCAATTCTACAGAAAACCTATCAGGACTGCAATCTTCAGCAGGTAGGAGTTTAGATGCAACATTAGCTAACAAGTCAACTGATGTATTCTGATTCCTAGGAATAGGAGAAATATTGAATGCTAAAAAATGAGTGGTAAGATCTTGCACTAGGGTTTGATAGTGTTTAAGATGTCCTGAAAGGCAATGAATAGTATTCCTAACTTGTTTAATTACAATTTTGAAATCACCAAAGACTTTCAAGTATTTAACATCTAACCCTATAGCTTTATAAAGTCCTTGAACCAAGGCTTCATATTCTGCAGTATTGTTAGTACACTCAAATTCTAACCTGCATGACAGCATGGTTTTCTCCCCATTTGGATCAATTAAGATACATCCAGCTCCAGCTCCATCACTAGACTTCGATCCATTGAAATATAATGACCAAAATAAATATTTAACTATTGGCTTATCTACAATTACATCAGAAATATTTACAATTCTGGAAGAATCAGACTGTGAAAAATTTTCTATCTGAGAAACAAAAGTATTTACAGAAAAAGGGGATTGAGGAGCTTTGAAATTTCCAAGAAATGATTCAGCAGAATAACCTCCAAGAATATTGTTGTTGAATGCCACAAGTTCATTAGGTTGTTCAAATTCAGTGACAGTGTACGTCATATGTTTTTCTCGTTCAATTTTGGTTTGATTTGGTTTCCCTTTGTAGGGAAGCCACATGTGTGAATAATCAATCGAGATATAACCATTAAGTTTCGCAGACCAGTCCCTACTCAAGATTAATCCATAAAATTCAGGGATATCAGTAATCAAAATATCAATTCTTTGGACAATTCTAGGATCTGAGGCTAATCTGATAGTAAATGAATTGATTTCTCCTACCACTTGAACTTTAGAGCAATCTAACTGAACGATATGAACTGCTGATTTCTGTGGTTCAATATTCAATTTAGCACAGACAGAAGTAGGCATAATATTGGAGGAAGCTTCAGAATCAATCAAACAATTGTGCAGATTTTTATTGTACATCTCATAAGTCAAAAGAAAAGGAGGAGTTTGAGAATTTGACTTTTCCCCAATGAGCACAGTATCAGTAGCATCTACCTTATCTGGTGGCTTACCAGTTCCTCTCGCTGCTTTTGCAACTACACCGCTTGGTATAGGAGCAATTGGTGTAGCGTTAAGTTCTTTTAATAACAAATTTGGTTGGTGTTTTAGTTTGCTAAGTTCATGTAAGGAAATGTTAGCTTTGATCTTTTTCATGTCCTCAACAATGTTGTATTCCATGGGTTCTGACACTACCAAATTCTTCGCTGTTGATGTGAGAGGATTAGAAGAGGATGGCTGATTTTGAGTAGACAGTGAAGAAGTTTTCGTCACAATGGGTTTGTCTTTGGTACTTGGAGTTGAAATTTTCTTTTTAGGAACTGCTTGCACTGGTTCTGTTGTAGATTTACTCCTAGTACTTACAGGCATAGCTTCTTCACTATCAGAATTAGGGAGAATAAAATCCCACATTCCATTTAATTCAGCTATTTCTTCATTTTCGTCTTCTTGATCTGATACTATAGATGTATCTTCTTCTTCTTCCTCTTCTTCTGATTCTGCATTTGAAATTGTATTAGGAGGTTTAGATTCAACTTGGTTCCTTCTGAAATTTCGGAATGGTTTCTTGGTAGAAGTTTCAGCTACTTGTTTTTTTATTTCAACCATTTCATTTGACATGGTTTTAAGAACTTTCTGTAAACCTTCCATGTCATATGGATCTTTGGCCTTTTTCTTTAAATCATCTCTGAAGCTGACCTTCTTTGATTTCCTTTCTTCAAGAGAATTTTTCTTTTCCATAGAAGTGATACGTTTTTCCACTGAAATAGCTCCTTTCATATTCTCAGCTAATGTAGGTTTTGCAGCTCTGTCCACGAAAATTGCTATGTTTGAGGGTAAGGCTGTTATGTACCATTCAATTCTAACCCGTTCACTGGGCTGTGAATCTACGTGAATTTTGTTCAAGAGTTTGTTGAATCTAGTGTTGAATTCTTTAATGGGTTCCTTGGGTTCTATTTTCAAATTTTAGAGATCATTGAGTAAAGTTGCAATTGATCGGTCATCTCCAAATTTGGTTAAAAAATGATCTGCAAAAATGTCCCAACTTGTTATAGATCCTGATGGTAATGAGAAGTACCATGATCCTGCTGTTCCTTGAAGAGTATAAGGGAATAGTCTAACTACAACATCTTCCTGTGTGACTCCATTCAAATTAATAGCCATCATAAAGTTATTGATATGTTCTTCAGCTTGAATGTTAAGATCTGGGCTAAACTTTGGAAGCCATTTTCCAGGATTTTCTGGTAAATCATGTAAAGGCGCAGCCATGTTGACTGCTCCTAGATTAGACCATGGTCTCTGTGCCATTATCGGAAAAACTAATAGAGGGATAGTAGAAACTGGTGGTGTTTGAATAGAAGTTGTTGGAATGGATGATGTTGAGACTGATGAGGATTGAGGAGAAGATGTTTGTGGAGATGATATGGAAATGATTGTACTTTTTTGAGAAGGGATTTCAGAAACAGGTATTTGGATATTAGAGGTTGAACTTGCTGATTCTGATTGGGTTTTTCTTGTCTTGACTCTACTAGGTAAAGGGAATTCTTTGGGAGAAATACCAAGTTTTTCACTTTGAAGCCTAGTAAGAGGTTTGGAAGAAACAAATTTTGAAGTTACACTACCTTCAGATATTTCAGACTCTTCAAGAGATAATGAGAATCCTTTCAATTTATGAATTAGATCTTGAACTTCAGGAGACTCAGGATGTTGATCATCTAAATGTTTTGAGATTTTGGTAGTGGGTGTCTGAATATTTTCTGCAATTTCTTCTATAGGATTTTGAATTTCAGAAGAAATTGAAGAAGTTAATGAGGGTGTTTTTCTCTCGGAATGGCTTGTGGATAAAGATTTACTTGCCATTCATAGCTCAGGCCCTCCTTCTAGCGCCAAAAATGTTGAAGCCTAGAAAATCTCTACTTCAAACATCGGGGAAAACCACCCGGTCGGGACCTTAAGGCAGCTCCTTTTCCGTTTGGTATGGTGGCTCCGACTGGATTTAAAGGACCATTTTCCTTGTAACTAAATGGATTGGATTGGATGGGTGGAAATGAGACTAAACTAACTGAAAATAAAACTATCTAATTTAAGCTAAATGCTGATTAAAGAAATTCTAACATTAACTCGGGTAGCTATATGTGAATACAACTTTAAGATTGTTCCAATTCAACAATAACCATGAAAATGTATTATTAATTAAATTGAAATATGCAAAAACAAATAAAGATAACTCTATTTAAGAAATTAAACAGTGTTATATAAACATATTGCATTCATCATTGTATACCATTTACACGTAACTATGAAAAATAACGTTTCAATTATACTCAGAAATGATATATAAAAGGAAGCGTTGTTAAAGCAAATATACATATAAATGATAGCAATTTTAAAACGAATATCATAAAACAAAAGAGATCAACAATGAACAGATAGAAATACCTTGTTCATCTTGAAGAATTTCAAATGCATTCTGATACTCTATCCAGTAATTATAATGCAAAACCAAATTCCAAGGTACAGAAATGCAACACTTCAAAGATAATTCCGCATGAAAATCACCAGATGTGATCCTTTTCAAAAAATATATAAGACAATGGAGTACAGAAATGTAATCTCCAAGTCCAAAAATATTAAGATCCAGGACCCCTCTCTAAATGCATGAGAGGGGTTTAAATACTACTTAACTAACTCTAAAAATAGTTTATTACAAAAAATAAGGATTCGGTTCAATGACCGTCCTTTTCCTAGGCTAAAATACAGTGAAATTAAAACTAAATCTATCTATCTATGAACTTGATCTTTGATTTTGCAGGCATCTAGCATACTTTTGAGAAGATGCGGTTGACCGACTTCTGAATTCAACTGTCCTGAGAAGACAGAGTCGGCAAGCGTAGGAGCAATCTTCTCTATAGCATTGATAATACAATTGAGTGCACTGTGCTGACTGTGTGGCTTTACCAAGTACATCCAGTATGAGTCCCAATTTAATCTTGTCAGCCCTTGGATGGATTTTGCTCTTTCTTTTGATTTTTGCCTCCATTCTGCTTGCAATTGATTTGTCTGTGGGAGATAACCTGGAACAGTTTCAGAAATCAAGTTAGCTTTGTGTAAATTGTCATTTACACAATCAGTGAGAGTCTTTGCCGTTGTAGATGCCTCCTATGCTGCCCTTTCTACTCTTCTGATTTGTGCATCCCAATTACTGAACAATATTTCTTTGTGGTTTTCATTAATGATGGGTGCACCAGCTTTTCTGCCTTCTTCTGTCTATTGACATGCTAAATAATCATTGATCTTTTCATTAATCAAATCATAATCATTTCGTATATCTATGACATGACTTGCGATTTTATCGCTTTCTTGGCACAAAGAATTCCATTGCAATATTTTTTGGCAGAAAACTTCCTCTTGTTGCAGTAGTTGATTGTTCAAAGAGATGGTTTCTGAAATGAATTGTGGAAGCTTAGGATCATCCTTATGCTGTTCTTGGATTTCTTGAAGTTGCTGTTGTAACTCTTCAAGTTTGAATTGTGCTTCTTGATTGGCCTGTACCTGTTGCAATTGTTGTTGCAGAGCCTTTATCTGTTCTTCTTTTTCATCCAACAAAAGTTGTATCTCAACTGCTTTATCAATTGTTGCAGAAGCATAAGCTCCTGTTATTTGAGATAACTTAGTGAGATTATGAGTAGGCTCTGTGGCAGGATCTTTCGATAAAACATCTACTTGTTCTGGTTCAGTAGCAATTGCACTTTCTATTTTTCTCTTTTTCCTTTGTCTCTTTACTACTGCTTTGTATTTTGGGCTGTAAAATACATCTAGAGGAGGAATGTCCTCTACATTAAGAACAATTTTAGAGGAGGGTGTGATTGGAATGTGCTCTGTTACTGCGGCTGTGCTGCTTGTTCCTGCATTCAAAACTTTGGTTGTTTGGACAGGGGTCTGTACATTCTGTCCCTCTACGTTAATCAATTGATTAAAGGTTTCCCATTCTTTATCTAACTCCATGGTGACTGGCTGTTGCTGTACATTGGGTGAAGGAGGATTTGTTTGTTGAGAAATCAAAATTTGTTGTTGAGCGAGCTCTTTAGATTGTGCAGAATCTTTGATGGATTCTTCCATTTTATCTTCCATTTATTTGGATGTATTGGAGTGTTCAGAATCTCTGTCAGATTTTGATTTGGATTTACCTATGCTTGAACTGCTGTTAAGACTAACATTAGGAGTTTTCTCCTTTGCAGGTTCTATGCGTAGATTATCCAAAGGAATAGGAATTAGTCTCCTTTCTCTGTACAACTTGAATTCCTGAAAATCCCCTGGAGATAGCTGCTCTCTAGCTGAATTCAAAACCTCTTTAAATGAATTTCTTGCCTGGAACATATCATCAAAAATATCTTGCTCCGCGACAAATTCCCTTACTTTGATTGCATTGGTAAAATTCTTAACAATATCATTTTGGTCAAATAACCTTCTTGAGAATTTGAACAGTTGTAGGCATGTAACGTTGCCTATCTCATGAAATGCATGACCAATATCCAACAGTGAAAATGTTCCACATTTTATGGGAAATTGTGGCCAAATGCCCTTTTCTTGTCTTTTAAATCTTTTGTCATACCTCCCTGGCCACAGGTCTGATAAGCAATTTCCCGGGCTACAAGTCTATCTGGAACATATAAGGGTAAAACATGGGGAGAAGCATAACTTCCAAAAACCCTAATATAGGTGAAAAATTCCTCCCCAAACCGTCTTGCGACGGGGAGAATATCAACCTCTATTTCTGAGGATAACCTCGGGGCATCCTTATTATACAATGTTTTGTACAATGGCAGCATGATTCCATGACAAATTTGGTAAAAATGGGGAACAAATTTAGATTCCCACAGTTCTTTATGGTACACATGAATGGGCAAAGGGTCTTGGATAGTCCATTTCCAGCCCATTACAGGGAATTTAGAGACATAGCAGATGGCGTCCATGACATAAGAAGATAAATAAAAAGGCGGATAAACTCGCTGGGAAACATTTCGTTTGGTCCGGTATTGAAAAATAGCAGTGGTCATAGTATCAGATAGGATTTTGGCCTAGTCTACAATTGTAGAATTAACGGCCGCATTCAACAAAGGAAGCCATTCGAGTAAAATCATATTTATGTCAGGCTTTCCAAAAATCCTGCATAACATGGCAGCAGTAAAACAATAAGGAGAGGTAAGCGAACCCATGTTGTACATACCTTGTTTGTTTTTCTTCAATGGTTCACTTCTTTTAGTCCACTCCTTTGTGCATTCTGCCAAATTTGCGTGTTCTCTGGCAAAATCTTCCATGAATTTTTTGTTGTAAGTCGCCTGTGGTTCTGGCAGCTTATACATTAATCTCACATATTCTATGGTAAATGACCCAATTAGCTCTTCAGATGGAGTCTTGAATTGCCTGTCTGAAATATCAGCGCTGCCCAGGACCCATCTCACCATGTCTGTGTATGGGAGAATCCTTGGCCTTACTTCTATTCTATGCAGAAATGAGCAAGCCAGGTCTCTAATATTTGCTTCAGACGAATCTTTGGAACCTACTATAGCTACAACTTTTATCACCGCAGGGTTTTCATCTTCTAAGAGATTGTACATTCCTTCCCAAGTGGATATGCCGGCATCCTTGTTATAGGCGGTGTCTGCGTATAGCGAAGCCATTTCTTTGTTCTCGGAATTTGAGCTCTTCTCCTTCTTACTCATAGTGTATATCAGAAGCTTTGTATAGTAATTCGCTCCTTCGTGCCTGTGTTTTATGAATAAATGAGAGTAATGATATTAGAAAGGTGATGAGACTATTTTGAATATGAACGCGGATGAAATATAATATTTTAATTGTGAAATGACTTTCACTCTAAACACAATCTCATTTCACATTAATAATCAATCCAATCATTTAATATAATCATTAAAGTGCATAACGGATTTGACATATGGAAAGATTGCCTTGGGATAGCGCGCCTACATGAATCTACGACATTGCGTTCTGCGATTTGCTGCGCAATATCGCAATATCGCAATGTCGCAATATTGCAATATGAAGTCATCACAGTCATAAAAAAATAGCGCAAAAACGAGAATTGCGCAATAGCGCAAAGCGCATATCGCAAAAATCACAAAAGCGCATATCGCGAAATCGCATGATCGCATATTTGAAAAGAGCGCATAACGCAAAATCGCAAAATCGCATGTTTGAAAAGAGCGCAAAAGATATTCATTAACCAATTCTGTTTTCTGCGCTATGCGATCTGCGACCAATGCATTTTATCAAAGGTATATATTATTTATGGATGCGTTATCTTTTTCAAAGAGCAGTTTTATTAAAATCTATCATAAACTTAAGATTTTCGCAATATTCTTTCAAAGGGATTTTTATAGGTTTATGATAGAAAGTTTTATTTTCTAAGGCAAACAAATCCTAATTGTTTTTTGGATTTTTAACTAAGGGTCCCCATTTTATTTAGTATTATTACTAAAATAAAAAG
>CM076584.1:1505019272-1505148898 GCA_034641835.2 Pinus albicaulis | reverse complement strand
GTGTTGAAGCCTAGAAGATCTCTGCTTCAAACATCGGGGAAAACCACCCGGTCGGGACCTTAGGACAACTCCTTTTCCGTTTGGAATGGTGGCTCCGACTGGATTTAAAGGACCAGTTTCCTTATAACTAAATGGGTTGGTGAGAGGTTGATTTGGATGAGTGGAAATGGGACTAAATTGACTGAAATAAAACTATCTAATTAAACTAAATGCTGATAAAGGAATTCTAACACTAACCCGGGTAATTATATGTGAATACAACTTAAGATTGTTCCAATTTAAAAATAACCATGAAAATGTATTATTATTTAAATTGAAATGTGCAGAAACGAATAAAGATAACTCTGTTTAAGAAATTAAACAGAGTTATATTAGCATATTGCATTCATCATTGTATACCATCTATATATGCTTATAAAAGATAATATTTCAATTATACTCAGAAATGATATATAAAAGGAAACATTATGAAAACCATATATATAAATGATAGCAAATTATCAAGTGAATATCATATAACACAGGAAATCAACAGTGAACAGATAGAAATACCTCATTCATCTTGAAGACTATCAAATGAAATATGATATTCGAATCCAGTAACTCCGATGTAAAATTAAATCCAAAGGTAAAGAAATGCAACACTTCAAAGATAATTTCAGCACAAAATCACCAGATGTGATCCTTTATAAAATATAAGTGGGAATGGAGTACAGAAATGTAAGCTCCAAGTCCAAAAAATATTACAACTTCGGATCCCTCTCTAAATGCATGAGAGGGATTTAAATAAGAAATTACATAACAAAATCCTACTACTACTGCTACAATCTATCAAATTAAAAACAGAAATGCTATCTTAAAGGAAACTGATTCATTGCTTTTCTTTCTCTTTTGATGTAGCCAAGTTACAAATCTTCAGCATATCTTGGAGCCTCGGTGGATGACTCATCTCGGAATGCAGTTGTCCAGCGTAGGTGGCATCGGAAAATTCCGGAATTAAACAATCGACAGCATTTGAAAGAAATTTAATAGCCATTTGTTGATTGTTTGGCTTAATTAAATAAGTCCACATGTTTTCCCAAGATATTGCTTGAATTTTGTCGATTTGTTGAATTTTATTCACCATTTCTTCTTTCCACCTGTTTTCAGTTTCTTTCACTTTAGGCAAACTGCCAGGAACACAGTCTGAAATGAGATTGATTGAGTACAAGCTATCATTTATAAATTGCGTGATATTACTCATCATGCCCCTAGCTCTTGATATTGCTCTCTCAGCTTTCATTATCTGATGTTCCCATTCTGTAAACAAGATTTCCTTATGTCTTTCCTCTATTCTAGGAAGATTAGCTTCTCTTCCCTTTTCTGTATCTTGCCAATTGAGAAATTCAGAAATATTTTCATCAGCATCATCAATTTCTTGTCTGAGAGTAATAACGTTCTGGATTAAGGATGAGGTAATATCACAAAATGGTTCTGCCTGTGACAGTTTTGCACAAAATTCATTCAATTGCTGAGACAGTAGTTTATTAGCTTCAAGAGCTTCCGATTTGAATTCACTTAACTTCGGGAAATATTTGAACCTATCTAAAGCTGTTTGAAACTCCTTTTCTTGTACAATCTTCGCATTCTTCTCATTTTGTAATAAACCGTGTAACTTGGAAATTTCTTCATTCAATTGTTGTTGTTTGCCTAAGACCTGTTCATCAACTTTCTTCTTTTCTTCGGCCAACTTTTCTTCTAACTCTTTGGACCTGAGTTCTTGATCTTGTAGTTGTTGTTGCAATTGAGCAACCTTCTGCTGACTTTCCTTAGTTTTCTCTTCAAGTGAAACTATATAGAGATCTTTCTGAGTCATCATCTGAGAAACTTCAGCAGCTTTATCAATTGTTGCAGCACTATATGCCCCTGCATATTGAGATAACTTAGTGAGATCCTGAGATGGATTCACTTCATTGTTCTTGTAAACAATATTCATAAATTCTTCCAATGGAGTAGAAAACATGTTTTGATCCGTCTTCCTTCTTTTTCTCTGTCTTCTAACAACAGCCTTATGCTTAGGGCTGTAAAATACATCTAAAGGAGGGATCTCCTCGATCTTCAATACAATCTGCCCTGTAGGATGTTCAGGAATGATTTCGACATCCTTCTCTACTTGCTCTTTATCTTTATCTTGTAGTCCCAATTGCTGAGTGAATTGATCATATTGTTTCAATAATTGAGAGGAAACATTAAGCTCAGTAGAATCTACAATCTTCTCAGTAGTTTCTTTTCCTCCCGATTGCATGTCTGTTTTCCATGTATCTGTTTTCTGCTCAATGATTTTGCTATCCGATCCTCCTTTTTGATTATGCACATCAGCATCAGTACTTGTGCATTTTTCTGTTGTTTGAGCAGCGGACTGCTGACCAGTATTTTGATCAGATTTATCATCAGTATTTATTTTCTGAGCATCAGGTTTGCCACCAATGACCACCTTTGCAGTATGTACAGTTGGCTGGTTAACAGCCGATTGTGTAATGACTTTACCAGCAGGTGTTTCTGCTGGCGTTTTTCTAGATGTACCTTCTGTCTCTGAGCCTTGTATTGGAATTCTTAGTTGGTCCAGAGGAACTCTTAACAATCTCTGACTTCTGAATAACAAAAATTTATTCATTTCCTCCTTCTGGAATTTAGACTTGGCTAAATCATAAATTTGAGGAAAATTATCCAACGAAACAAACAAATCATCAAATTGATCTGGTTCATGCTCAAATCGAGCAATTGAAACTGAAGCAGTAACATTAAAGGCTATCTGTCGCAGATCATACTGTCTTCCTGGAATGGTTGCAAATTTACAACCCTTTATCTTGGCGACTTCTTTTTCAGCATGTTTGAAGTCATTTAAAGTAAACTGACCACAATTAAATGGGAATTGAGGCCACATTCTCTTCTTACTGTTATTTAAAGACCTGGATATTCCTTCAACTGTTAATTGATAGGAAATTTCCTGAGCGAGAAGTTTGTCTGGAACAATAAGAGGAAGAACATGTGGTTCCACAATACTTCCAAAAATCCTGATGTATGTAAATTTCTCCTCCCCAAACCAATCTCCTATTGCGGATAAGTCGGCTTTAGCTTTATCAGAGAATCTTGGAAGGAAGCGATTGAAAATGGTTTGGAAGACGGGGATAAGAAAACCATGGCATATTCTATATACATTATCTTGGAAATGAACTTTCCAAAGAAGTTTATGATATACATGAATTGGGGTAGGGTCTTTGGGAGTCCATTTCCATCCAAACAATGGAAACTCAGAATTAAAACAAAGAGCGTCTAGAATATAGGCACAAAAGAAGAAAGGAGTGGAATTTCCAGCGGTCTTATCTTGTCTGTACTCAAGTATTCTATTGGCCATTCTATCAGAAAGAATAACGGCCCAATCCATAATGTCGTAATTAACAACAGCTAGGATTAATGGGACCATTTGTATAGAAAACCTAGCTGAATTATCATTGCCAAATAATCTACACATCATGACAGCGGCATAGCAATACAGAGGTAAAAGGGAATCTACAGAATACATATCGGATGCTTCATTTCTGTGCTTCTCTGGATTTTTCTTCCAATCTCTGATAGGATCAGATTGGACTTTATTATTATCAGCGAATTCTTTGATAAATTCTTTGTTATACACCTTCTGTGGGTCCGGAAGGTGATACATAGCCTTAATGTCTTCTGATTTGAACGACCCAAAAGACACTCCAGAAGCTGAAACAAACGTTCTGTCCTGTATCTTCACACTATCGATGACCCATTGAATTACATCATAATAAGGCATGATGCTCGCTCTGGCTGCAATTCGATGCAAAAATGAATTTGCAAGTGTTTTTTCATTAATCTCAGAGTCGGAATCTGAGCTATCTTCGTCTGGAACTGATTCCTTTTCCACTGTGACTTTGGGGTTTTGTTTCTCCAATAAATTGTAGACTCCTTCCCACGTCATTCTCCCGAGCCCTTGGCATGATGTATCTGTGACTAATCTTAGTTTTGTGGGCTTTTCTTTTGAAACCGTAGGAGTCTCAAAAAACTTAACAGGAACAGTGGTCTTGGCTCTTCTTGCTCTCTTCGACATTTCTGCGTTTGCTATTACTTCCCTTTGTATGTGAATGAAAGGGCTTGGTGTTCCTTGGCTCTGCAAAACAATAAAATTTCAGTCGTGACCAACAAGCAACTTGAACGGAACGTTTATGAACAAATGATTCGTTATTTATTGGTTTCGTATAGCGCGTAAATGTTCTTTTTGGGTCATACTCACGTATTAAAAACCAAATCATCGACCAATATTCATTCGATTTGCTATTAAATACCTACGTACAAATGGAGATTTAGCGCTTGTAAAATATTATAATATTCACCTATCTGAACTTTTCCAATGTAATAAATATCATTTATCAATCGCATCGAAAGTTTTTGAATGGCGCATAATATCATAACACAGATTTCTTCGATTGGCCGATTCCGATTGAAAACTTTTCCGATTTTCAATTTGACTTGTTTAGATTGCAATCGGGGAGTTTCAATCGAAAAGAAATGTTAATAGCTTTCTCCGCTTTCCGACAGTGGGGTCCGCCATACAAAAGCTTTTGTTATTTATGTTGAAAATGGCAACAAGAAACAGTGAAGGAGGCCTCCTGAAACATCTTTCCTGATCCTAGTTGGAAAGTGATCACCTAAACTAGGTGGGGACCACACATGTGATTTTTGTCGGAAAATCTATTTTTAGACTATGTCTATTTTTAGACATACGGAGCATGATTCAGAGATTCCAGTTGGAGATTCTTGAAGTATGCGACATGTTGGTAAAAATAGATGAGACTCTATTTTTGAGGTCAAAGAGGTCGAAGTCTATTTTTAGACTGTCTCTCCTTAAAATAGGGAAGTCAAATATTATTTACTCTTAATAATATTTGGACTCTAAACATTATCTTATTCTCTTGGAGCACTTCAGTTTGATGCCTGGATGTGGCACATGCAGCTGACAGAAGGAAATACGCTTTTCCTAGGGTTTAAGTGAAGCTATTGCATGATGAATTCAGTTATAACTCATGTGACAGAGTTTGGTGGAGTTGATTGAGGAAGTTAGTGGAGTTGTATTCAGTTTAACTAATCTAAACATAGTTGAGCTTTTTGTATCCAAGTTAACTAATAGATACAATTAGTGAGAGTGGTGTGAATTAATTATTAATTAATTCACTAATTAAATACTCATAAATCAACTAAAGAATACATCAGTTAACTTCAGTGCATGGACAGTTTCAGTGGAGACTAGTGCAGAAATAGGTGAAAGAGCAGGTTAACTATCAGTTGTGACTATATTGTTGCTATTTGCAACACACAGATAGGTGGAGTAATCAATGAGGATTGTACAGTTCAATCTAGGTGGTTTATCTATATAAAGAGACCATCCCATAGCATTGAAAAACGCAATTCAGGTTGGCTATCAAGTGGCTAAAGGTTGGAGCATGAGTTTTGCTAGATCTAGCTTGATAGTGTGTAGCAAGGGAGGTAGTGCATGAGAGCTTGCAAAGAGCTTTGTACTATGATTGTTATATGATCTCCATGACATGTATAATATACAGATAGTTGGGGGTTTTCAGCTTTAAGATTTCCCATGAAATACTGTGTTCATATGTGTGAATTTTTATGGCTTTAATGTGTGCATGCAATTGATTTTATTTCCGCATGTGATGATCAATGGTAGAAGAGATTCTGTATTATGCATGAAGCTAAAATAGTGTGTGATCAGGAGAATCTCGGTGGATAACATCTCAGTTATTCAAATTTCTACATGGTATCAGAGCGATATTGATCATTGGAGCAATTGCAAAGCATTGAAGCGGTTGATTTTTAGGATAAACTCAAGAAACATAAAGATGGAGAAAGCCGGAAATATACATGCATATTGTATATAATTTTCTACATGGAATGAGAGCGAGAATTTTTGGGTGCGCGAGTTTGTAGGGAATATCTGAAAATTTTTGGTGAAATATTTTCAGTAACAAATAGCATATTTGGATTCCTTGCGAAAAAATACCCAAATTGAAAAAAAAAATCGGTCAAATCGGAGCTCGGATGAGGGAGATATCATCGATTTAAAATCAGCTCTTTTGTTAGAAAATTTTGCGACGGTGGGACAATTGCAATGTGCGCGAGCCAAGAATCTACATGCATTGAGGTACAAGATGCATGCAAAGCTTTGAGGAGCAAAGCAGAGGTTAGTGACTTGGTGGTTGAGAGGGAGTCTCTCAACATGCAGCGTGAGAATCAGTCTCAGAAGGTTGTGGAGCAGCCACAGCTGGAGATGCAGAAGAATCTTTATAGATTTGATGTAGATGGGATTTCTACGGAGCTTCCTACTGTTGGGAAGCAGGAGAAAGACATGCAACTGAAGCTTGAGAGGGAGCGGGTTTTGCATGCAGGTGAAAGTGAACCTCGGGATGTGGAGCAGCCACAAGAGGATCATGGAGTGGAAGAGACCACTCATGCAGAGAAATTTCGTGCCAGACGGGCAGAGGAAGTGCATGCAGCTATACCACCAGGTATGAGGTGGGGCGACATGCATGAGTAATCCCATGAGGAGATTTCTGGGCAGATTCATGAGATGGTGTGGATCTCATGAGTTGAACCTGGCTACGAGGTGCCCATAGCGCAACAGTAGAAAGATCAGTTGGAGTGATGCAGGCAGATCAAAGTGACAGTGTCGGATACTGGAGCGCGGATCAGAGTTGACAGCAAGTGCAAGAGTGCATGGGTGCAAGAGTTCAACAGCGCAGTAGTTCCTGATGACATGTGCAGTTGGTACCAGCAGAAGTCGAATACTTTGATGATAGATGCTAGATGCATCAAGACTGATTGAGTTGTTTGGAGCCTATTCAGTTTCAGAGGAGTTGCAGAGCATATGCATGGAGTTGCATGGTGCATGCATGAGTTTGCATGGCACATGCAAAGGGTGCATGGCGAATGCATGGAGTTGCATGTCGCATGCATGAAGTTGCATGGCGCTTGTGGAGGTTGCAGGGCGAATGCATGGAGTTGCATGTCGCATGCAAAGACAGTCCTTTCTTGTTGAGAGGGAGTGTTGAAAATGGCAACAAGAAACAGTGAAGGAGGCCTCCTGAAACATCTTTCCTGATCCTAGTTGGAAAGTGATCACCTAAACTAGGTGGGGACCACATGTGATTTTTGTCGGAAAAATCTATTTTTAGACTATGTCTATTTTTAGACATATGGAGCATGGTTCAGGGATTGCATGTATGAGATTCTTGGAGTATGTGTCATGTTGGTAAAAATAGATGGGACTCTATTTTTTAGGTCAAAGAGGTCAAAGGCTATTTTTAGACTGCCTCTCCTAAAAATATGGAAGTCAAATATTATTTACTCTTAATAATATTTGGACTCTTAACATTATCTTATTCTATTGGAGCACTTCAGTTTGATGCCTGGATGTGGCACATGCAGCTGACAGAAGGAAATACGCTTTTCCTAGGGTTTAAGTGAAGCTATTGCATGATGACTTCAGTTAGAACTCATGTGACAGAGTTTGGTGGAGTTGATTGAGTAAGTTAGTGGAGTTGTATTCAGTTTAACTAATCTAAACATAGTTGAGCTTTTTGTATCCAAGTTAACTAATAGATACAATTAGTGAGAGTGGTGTGAATTAATTATGAATTAATTCACTAATTATAAACTCATAAATCAACTAAAGAATACATCAGTTAACTTCAGTGCATGGACAGTTTCAATGGAGACCAGTGCAGAAATAGGTGAAAGAGCAGGTTAACTATCAGTTGTGACTATACTGTTGCTATTTGCAACACACAGATAGGTGGAGTAATCAATGAGGATTGTGCAGTTCAATCTAGGTGGTTTATCTATATAAAGAGGCCATCCCATAGCATTGAAAAAAGCAATTCAGGTTGGCTATCAAGTGGCTAAAGGTTGGAGCATGAGTTTTGCTAGATCTAGCTTGATAGTGTGTAGCAAGTGAGGTAGTGCTGAGAGCTTGCAAAGAGCTTTGTACTATGATTGTTACATGATCTCCATGGCATGTATAATATACAGATAGTTGGGGTTTTCAGCTTTAAGCTTTCCCATTAAATACTGTGTTCATATGTGTGATTGTTTGTGGTTTTAATGTATGCATGCATTTGATTTTATTTCCGCATGTGATGATCAATGGTAGAAGAGATTCTGTATTATGCATGAAGCTAAAATAGTGTGTGATCAGGAGAATCTCGGTGGATAACATATCGGTTATTCAAATTTCTACATCTTGTTCTATCACATCAGATGTTTTGATCTTCCGCTCGTGCTGGTTTGAGAAGGTCCCCATTGACTTCTTTCCGGTGGGTTTGTCTCTTATCGACTACGACACATTGCTCTGAGAGCAAGCCTAGAGCCGCACCTTGGGCCTATTTTCATTATTGATAGGTGACCTCGTGCTCAGCATTTGATCATCATCATGGGTCTTTGACTGAGTGGTTTCCCCTGTGTTCGACGTCGGCACACATTATCACACTTGGGATTCGTGCAGTACCTGGATTTCCATTTGACCCTATCGGTGGATTTCTCGCCTCTGTGTCAGCTTTCATTATTGGTTGGTTCAGAGGGTTTCTTCCGTGCGCTAGCTTCATCTTGTGCATGTCGGAAACGTACTTCGGTTTTGGTTCCATCACTCTACTTCGTACGATTCCTTCCAAATCTTGGCTTGCGGGTTACACTCGCGCTGGACTGATGTGGGATGCCTTAATGCCTTCCTTCCAGCAGATCTTTTCCCATCGACTCTGACTCATTGCTCTGGGAATAAGGTCTAGAGTCTTTTTGTCAGTACCTTAGGGTTTGTAGTCATCAGTGGCAGACTCTTCGCTATCGACAGTGGGGATTCATCATTGCCTCCTGATTGGTAGATTCTCTCAAGTGTTCAACTTCAACTCATTCATTCGCACTTGTTAGATTGTACTGGGGCACCTTGATGCTCATTTTCATTATTGGTGGGTTGTCTCGCGTTGGTTAACGGTATACATCATTGACCGGTAATCCAACGATTTCTCACATGGTCGACTTCAGCTCATTTATTCCCATTGTGTAGAATTGTGCCATAGTGATCGATGAAGACCTCGGGTTGCATCAGCATCTTTCGGTTCACTTTTGACAATCCATTCAGTTTCTGCCAGTGATGTCGTTCACCCTTATATGTTGCAGTGTCAGTACAGCATCATTCTATATGTTGGCTCCTGAGTTGCGTGATTGTACCATTTGTTCCACCTCTTATGATTTGGTACTTGGAGATTCAGTTACTTATATGATCAGACATCCAGTTTCAACAACATTGATCATCTTTCTATATGTGATACTTGGACATTGATTCAGACTTGTACTTCCAGGCCATGCTCAGATGATTCATTGTGTACTTTCAGTTCAGCTATACTTGTATACATTTTGGATCTATTATGTACTTTCCATATGATGTATTTTTGACTGAGCATGGGTATGCCCACCTCAGCATGAGTTGACTCTCTTTTTTCTTTCATTGGTTTTTGGCAGGCTGAAATCTGGTGAAGTCCTCTCTTGTCCTTGCGAAGTTCTTTCTATGTGCATAATACATTTCGGCCATCATGTACCCCTTCTGACCTCATATATTAGGAGGCATCTGTTATAGCATCATTTTTCACCTTCATATGATTCATGATTGCTTTTATGGCTTTGGGCACCCATTCCTACAGACTTGAACAAATTCACTAAAAAACAGTGTTAAAATTCCCATACGCGGTTATGCCCAGACTTTTCCGCGTGTATACGTGAGTCCACATGTAATTTTACGCGTATGCCATTAAAACCATTAAAAAATATATAAATTCCCTATTTTCGGACTGGGTTGATGGTTACTCCAGTAGTTCAACCACCCCAGTACGTGGCCAACTGTTTCCAACTGACTGAAACTACTTTGAGGGAGTATAAAAGCCCCTCATGTGCATGGCCTAGGGGAGAGAGAAATTTTATAGTCATTATACTCTGTTGGAATCCCAGTTCAAGTCTAATTCCCCGTGCCTCCTGCACTTTCCCAGATTTATATCAGGAAACCCTTGTTTCCTGGAGATGTTCATCCATTTATATGCCATCTCGAGTGCACAACTCTTGGAAGAATCTTAGCGAGGCAAGGGCGGGACGAATCCGGACGACGGTCTACTCGAAGATCGTGGAAGGATTCAGGTGATCTCTCCACTTTTACTACTGTACATGCTATTCATAATAATGAAGAACCCTCTTGTTCCTGAACTTCCGTGTTAGTATCTATTGTTATATGTGGAAGGATTGATTATTAAGCAGTTATTGTCGTTTATATCATGTTTCACATTGATTACACTAATGTTTAGGAGAATTATATGCTGTACAACTAGGTTTTCGTGCACGTTCTTTCTTGTTTTCAAGTTGAAGGAGGAAGGAAGGTTGCTGGGGGTTTGAACCCTGTGGGATCTACATCAAACGTAGGACTACGGGTGAGTCCTTCTATCATTGATTTCTAGTTTTTTGCATTCAAGTATGGTTGTGTGTGAGTCTTTCTGAATAGCATGCCCTGATCTGTGGAGGTTTCGACCCAACAAACCTCTAGGGTGATTTTCCCCGAAACAAGCCGGGTACATGGCTTTCATGAGAAAATGTATTGTGACTGAGCCATCTTCCTTTCAGGAAGCAGTGTAGGAGCCCACATGGGTATATGCAATGGTGAAGGAGTATGACTCCATTTTCAGAAATAATGCTTGGGAAATTGTTCCAAGATCGGTTAATAAATCAGTGGTAGGTTCAAGATGGATCTACAAGGTAAAGCAAGCTGTTGATGGGAGTGTTGAGAAGTATAAGGAAATATTTGTGGCCTGGGTCTTCTCACAGATCGAGGATATTTATTATGAATAAAATTTTGCACCTATCACACAGTATTATTCCATAAGGACCATCCTTGCTCTCTTAGCGTAGACGGGTTGGCACATTCATCAAATGGATGTAAAGAATGCATTCCTTAATGGGATCATTGAGGAAGAAGTGTACATTGAGCAACTTGAAGGATTTTAGATCTTCAACAGTGAGTCACATGTGTGCAGACTCAAAAGAGCGCTGTATGGGCTGAAGCAAGCACCCCGTGCTTGGTACACTCGAATCGATAGCTATTTCACTGGACTTGGATTCACCAAGAGTGAGGCGGATGCAAACCTATACCAGATTGTGGTGGAGGGTAAGATTTTAATCATTTTTCTTTATGTTGATGATTTCATACAGATTGGTGATGAGTAGCTGATACACTCATGCAAGGAGGACCTTGCAAAAGAGTTCAAGATGAAGGACATGGGCCTCCTTCACTATTTCCTTGGATTGGAAATATGGTAGCGAGAAGGTGAACTTTTTGTGTCTCAAGGCAAGTATGCACGTGAGATACTCAATAAGTTTCACATGGAGGGCTGCAAACCCATGGATACTCCTCTTCCAAGAAACTGGAGGAAAGAGGATGCTACATCTTGAGAGGTAGTGGATGTTACTGTCTATCGACAGTTGGTGGTTTCACTCATGTATTTAGTTAATACATGACTAGACATATGCTATGGGGTGAACCAACTTATTCAAGCAATGGTTAAACCTACCAAGCTCTTTTTGAAGGCAGGAAAACATGTCCTGAGATATCTCAGGGGCACATCTGAGTATGGGTTATGGTACAGACAGACTAATGAGGTGAAGTTGCATGGCTTCACAGATGCAGATTTGGTAGGCAACCCAATGGAAAGAAAGAGCACATCAGGAGGGGTTTTCAGTATCGGATCTACAATTTTTTCTTGGTATAGCAGGAAACAGAGATCTGTGGCACTCAGTTCAGTGGAAGCAAAATACATGGCAGCAAGTCAAGCTGCACATGAGGCTATCTAGATGAGGAAGATCCTGGTCGGTTTGTTCGGTTCTCATTTAGATCCTATAGTGATTCATTGTGATAACAGAGTTGCTTCAAACTCTCAATTAATCCTGTGTTTCATGATAGATCTAAGAATATAGATATCCGGTATCATCATATTAGATATTGTGTGCAACAGAAGATCTAGTTGCTTCAGTACATTCCTACGAAAGATCAGGATGCAGATATTCTAACGAAGGCACTCACCAGGAGAAAATTCAAATACCATAGAGACTAGATCGGGGTGAAGGATAATCCATTTCTTGTTGAGAGGGAGTGTTGAGATTCAACAAGATGATGATCCTAGTGAAAATTAAGCACCTACACTAGGTGGGGCCCGCAAGCTATTTTTAGGTGATATGTCTATTTTTAGAATTTGGATCAAAGTCTATTTTTAGCAGTAATCTATTTATAGATGGTTGAGCAAATTATATGGATGGATGGGCGTCTATTTTTGGAATGCATGTGTGAAGTTGTTTCGTGGAATGCATGTCTAAAAATAGAATGCATGTTGATTATTGTTAGCCCTTAACAATAATTAGATAATAAATAATAATCTATTCTCTTGAAGCACTTGATTTCAGTTAACTGATCTAGAAACCCAGTTAACCGAAGGAATTTCGAGTTCAAAGCTTGGTTGGTTGGACATGCTAGTGGACTTCATTGTAACTGAGTGATACAAAGTTGCAACAAAGTTGGACGTATAGTTATGTGAATTGTAAAGTAGTTTAACTCAGTTAAGTGAGTTAAACTCAGTTGTGCTAGTTGTAACTAAAGATACACTAGTGAGAGATCAGTGAGTTAGATATTAAATTAACTCACATGGAGTGATCTCACATGCAACTGGAGATTTACTACTGTTAACTACATGCATGTTAGATCCAGTGGAGACCCAGTTGAGAGATAGGTGAAAGGGATAGTTTGACTATCAGTTGTGACTATAGTGGGTGCACAAGTGCAACCAAACGCACATTGGAGATGCCAATGAGGATTGCGTAGTCAAATCAAGGCAAGATCGAATTCATTCAGGGATTGTGATCATCAGGGATTGCGCAATGGAGGCAGGCTGTTAGGAGGCAGTAAATTGGTGCTTGCTTATGCAAATTTTTGTATGACAGTGTGAGACAATTGTATATTGTACTGAGAGCTCTTGGAATAGATTTTTGTATGAAATTGTTTCATAATCCATGATATATACATAATATATGATAATGGGGTTTTTAGCTTTATGCTTTCCCAGTAAAAGCATCTGTGTTATGTGTGATTGATCTTTCTTCATGTGTTTGCAATTGGCGATTAAATTTCCGCAAGAATTTAAGTAGAAGGATTCTGTATTTAATAGTGGCATATAATTGTTAGAATAGGAGAATCTGGAAATACATAATTGTATTAAAAAATTTCTACAATTGTCAGGGGATTTTCTTAAAAAATATTTTCTTTTTCTCATAGGAAGAGGGAGATCTATTTGTATAGGGATGATGAAATATCTCCTGTAGTGCGATTTTATTGAGGGGGAGGGAGTTTCTAGGGCAAATAGAAACTTTTCCAATCGAATCGATTTGCAGAGGAGAAGCAATTCACAGGTTGATGGTTCGATTTTCCAGTGGAGACCGTGGTTATTTCCAGCAGTGTGATTTTGCAAGAGAGGATGCAGTAAATTGTTGATATGCAGATTTAGAGGACAATTCAGGGTCTTAGAAGGAGAGTGGATTGGTTTAGAGGGGCCAATTAGCTTCTAAGAGGTTAGATCAGCTAGTAGAAGTGAAGGAATAAATTTACTGGAGGTTTTCTAATTCACAAGAACTATTTGTAATCATAGATGTTAGACACCAACAGTGTGGATCAGTTTGGCTACAATATGTTCCCACAAATCAACAGGTTGTAGATATACCCACGAAGGCCTTGGGTAAGGCAAAGTTTGTCTATTTCAGGGAGAAGATGGGAGTAGTGAAGAACACCTTCCTCACTAAGAGGGAGTGTTAATTTTCGGTAGTAGCGCACAAGTGTTCTAGTCTCTATGGTGTCTAGGAGGCTAAGGAACACGAGATCTCGAAAACAAAGAAATTTTTTCGTGAGAATAGCCTTAAAAGAACCTCAATTAGATTAATTATCCAATAATTAAATATTTCCTAAGTATAACTTAGGAAAACTAGTTAATTAAATCAAATTAATTGAGGGAAATCTATTTTCTTTAGAGACTTCCGAAAAAGTGAGTTGATGTAGTCAATATGATATTAGGCATCGATTAAGATGAGATCATAGTCTTTGAGAGTCCAACAAAATATTATAAGAGGAAGTCGATGGGGTTTGGAGAAGACACAAGACAAGTTGAGACATAGAGGGAGCCACTGTGAATTAGCCAGTTGTAGAGAGAAAGGCATAGTTCCATCCAAAGAGAGTAAGTAGCAGAGTTTTCAGCAATGATAATTTATGGAGAAATTCTAAGGGGTTTTCCATATTTGTAGTGTGAAGAAGGGAGGATGATTTTTTCATCAAGGAGATTGTATTCAACTAGTGCGAGTAGCCAATAACCTAGTGCATGCAGAGCAATATTTCCACTTCTAGTTGCCAAAAGAGTTCCCTAAGGAGGTGCGAGTATCTTCAAGAGGAAGAGGGAGGCATAATGACTTGCAAGGAGTGAGTCCCATAGGTTGTGTGAACTAATCTAAGTAGGTAGTGTGCATTCCAGGAAAACAATGTGAGTGCTAGAGAGGAGTGTGAGTGTATTGGAGGAGGCCAGATCGATTTGCTCGAGGGAAAAGTGAATTCTCTGATATTTTTTAGTTGAGATAAATTACTAGAGATTTTCCAAAAAGGAAAGAAATTGTAATTCTATATTTTGTTGAAGAATAATAGTAAAATCCTCATCTACTGCATTAGTTTTCCCTTCGGGTTTTTTCCAGGGATGATTGTACAAAAATGTTGGTGTCATATTTAATATGTGTTTGTGCATTATTTTCTCAGTTCCATTATTTTTATTTTCCATAATGTATTTTATTTGTGAAGAATTGTAGTGTGAGTTGTTTTATATTTGTCGAAGACAAATAAACTGCATAAGTAGGAGAATAATATCGAGTTGTTGTGATTTGTGGAAATTTCACAATGGGTTTAGTTATGGAAAATACTTAATGTTTTATGGTTTTGTCATCTTATAACTTCGAGTGGTTATTGTATCAAAGGTAAGCATTGTAAATTATTTCTCCCATATTGCTTAAAATTTGCATATCGTTGTTATTTTATTTATTTATATTTGTTTGATTTGTTGATACCTACTTAGTTTCTTAGGTTTAGAAGACTAATGCTTTTATGATGAAGCTATACCCTAAAAATAAATTCTTGTTGGACTTAAAATTATTGAAATAAGATATGCTAGGAATATTATCATTTAGTATATAGAAAGTGATACTATTGTTCTCTTTGTATTCACATGAAATGGTTTATCCTATGTTTGCAAGAATTCTATTGACAAGGTTTTAGTTGTGGAAGAAATTTGAGGTTTTTGTAGCACTATTGTCTTGATATTTCAAATAGTCATTGTATATGAGGCAAGCCACACTCTTTATAGAAGTAATACATAATTTGGAATGTGAATTGCAAAAATAAAAATAAAAATAAAAATGTTTTGTCATGCTAGGTTTGATGTCAAATTTATATTTTTCTAGTTGTTTTTTGTCAATAATTTCTCTACATTTTTTTGTTTCATTTGTTTGCAAACTAGTCTTGTTCTCAAAATGTTGTATTGTTTGACTTTAAATTGTTAAAATAAGCTACATTGCAAATATTTTTGTTTGGTGTGTTTGAAATGTTATTGTTTTTGTGCATGCATGCATAGAGTATGTCCATATCAACTTAAAATTTGGAGCCTAGGAACTTTTTGTTTCTTTTCTAGTTATGCACATGTTGTATGCTTGTGTTGTGGGATTCTATGGGCAATGGTTTAATTGTGCTTTGGTAGTGAAAGGATTTTTTTCTATGTCAATGAAAAGGTGTTCTTGTTGTGTGGTCTTATAAGATTTATGCATGATGCCTTACAGTGTGCCTTGTGATGGAGACCAAAAGTGTCTTTCTGGTAGGAATAAGGGTAGAAATGACTTGATAAGATCATAATACAAACCAATGTTATAGGAACTATTTTTATACTAGACATCTTTTGTGTTTTAGGGAAAAAAAGGTTATTGCATTGTAGGCAAGTACAAATAGCTCTCAAGATCGTATTAATGTCGATCTTTTCCTATGATAATAAATCTCTCATATTTGAGTGGAACCAAAATTTACTTTCTAATAAAATAATTGGTGTTTATCTTTGTGTCAAGTTTAATTGAAAATAAAATTAATCCTTTAAAAAATATTTTTTATCCTTCTTTTACCCTTGATTTGAAATTGAATTTGATGTCATATGATCTTTGGATATCGCATGTAAACGGATGTCGTTAGTTGGTGTAAAATTCCCATCCCAACTTGTAGATATTCATATCAATACCTTATGGAAATTGAGTCTTGTTTATGTTCCTTTTTATAAATTATTATAATACTCATTGTAATATGTCATAGTGATAGCCTCGAGGATTATCTTAATTGATCAAGTCAAAGCACCTTTTCTCTTGAGCAGTAACATGTTCAATTCTCTCGACACTCTCAGGCTTAGGCTCAATAGTTGAACAAATAGGAAGTGATCGCTTCGAGTGGATCTAACTGGTAAAAAATTATGTGGATGTAATGGTCACCGATATCCGAGGTGGGCGAACCACATAGAAAAAAAAAATTTCATAGTGATGCTTGTTGCAATGTTTGATAAACATTGTGATCTCTAAAATTATCAATGGAACTACATATAGTAATGTTTCTTGTGTTTGGTGGTTGGAAAGAAATCTAGAATGAATAACGCTCTCCTTACAATCCATTATTGTTGTTCTTTGTGCTCATATTTTGGGATTTGGAAATAAAGCCATTAACCACTTGGCCAACAAAGGATTTCAAAATGATTCAAATATATTTAGCTCACGTTGGCATGCCCTCTAGGACTCATCCCTCAAATAGGAATGTTGGTTATTAATTCAAAAATACCTCTCTTCCTCAGATGGGGTGCTTGATGTTGGGAAAAATAATGAGGGGGGAGGGGGGGGTGGAGGGTGAATCAGTATTTTTAAAAATACAAATTTTTCTTTTCTTACTATGATTTTAGTACGCGACTTTACTGAATAAAACCTGTGTATGTTTGTGACTGTTATACAGACAACTAGTGTATATTCAGTGAAATTATATTCTTTACTGAAGTAAAGCATATGTACGCGACTGTTATGTAGACAACTAACATATATTCAATGAACTTATATTTCAGTTAATTTCTCATATGTTTAACTTAAACCAGTGCATCAATGATTCATCAGGCATTTGATAAGAAGTAAGCATGTGTAGTAAGAACAAAATAAAGCATCACACATAATCAACACACATGAACACCAACATTTAAGGTGGAAACCCAATGTGGGAGAAAACCACCATTGTTGTTGTCTTTGTCTTCAATTTTATTATTATGAAATATTCTTACAATATTGTATTGGCGCAGACTCATACCAGCACACAAGAACCCACCTGCAGAAGGTTACGACCTTCACTCGTTCTACAACACCCACTGGAAGGGAGCTCCAACCCCCTAATCGCTTTTACTAGCACCCAATGCAAGGGAGATCCAATCCATGATCTATTTTACCAGTACCCATTGGAAGGGAGCTCCAACCACCTGATCTCATTTACCAACACCCATTGGAAGGGAGATATAACCCCCTGATCTGATCACCAGCTTCGACTTCCTCACTGAAGGCTCCAACCCTCAGCACCATCGTGGACGACGTTTCATAAATTTTCACACTGGAGGGCCACATGCTTCAACATATTACAACATGTAGGCCACTTTTGATCAAATTTTTAGAGTGGACCCACTACCATAATTTAAACCCAATACCATATATCAAACTGAAACTGATCACTATACCAAATCATTCAACCAATCACTGAATCAGACACTGATCTCCAATCACATACAACTAGTAACATCGTCAATACTCAAGACATCACTATTGACAGATAACAGAAACATATCAAGAGTGATTAGATTGATCAGACATATTCTTCAGTATAAACACTATCTTTCATATGTACTTATCATAAATCATTTCCATGTGTATACACGCTTTTCAGGAATAAAACCTGCGTACAAATATGCCCATACTGCAGAATCGATAAGCTACTACTCAGAAGAGTATCCGCATATGTACATGCCTTACCAGAGACAAAATCGTGTATAGATCTGCAATTACCAACTCATAGCTACGCTGCACTTTAGAACTATAGACATACCCAGATCACAACATACACAATAATAAAAATGTGTCATACCATAGATCTGATCAAACCATAAGCAGATCATACCATACATAGTCATTTCAGGTCTAATGATCCTGATCCATCATTGTATTACTAGGCGCATACTTATTTCAGATCATCACTCATTAATAATCCATACCATGCAATCATACTTCAGATTGAAGTATTCATCAATCAACCCCACATTTGCACACACTACACTTAGATCTTAATCTCCTTATATAGCTTAGGCCTTATCTAATACCATGAGTCAAAAACACATTAATTTCAATGGTATTCTTTGATGAGATAAAAATTCCGTTGACATGCTCATTACTATGGGTTAACATGGTAAGGACCCTTGGTATTTAGTAAACCATAGTGCGCAAATTGTATGCACATTTTCTTCTTCATACTCGCGTGTGTATGTGACTTTGCTTTACCAAACCTGCGTATAGACTACTTATCTTCATCATACCTATGTGTGTACACGAATTTTCTTCACAGAACCTATGTATATGTGAATTCTCTTCATCATACCTGCGTGTGTACACGACTTTGCTTCACAGAACCTGTGTATACTTTCTCAAAATTTACCTTCATCATTCATCTATCTCTGACGGGAATTTCTTTCTTTGTCACATCTTAACTAGCCTATAGATACATCTTGTTGACATCTTCATCAAATAGGTTGCTATCGAAAGAAAACTCATCGAGTAGGTACTTGTCATCAAGGACAACACATTCATCATAATGCCAACAATATCCCCCTTTGGACTTGATGGAAACCACTTTGGTGTTTGGTCACCACAACCTGTAGATACATGTAAAATACATCAATCTAAGCACCAATATTTTCAAATCAAACACCAAGTTACTCTCCCCCTTTGACATCAAGGGAAAAGGGATGACCAATGTCGAATGAGGGCTTCTCTTTTCTTGTAGATATATGAGAATTGTAGATATGATCTGCACTTGACCATGCTCCCCCTGAGCACATGTTGAATATGAATTGAATATGACCTTTCCTATAACCAAGGACTCAAACTTACATCAATCACCCAACCAAGTGAGGTTACATATTTGAATCCATCATAACATCAACTACCCATCAATGGGATTACATACATGATTTAATTGACCCTCAATATTCCAAACATGACTAAGTATAACAATAATTATATTATTTCTCTTAACATGACCTTTACATCAAATGACAAATATGACTTTTATAACCAAGACCAAAAGACCTCAATCATAAGAGCATAGCATCATTTAACCAACTACAAGAGTTTCTTCAGCAACATCACAAACATAATGCCAACAATGCATCATTAACAACAAGGCTAATGCTCCCCATGAACCTGTGCTACCTGTTCTTTGTCAGATCTGACCACATCAACTAATACATCAAAGCATCTTTATCAATAAGAAATCATCAATGTCATGTTGTACCAACTCATAGTTCATCATAACTCAATACCACTTATAAGTAACATCAACATAATATAACCATCAACAATCAGAACAAGAAAGCCAAATAATAGTTGTTTGAAGAATCTTAGAGTTTTTTCTTGAGTTTGTCCCACTTTTTCTCTATCAGAGAAAAATATACGCGGATGTCTATGTAGGAACTCGCGTATATACACGACTATCTTTCATAGGACCCATGTATGAAGTGAAATATTAAAACTTCACAACTTCAAATCCCCCTGAGCTTGTACAGTTTGTACTTTTATTTTGTTATCACATCAGATGCAATGTCAGAAATATAAGCAACTAGAATGATAAAAAAAACCATGGGAATCATCATATATTGTTCCTTCTGTGATAGTACATTAATGATCATGATAATGTATCTCACATCATTTTTTCAGTCACTCGGAGAAGTAAGCTGTAGAAACAGTTGACTGTAGTATGGTCAACATTCCCTACGTTTCTGACTGGTGATACTTCTTTCTCCAGATTTGCTTGAAATTTCTTATTATGTGTTGGAACTTATGCAATCTCCTAGTTCTGTTCCACATACTTGTTCTGCAATCAGTGGCCTTATTCCCAAAAGAGTTACAAGAGAAACAATATCCATGAAACCATATTTTCTTCCTTGATTTAGGATATTCTTTAGTAAAAGGATCCTTATCTTCTAATGCATCCATGAAATTTCCATCAGATTCATTAATACTAAATGCCATAAGTACTTGAAGATCTTGATCAGACTCTCCCTCTTCTTGAAGTGATAAACCATCACTATCTTCATGCACATAACAACTTATTTTATTTTCAATTTGTTTCCATTTTGCATGATTTTCTTTATGAGTACACTTAGCAGCATAATGACCAGCTCTACCACAAGCAAAGCACTTGAAGGGAATCTTACCTCTAAACCTTCCTGTGATTGGTTGGATTTTCTTCACAATTTTTTCCTTATCTTCTTCTGATATATAACCTGATTTCTTGTGTTCTTCCTTTTATTTTCCTCTTGCAACTACTTTGAATGCAAATTCTACGATTTCTGAGGGACCTCCTTTTCTCATTTCAAAGGCTGTTAAATTCCCTTGGATTTTACAACAGTAAGGTTCTGTAGGTCTTGCTTTTCTTCAATGGCAGACACTTTTGACTCGAATTTTGGAGTTAGAGATCTCGAGATTTTTTCTACTAAGGTTGAGCCTTTTATATCTTCACCCATATTTCTCATAGAATTCACAATATCATCTATTTGAAGGAAGAAACTTGCAATAATTTCATCATTATGCATTATGAGAGTTTCATATTGAATTCTAACAATTTGAATTTTAGTACCTTTTACCTTGTCATCGCCTTCATAGCTCTCAATGATCTTGTCCCATATGTCCTTGACTGAATTTAAATGCATGAATTTGACAAATTTTGATTATGCCAGACTTCCCAATAATGCATTGACAACTTTTGCATTGGTTTCATATTTCTTATTTTCTGCTGCATCTATGGGAATGGTTGATGGATATTGATAACCTCCTTCTACGATTCCCCATACATATACTCCAAGTCTTTGCAGATAATTTATTGTTCATATCTTCTAGAATATTAGATTAATTCCATTGAACAGTGGTGGCCTGATAGTAAATACTCCTTCAAGACTTCCCATCATGACGAATCCCCTTCAAGCGATCAAGATTCTTCAGAAGAACCTGCTCTGATTACAATTGTTGGGAAAAATACTGAGGGGGGGGGGGGGGGGGTTTGAATTAGTATTCTAAAACATACATTAGTTTTTTCTTTTCTTACTTTGATTTATGTACGCGAATTTACAGAGGTAAACCTGCATATGTACGCGAATGTTATGTAGACAACCAACATATATTCAGTGAAATTATATTTCAGTTAATTTCTCATATGTTATACTTAAACCAGTGCAGCAATGATTCATTAGACATTTGATAATTATTAAGCATGTGCAGTAAGAACAAAATAAAGCATCACACATAATCAACACACATAAAAAAAAAGATTTAAGGTGGAAACCCAATGTGGTAGAAAACCACCACTATTGTCGTCTCTATCTTCAATTTTATTATTATGAAAAATTCTTACAAACTTGCACTGGCGTAGACCCATACCAACACGTAGGCACCTACCTACAAAATGATACAACCTTCACTCATTCTCTAGCACCCACTAGAAGGAAGCGCAAATCCACTGATCTCGTTTACCAGCACCCACAGGAAGAGAGCTACAACCCCCTGATTTGATCACCATCTACTATTGGAAGGAAGCTTTGACTTCCTCATTAAAGGCTCCAACCCTCAGCACCATCGTGGACCACGTTTCATAAATTTTCACATTGGATCCACCTACTTCAACACATTACAACATGTAGGCCACTTTTCATCAAATTTTCAGACTGGACCCACTACCATCATTTAATCCCAATACCATATATCAAATTGAAACAGATCATTGTACCAAATCATTCAACCAATCACTGATCCCCAATCACATAAAACTAGTAGCATCATCCATACTCAATACATCACTATCATAACCAAATCAACATGAAGACTTCATTGACAGACAACGGAAGCATATCAAGACTGATTAGAATGATCAAACACATTCTTTAGCAGAAACCCTAGCTTTCATAAAAACTTATCATAAAGCATTCTCACGTGTATGCATTATACGCACTTTTCAGGAAAAAAACCCGTGTATAGATTTTTCTATACTGCAGAATCAATACACTACTACTCAAAAGAGTATTTGCATATGTACACGCCTTACCAAAGACAAACCCGCGTGCCAATCGGAAATTACCAACTCATAGTTGTGCTACACTTCAGAACTACAGACATACCTAGATCACGACATACACAGTAATAAACATGTGCCATACCACATATCTAATCGAACCATAAGTAGATCATACCATACATAGTCATTTCAGGTCTAATGATCCTGATCCATCATTATATTTCCAGGTGCATACTTATTTTAGATCATCCACTCATTAATAACCCATACCATGCAATCATACTTCATATTGAAGTATTCATCATACGTGAATGACTTACTTAACGCAGTTGAATCCCAAAAATGATATCTAGTATTCATCAATCAAACTCACATTTGCACACACTACACTTAGATCTTCATATCCTTATATAGCTTAGGCCTTAGCTAATACCATGAGTTGAAACCACACTAATCCCGATGGTATTCTTTGATGGGATCAAATATCTATTGGCATGCTCATTACTATGGGCTAATACCATGGCAAGGACACTTGGTATTTAGTAAACCATAGTGGACAAAAAATACATGCCTTTTATTCTTCATACACACGTGTGTACGCGACTTTGATTTACCAAACCTATGTATACACTACTTCTCTTCACCATACCTGTGTATGTACACAAATTTGCTTCATAGAACCTGTGTATATGCGACTTCTCATCATCATACTTGCGTGTGTACATGAATTTTCTTCACGAAACCTACGTATACTTTCTCAAACTTTACATTCATCATTCCTCTGTCTCTGACTGGTATTTCTTTCTCTGTCACATCTGAACTGGCCTGTAGATACATCCTGGTGACATCTTCATCAAGTAGGTTGCTATAAAAAGACAACTCATCGAGTAGGTTTCCATCAAGTACAAAACATTTATCGTAATTCCATCACTTGTTGGTATATGGTTCGAGGGGGGGGGGGTACTTCCACCGCCCCACCATGAATTGATGGGATGGGATGTGGCATTACCTCCCCCAAAAGTGCATTGATTCTCTACCATATTTAAACATGAATGATTGTTTGAGTTCATGGGTTACCATTTTGACTTAAAATTTAGTGTTAAATGATCAATTCAATTGAGGATTGGGCATATCCATGGTTTGCATTCTTGGTTATTCATGGTCACAAGATGACCCTATCCAAAGCACATAGAATATGATAGATGGTCACCTCAAGAGGAAAATGGTGATGATTTGGTTTTATGAACTTAGTTGGCACAAAAGTCACAATCCTCTGTCAATCAATACAACTCAATTGACAACATCATGGTTCTTCATGAGATTGGAGGTATCTGAAAATGATATTTCTCGGAAGGTAATCATTCCAATATATTAAATATCTTGGTCTATTAGGAGTTTTTTCCTTCCTCAACTCTTTGTCACTTTACAGGGGCTTCAAAAGATCTTAGTCTTTTCTCCCCCTCTCCCCTGTACAATAGAGCCTTTTTCAACCTCTTTCTATCTCACAACCATATATTCTAACTTTTATTATCAATTTCCTAGCTTTGTTGGCCTTTCTATAGAAGTTTATTATTTTGGAGACTCACCATTTTTGTGACTCAACTCTAGGATGTTTCTTTCAATATTTGTAGATACCTCTCCATCTCCATCACTCCTCTCATGTTTGTATTCATTCCTAGCTTCATTGCGTAGTATGTTTCCCCCTCGTTGATCATCATGCCTCATTAAAGAGTGTGGGTGAGAAGGCGGGGTTCTTGGGTTTCCTCTCTACATGTACACGATAGTTTTCCTTCCCAATTGAGAGCCACTAACTCCACCCAACATTATAGATAACACACCCCATTTCCCATTCAATTTGAAATTAAACAGGTTGAGCATGGTATTTCAAGGGAGTATCTTGGACAATGAGATCTTAACAGATATGGGTGACTAGGTATTTGACACAGGTGATACTTGTGGAAAGTACAACCAATATATGTATATCATCGAAATAAATTGGAATCTTAAACTCTTATTGGGAAAGGTGTTATTGGACAAAAAATGAGGCTAAAGAGGAGGTTCTACTAGTGTTGGATGGAATTCAACTTACTTTGCAGTCCCTAGATAAAATACCTAGTCGTGTGGAAGCCCACTTTGGAATATCCCCTAACTCTAGCTACTCATCTGGAAGCAACAAGGAACCCATTGCAGTTGAAGCTACAAACTATAATAAGTCCAAATGATGGTTTTCTTTATGCTTATTGTTATGAATTTTTGGTTTTAGTCTCGAGTGTTATAGTCTGATTGTGGCCTTCATGGCCTAGATTTAACTGTGAATTTTCTAATTAGTTCGATTAAAATTAGAAATCAATTTATGTGCGTCCTTGCTAAACTTTTCATTTTGTATCTGGTTTCGTTTCCTTAGCGACGAAATAGTATGACCATTCTCATGTTTTTTCAGTTTTTCTTGATTCGTGAATATAAATTTAACCTTCACAAAACAAAATATTGATATACATTGTTGCTATTTGCTCTCAAATAATGCACACATGATGCCTTCTAGTAGAGACAAAATATGTTATTTGTGAAAGACATAATTACCTCTATAACAACAAAATTGACTTTATAAAACCAAAAATATTGTTCTGAATGGCTATGGTTCTATTTTATACATTTTATATATTAATAACATGATAATGAATGGATGCTTTATGTGATATTGCAAGTCAAGTTAAGCTTGTTGATTAAGTGCTATTATCCAATGTAATCATAGGTGTAAATGTCAAAGGCTAGTTTACAAGCCTTCCTTTGGAAATGTAATTAGTATTCAATTGTTGTTTTGCAATCATTTTGTTTGGTGGTAAAATTTCTTGTTATAATAGATAATAAGTCCATAAGTCATGTTGTTATATGTTCTTCTACTATGCAATCATGTTCCCTAGTAGTAAAAGATAACACAAGTGTTTTTATAAAATAAAAATTTCTTTTCTAATAAGAACATTGGCATTTGCTTTTGTCTCAAGATCCTTAGAAAGATAATATTCTAATTTCAATATTCATGCTTTCTATAATTTTTTATGTAGAGGCATTATAATATAGTGCATATATTATTTGTAAAGATTGCATGGAAAATGAATCTTTTAGGTTATGTGTTTTTGTGCAAAGTAGTGTTAAAATATTGCCTTAACCATTAAATACTATATATATATTTTAATTGTAGAAAAATAAGGTTGATGCATCATAGGCTTGTACAAAAGTGAAATTAGAGGTTTTAAATCTCCCATGTCTACTGCAAAGGTCCAAGTTTAGCTTGAAAACTTTTGCATGAAAATCCTATGGACATTTAATTCCTAATTGTCATGTTGATGTTTGTTGAGAATGCTTCCTAGTATGATAACTAACATTCAAATTCTAGATCATTGACATTACTATGTGCCCTTTGTGTAGTTCTTGCTTACTACACCATATTGAAGATCAAAAGTGATATTTGTATACGGGTAAAATCACCTTTTTACGAGCAATGAAACTTAAGTGCTTTGTACAATGCTATAAAGAAATGAAAACAAAGCAATTAAAACACTAAAAGGTAGTGAATGCACACTTGCATCAAGCAACTATTGCTTTAAGGATACATTCAATGGGGTAGGTGTCACTGCCCACCCAACCAATCATAGTATAGATAAATGTCATTATAGATATTATGTCTCAATGCTAATTCTCAAGCTATATGAAATGATCATCCATAATCAATAGGCATCTTTATGGCATAAAATAATTGATTACAAGGCTTAATGTACAAACAAGTAAGAGAAATGTAAACATGATTTAAATTTCCAAATATTCCTTCACTTATAAATTATTGAATGAAAATTTGATTTGACGCTCTATGAACTTTAGATATTGTATATGTGCCAATTTCAGTAGCCAATTAATTTTAGATATTGTTTATCATATGTCTCTAAAATCAATTTTTTTCTCTATTGCTCTATTTTTCATATGATTATAGGTAAAATATTCGTCGATCTAGATTCTCGACCATATCAATAAACTCTAGAGTGAAACAAATCATCTTTTCATGTAGCTTGAGAATTATGTATCAAGATATAATATCTATAAAGTCTTTTATCTCTACTGTGATTAGTTAAGAGAGAAATGATACCTACCTCTTGTAACAAATCCCTAAAAGTAATGGTTGCGTCAAGAAAGTGTTCATTCACTACTTTATAGTGTTCTCAATGCTTTGGAATGCTACTCAAAGAATTTAAGTTTCATTGCTCCTACCATGGAAATTTTGCCTCTATACAAACAAGAAAGAGTAAAAAAAATATGAATTCAATTTCTAAAGATACCTTTTCTCATAGAATCTTGAATGAAAATTTTGGATTTGATGCTTTGTGAAATTCATATATTGTATATCTATCAATTTTAGTAGCTAGTTAATTTTAGATATTGTTTACCATAGGTCTCTAAAAACCCTTTTTTCTCTACTAATCTATTTATGGTATGATTGTAGGTAAACTATTTCTTAATATATATTTTCATCCATAGCTCATGAAACATTTTTAATAGTGCTCTTTCTTATGTTATTAGATATTTGTTATTTGTGTGAAAGTGAAGTTAGCTTCATGATTATTTTTTTTGCATTTTTCCTTTTGTAAGAATGCCCTTAAAGGAAAATTCATCCTATAATATTTCTTTTTTCCTTGAGTAAAAATTGAATTTGATGTGTTAGGAAATTTAAATGTCATATTTAAATGAATTAGGTGAGCTATTGAAAATGAACACAAAAGGAAAATAGAGAACAAATAAAAAGAACATATTTAATATTGAGTGCCATGTATAATATGTCAAAGGATTGAATGTGATGTATTCAATAAATTGCAAATAAATGCATAGAAAGAAATGGACATAATTTATAGTATTAAATGCACAATAACCTCTATTGGATGCCACTAGTTGGCACATCTTTGAATATGTAGACATTAATGAACCATGAACAAATTGTGAGATAAATAAATTCATAAATGAGCTAAACAATAAACATGATCCAATTAGGAACAAAACATGATGTGAAACACAAAACATAGAACAATGGAGTAGCATATAAAATAGTCATAAAATATCCACCACAAGAAAAACAAGCCATATGCCAAATAATCAATAAAATGGTTGAAGTAACAAACAAAACACCAAATCCAAAAAACTAGCCCCGTCCTTAAATGTCTTGTGCCACATTATAGAAAGATGATTTTCATGTTTTTTTTGTGGATAGTAGTGTCCATTATGATTGAAAATATAAAATTTTCTATAGTGTTGAATGGGTGTATTATTATGTGCTCCTTTGGAGTTTTTTCATGGTGCAAAATAGTTAAGATAAAAAAATAATTATTTCTATATGAGAAAATTTTCATTTGTAAGGGAAGTCAACCTAAATGCTCCATTAAGAAATACATAGAAGTAAATGCAAAGTAATGAATACATCATAGAGTAGTGAATGTACACTTACTAGTAGCAAATCATTTTTTATCTAGCTTGTTGTTGACGTTGCGATCAACACCCTCCAAAATTTTGCTCACACTTGAATTTTGGAGCCTATTGAGGATCTTACGATCTGTCATTATATGGTCATTTCATGGTCGCTCAAATTTTTTTTTCTAAATGTTCGAGTCTTCTTCTCAAACTTTAAGTGTCAAAGACACTATATCACACATGCTCATACCTTGATGAATTCATAAGTGCACTTTATGTTTGCAAGCTTGAATAGGAATAGTGTGGTCCATAAATATGGTTCTTGTGAAATGTTTAACCTATGTTGATAGTCAATGCACACTCTGCATTGACAATCCCTCTCACATTGTTTGCAATTATACTTCTATTTTGGTGAGTTTTCCCAATTGTCGTTTTTGCGCACCTTTGTTTTCAAAAATGTCGCTTTCGCGTTCATGACTATTGTTTTTGCTTGATTTAATTTTAACAAGTGGTGTTTTCATGTTATTTTCACTCTATTATGTGTCTCTTTCGATTTCTTTAGCATTTACAAATGTTGTTTTCATGTTTTCTTGTTGTTGCAGGTGTTGCTTCTAACCATTTTTACTCTTGTATGTGTCGCGCCTTTGCAGATCACCAGTGGTAACTCTAGAGCACTCTTCTACGTTATATGTTCCTACATATCATAAGGATATGCAATAGACACATTGCTACAACTTAGCGTAGTTTCTAGTCACAGTCGACACTCTTGTTGCAACTTGTATTCTAAGTGTGGAAATGTGTCGTCTTAACCGTCGCACTTTGAAATAAGTGTCGCTTTGCTATTGTATCAAGGTGTGACCACTATTCATGAGTCATGTCCATTTTCCTAGCTTGTATTGATGGCATTCATGTGTGTGATACATGTTTGAGTCTCATTCGGATGCTTTTCCCCTTCTTACTCTACTGGTACCACACGTGGCCATGCTGGAGCTATTCTTGTCCTCCTGCCCAGTGCAAATTGTGAACGCAAGAAACCTCTTATTAGGTGACAAGCATAGCATATTCATGAGCCTCATTGATGATATCTATTCCTCCTATACTTGTGCATTGAGACTTTATTAAGAAAAAATCCTATGACTTCACAATGAGAGTCTCCCAAACATGGTCACCTAACCCTTGTTGGTTGCACAGACTCATTGCACTGAGTTTTGATTATCTCTTCATTTCATAGCACATGGGGAACTTATAAATAGCAACAAGTATCTCATCTATCCCCTTGAAAAAGAAAAATATATAATGAAAAGGCTCTCCTCCCTCCATAATGTAGTGAAGCATTTCCTAGGATATGTGACCTAAATTTTTGCTGCCTCCCTCACTGAACTGTACATATCCTCTTCCAGTGAGCACTCATAGGTGTAAAGCACATATTTAGTGAAAATTAAGCCATTGTTGAAGAAAAATTTTCCCAACAAAATGATATCCCTTTTAGAGTGCACTTCTTGAAAACAAGGACCTTCTAAGTGAACTTTAGGAAAACAAGGACCGTTTATCTCTTCAGAGCGCACTTATAGAAAAAAAAGGACCTTTTGAGTGGACTTTAGGAAAAAAATGACCCTTTATCCCTTTAGAGTGAACTTATGGAAAACAATGATCTGAAAATGGAATGTACTTGTTTAAGGGTGCAAGGTATCCATTTCCCAAAATTTCAAATTGAGCTATACACTCCAAGTGACCTCTGAAATTGTGAAAACTTCTTACTTCTTATACAGAGATAGACTGTAGGGGCATTCACTGGACATGTCACCTCTAAAGAGAGGATGAGTTCCAGAGGCTACCTGGCCCTCTACAGGCTCTGCCTAAAGAAATAATGAAGTTAACACTTAGAATTCTTTGACATACACATACTTGAAATTTGATGTCTTGCGGAATAAGACAAATAACTTTCTGCAGCTGAGTAGGTGATTATGTGTGTATGAAAGTTATGTATATTTGCTGTTTAACACTTTATATCAGTTTTTTTTAGCATATCATCTTCAGCAAATAAAAACATCAAAATGATAAAGCAGTTCACCCCCTTCTCTGGGCTACATCTGCTGGACCAAGCCTCTCAAACTAGGCTTGTCCTCTTGTATTAAAAATGCTACAAAGGCTAATACAAGAATAAGAGTGTCTCGAAAGACAGATCTGACTGTAAATACAGAATCAGAAGATAGGAATTAGCTAAACATGCTCTTTCTCAAACACTAAACAGTGAAATTGTACCTTGTATAGTACTTTTCCCCAATTGTCCCTAGTGGCCCTTTAGACTTGCATGGAGAATTTCGAGGTGAAGATGACCTCAATTGGTTCTGAAACCTCTGCCATTAGACTCAGAATGTCGAAAATAGCAGAAAAAGGCTTTTGAATCACCAAAAATGGATGAACATAGCCCCCAAACAACTCCAACACTGAAATGGCCCTGGTGGCCCTGAAAGCTTCCCTGAAGCTAAACAGTGAGAAGAATTCCTCAAAAGGAAAAACGAGCTGTAGAAATGGATTCAGAATGCTGAAAACCTTCAGGAATGACCTTCGTTCCACATTCACTGGCTGCACAATTCCCAATGCAGCTCCCAAACTGATTTGGCCCTAGTGGCTCCTGGAACTTCCACGAAGCAAAATCACCTGCAAACGGCCTCAGATGGCTGTGAAACCTATGCCAATGGCTTCAGAAGGTCGAAGAGACCCAAAATAAAAAAAAAATTCGTCTTCAAAGGCCTCTCCTAGCAGAAGTTATGCCACATTTACTCCATTAGTCAGTTTCACCTTGAGAAACTCCACTAATTGTGGAGGAACTTTGGATAAGGGCGCTAAAATGGTTGGTGGCGCCAAACATGGAACAACCGCCGAAAATTTCTCCAAACGTGGCCGCACGGTTATCGTGGCAATAAATGTTATGTCTATCCGTTTTCATATGCGGCAATAAATTTCTGCGGAATATTCCACGTTCCAATCCGACCTGGGGCCACGTGGCGGCCTCTGGGCTAGCCACGTGGCGCCCTTCCATTGGCTGCAAATGGAATATTCCCCAGAATATTCTGTGGAATATTCCACGGAATATTCCCAGAATATTCTGTGGAATATTCTTTTTTTTAATAAAATTTTCCACAAAGTCAAATTTGGCATTTTTTATGGAAATTGAGAAATCTTCAAACTTGAATAACTTCTGCATACGGCGACCGTTTTTCGAACCGTTCACGGCGCCGGAATCAGGAAGACGAGATCTATCCGGTCGTTTAGGTTCAAACTAGTTCTGAGCACTTTCATTTTTGACCATTTTACGACACTTGGTCCTGAGCTCCTGATCAAACAATGACCTTCTGATCGAACTTCGATAAAACAAGGAGCTTCTGAGCACACTTCAGGAAAACAAGGACACTTTTTCCCTTCCAAAGTGCACAACACACTCTCAATCAACAACCGAGTATCCTTGTCCATTTTCACCATGCCTTGCACCCTCAATGTGCCTCTTTGGAACGCTGTGCACTCTTAAGAAATAATGTGCCCCTCCTTGTCTCTTGTGATTGTGCCTTGTACCCAAGTAGTCTCTCTCTCTCTCTCTCTGAGTGCTTGGCGCACTTTTAGTCCACAATCAGGGCCTCCCTTAGTCATTGTGAAACTTTATTGTTCTCTCATTTTTTCCTTCTCCTTTGAGCCTAGCACATGATGTAGTTTTAGTTATAAGATAATTACACTACCTATTTCACTTGTCCACTGCATTGGACCCTAAATACCCCCTCCTCATAGCACATGGCACACTATTCGTGAACAATGGTTCCTTTCTCAGCCACTGTTAAGCTCAAATTCATTCTCCTCATCAATCCCTTCCTTCTATGGGCCTTTTACATGCCTATCACAAGTAGCTTCTTCCATGAGAAAAGTAGGATAGAATAGATAGTTTTAGGACTGATTTTTCCTTGTCATTAGTGATCTTCATTGGTAGGTGTATCTACTAAACAAGGAAAGATGATGGTAAAGGAATATGTCAAGGAGAAGAAGCAAAGAATCACTTTCAGAGAAGAAGCAAAAAGAAGAACCATCATGAAGACATGTAGCAGATCCTGGATCAAGTTAGAATGAAAAAATCACATATTGACTCAAAAGATTCCAATATTGATGCAAGACCCTTTGGAGGATGAAGATGAAGATCAAAGAAGATCTTTCACGAAGATGAAGTACTGATCAAATCTATCATGAAGAAGTCAAAAACATAGCAGCAAAGACAACAACTTGGTATTTCAAGATCATCTTGAAGTCCATACCATCATTGTAAAGTTGTTACTTGTACAAGTTTCATCATAGTGTCATATGTGTTCATGTATCTTTCCACATCATAGGTGGATGTAATGATGTAATTATCAAAAGGATAAGGACAAAATGTAATGAGTGGAAGTCCAAGAGTCATATGTAGACTATGAAAAGTCACATGTGGACAAATGAGTCAAATACTAGTTCAAAAGTCATTTTGGAAGTCCAAGAGTCATGATGGAAGTTCAAGAGTCATGAGGATATGAAAGGTCATTCCTCTTGTTATAAAAGAAACCTCATAACTCAATCAAAGGGATTTTGGAGTCTTATGATTTGGATATCTAGCCTTGGCTTCTCTAACTTGACATAGGAGATAAGACCATTCACTGGAGAAGAAATAAGTGACTTAATGTTCCACTACTGGAGCTAGTGGCTCACCATTGTAACATTGTACATATATATTTAAGACTATTCTTTAGATGTATGTGGTATATTTTATTTTCATGTGTGCTAAAGAAATTGAATTACTTCATTGGCTTTGGCGCTTATCTTGTTGAATGTGTGTTGTATTTTCTTTAATGATCGTTGTGTCTATGTGAACTATTTCGCTAGACAACTAACGAATCCTTCCTTGCTCTTGTGTGCCTATATTAGGATAGTACTATTACTTTCCTTCTAGAGACTTACTCTTGTCTACACTTTCATGAAGGCCTCCTTATACACATTGCAATTTTTGTTTCACAATGTCAACTTACTTATTTGTTTAAAGGTTATGTGTATAATCTCTTATGTTATCCATTGTAACCAAGACAAAACTTAAGTTATGTTGTTTAGGTCGATACTCTAGATGGGGCTCTTACTCTAAACTATGTGAGGTATAATTTGGACTTCACACTGGGGAGACACCCTGTATGCTAGCGGTATCGAACACTGTCAATATTCTGATGCTGGAAGGAGGGCTAGATGACAAGTTGTGCCCATTGAGTCTGTTTTGAATCTCTTGTCTTAAATGGATCTTCCTAAAATCATACTCATTAGAGAAATTTTGAGGTCTAAAATGGGCCTCCTAAGGTATATTATAAAATAATAGTGGAAATAATAAAATAAAATTAGATTACATCATCAAATTTTGGAGGGAAAAAATAAAAAAATACTTTTTCAACTCGTATTTTCAACTTATCTACTTATGTGTTTTAATCAAATTTTGAGTGGAAGCACTTGTTGGATGCGTAATTTAATTATTCATCCAAGGATTACCCATGTTGCATACTTTTGATGGACCCTACTACACAAAAAATGATAAATACTTGAAAAAATGTGTTTGCAATCATATTTTCCATGTATTTATAATTTTTTGTGTAGAAGGGTCCATAAAAAATATGCAATATGGTTACTCCTTGGATGAGGAATTAAAATTTTACATCCAACGAGTGCTCCCTCTCAAAATTTGAGTAAAAATGTAGGGAGATAAGTTGAAAATATGAGTTGAAAAAGTATTTTATTTATTATTATTATTTTTAATATTTTACTTTTTCACTCCAAAAATGGTGAATCATCCCCCATGGTTGACATCATAATCTTGAATCCTATTAGTTCTTATATAATTTATTTTGGTTGTACAATTTTGTTTCGAGGCCCATTTTAGACCTCAAAATTTATGTAATGCCCGGGTTGTTTTTTAGATAGATCCAATGGTCAAATTTTAATCCCCGATGAGCCTATTTATCACTTGTGCTAATTAAAGTTTTATGGTGAGGATGGAACATCCATAGACAAAGCACATTTCTAATTTCCTCAAGTTTTGTGAATTTTATGAAATCGATTGTGAAGATGTTGCTTGTGTGATTTTCTTCCTCACACTTAAAGGTCAAGTTAACTGATGGTGTCATACCCTCCCATCTGCTTCCATTCATTCATTTAATCAATTCCTTAATGAGCTTCATAAATACTTTTATAGGTATGATTCACGAGATGTTCTCAAAAGGATTAATCAACTTAGAATGAAATATAATGAGTCAATTGAGGATTTTCCAATAGATTTCTTCACATGTGTTATGAGTTTCTAGAAGAAGATAAAGATTGGGATTTCTTTAAATAAAAGTTTCAATGTTTGGTTCAAATATCCTTGAAGCAATATGAATATAAATCCTTGGTTAATATTTCTCCCCCAAATTTCATTATTCATGACACATTTCTAGTTTCAAAGGAGGAATCTACCACTCCTTTTATTCCTTCTCCTCCTCCTTCTGATGTTGGCATTGGAAAATCCATAAATTAGATTGTTGACCCATTCATCCGAGATCTCATCCAAAAAAACGTTGAATGTAAGGTGAAGGTTAATCCCTTTCTCTTTCAAGATGATATTAACACTCATAACTTCAATATTGAATCTGATTTAATTAAAAACATGACCTATTCAAGGGATGGATCTCCTCCTCTATCATCCTATTCTCATAGCCCCTTATCCCTTGCTCTGCTTGATCAGTCTCTTCCAAATCCAAGTATCGGTTTGGAGCAAGGTATTCACATTTCATAGGTAGAGGAGAAACACGGTGAAGATTATTTTGATCTTTCTTCTCTTTTTCAAAGTCCTCTTTGTCAAAATGGTGTTCCTCCATCCTTGGTTGATTTTGAATCTACTAATATTGGTATTCAATCAAATGAAATTAATTTTCCTAATCCATCTAAAGCCTTGGGTAACCATCATTATCATAATAATGATTCTGTCAATGAATATGACGATGAATTCCCAAGTGCACCAACTCATCTTTCAGTTTCTCAAGAAGACTTTGATTCAAAATATCTAGGCCTTAATTCTAGTTAAATTAAAGAAGATTGTCTTATGTAAACTTCCTCTTCAACTCACTATTCCTTGTGCCCTACTATTTGCAATTCCTTGAATTGTTAAGAAGATACACCATGCTCTTCAAGTTCATCTTCTAATGAGTTGAATTTTGGATTGACACAAGGTAATGAGGTTATCTGTAATGAAGATGAAAGTAATGAAATCATCAATTATTCATTCCATTCCTTATTATTTCCGGTTTTGCATGAGGACAATTCTTCAAATTAGGTTCCTCTTAATATTTGTCCATCTATAGATTTAAAATTATAGGGATATTACAACTTGAGTAACCTATTTGTTGAACTTGGAAAATATGATCAAATCGGTGATGTAGATGGTTTCCATCCAGATAATAGTGATCTTATTGAAATTACTGGTAGTAGTTTTACACACATCATGCCTGATCGGATCCAATATTCAATATGCAATTCTACAATACTTGAAAGTTAGTAGACTTGTCAAGAAGTCGAGGCAATTCAACTTTCGTTGATGGTTATGTCAACTTCTTGCAATCTTGATAAGATTCCAGGACCTAATCATATATGTATTTTATTGCAAGACTCTTTTCTTTGCATGGTTTCACTGGATGCAAATTTATTCTTGGAATATTTTGGATATTTCGGATATAGATTTTCTAATCTTCAAGATTTGGTTTCTGGTTGGATTGAGGATTATGTTTTAGTTAATTTGTCTTAAAGCAATTATCTTGTATACAACTTGGGTTTGTAGTGTATACCTTTCATGGATACACAGAGCTATGAAGTTGATAATTATAAATATATCATATGTTGAAGGATTCATACCTATCATATACTTTTGAAAATAATAAGCTCCTAGTCGTTCTTGTGAATTTCATGATGATAATAATTTTCATTTTTGCATTGGATGTCCTCTTTAGTGTTAGTAAATGCTTGAATTATCTGGTGAGTCAAGTTCCTCTTTCTGATCTACATGCTTGCATATTATATCTTGACTGGTTTCATGTATTTTCTATACTAGAATTCATTTTCAATTTGTTCGATGATTGTAACTAGATACAAGTAAATGGTTTGTCACATTCAATATGTGAGGAAGATGATTTTATGGTTCAAATAATTTGAAAATATTTTCAAACTGATCTCTCTTTATTATCCACTAACCGAGAGTCTTATGCCTTAATCGTTCCATCTGATCATATTGTTGGCCTTAGAAACTATCATTTAATTGATCATTTTCCCACATGTATATCTAATGATAGTTGTTTTACATTGTTGGATCCTTATGGTTTATCATCTCACTGTTCAAATACTTGTCAAGTGATTGAGGTACTTCAACCTTCATTGATGATTATGTCTGGTCCTCACTATCTTTGCAAGAATTATGAATATGATTAGATTCATCTTCCCTTACAAGATTATCATCTTGATTCCATGCCATTAATTGGAGGTTTATTTCAATGGTTTTAGGGTTTTCAAGAGGATGGTTTTGAATTTCATGATCCAATTTATGATTTCCTAGAATCATATTTCTTAGCAAGCCCTTATGCTAACAACAAGCTTCGATATTTCCAGATGTTTGTTATACAAGAAAACAAAAATGAAGGCACATTCATAGGAATCCCTTGAGGTTTATTTGATTTTGGTTTTAACCGAAAAGGTGAGGTTGAAAATTGGTTAAATTTAATTAGTATGACACATCTTCTTCTTCTAGCAAAGACCTTCTATATTTTGTGCAAGATATTCAAGTTCTTATCATTTCTATTACAGATTATGTTATATCGGTTTTAATTACTTATATCTTTTTTATTTCAGGTTGGGAACAACTACGGTGGTTACATTGGAAGTTTCATTACACTTGATCCCGAACTTCTAGTTGGTTAGGTTAGGAGTAGGTCTAGTTGCATTCTAGTTTGTCTTCCACCCATCCTACACTTACTCTCCATCTAGTCTTTGCATTTGTTTTTTTTTCTTAATTTTTGTTCTACATGTTTCCTTTAGTTTAGTTCTATATTTTATTTGATCACGATTTCTTGTTTTGTGGTGTCTTTTATTTCATGTTTTTTTAATAAAACCCTACATGAAAGATGCTCCTTTTGGCACAAAAGACAATGTGGGAAAGCTTTAAAATGGAAATTAGGACGATGAAAAATGCTTGGCTAATGTTTTACCTCTTCTCTATTTGGATTTATATATCTTTAAAGTCACCGATGTATAAATGGAAGATATGATTCATTCTAGATGGAAATATTTTGGATGAACTGTGAAGTCTGTATATTTATTAAGATCTTCATTCTGACTTAGCCTTGTATTGAATGGTGTTTTCACTTGTTGACTCAATCGAGTAGAGAAGGGAGATGAGAAAAACTTTAAAAATAGTAGATTGAATTTAGTTATCATTCAAATCCCTTAAACGAGGAAGAACCTCTCCTGCTCTCAATAAGTCAGGATCCCTTTTCCACCCGAGCTATAAAGGTTCAATAAATGCTTCAAGCATATCTTTAAGAAAATAAAATAATGGGTGAAGAAGAGAAATGATTTTTGTGAAAGAGGTGAAGCAAGAAAATTCATCGGGGTACTGAACATGCTCACTGGTAGCGAAGCGATGCTTGTTTCTCCTTGAGGTGACTCCTTCTTGGTACTAACCAAGCTCGCTGGTAGTAGAGCAACACTGGGGAATGTGATTAAAAATCTCATTATACTTATTATCCTTCTCCCCCTTCGAAAAGGTTGAGGTGTGACTAGTCTTATGTTTATGTGTTTCAAGCTGAGAAAATAATAGAAGAGACTATATATTTAACCAAGATACATGGAAAATTTGGGGTAGTCTATATGGAAAATCATTACTTCTAGAAAGAGTAAGACCTTGCACTTAAAAATAAAACCTGAATAGAGAAGCTGGAGTTCTACAAGTGTGTCACCAAGTGTTGATAATGCGATCATCACCCTCCAAAAAATTTTCTCACACTTGAATTTTGGATCCTAATGAGGATCTTATGATTTTTCGTTCTATGATCATTTCATGGTCGATTTATGTTTTTCTAAATGTTCAACTCTTCTTCTCAGGCTTTAAGCGTCCAAGGCAATTTATCACACATGCTCAACCCTTGATGAATTCATAAGCACACATTCTTTATGAAAGTTTGAATAGGCATAACATGGTCCATTAATATGGTGTTTTCTCAATGTTCAACCTATGTTGAAAGTCATTGCACACTCTCCATTGACAATCCCTCTCACTTTATTTGCAATTGTACCTATATTTTGGTGAGTTTTCACAACTGTCATTTTTGCGCACCTTTGTTTTCACAATTGTTGCTTTCACGTTCGAAACTGTCGTTTTTGCTTGCTTTCATTGTAACAAGTGTTTTCTTCATGTTATCTTCACTCTGTCATGTGTCACTTTCAATTTCTTTAGCATTTGCAAATGTCGTTTTCACATTTTTTGTTGTTGTAGGTGTCGCTCATTAGGGGAATTTTGAGGTCTAAAATGGGCCTCCTAAGGAAAGTATAAAATAATTGTGGAAAAAATCAAATAAGATTTGATGACATCATCAAATCTTAGAGGGAAAAAAGAAAAAAATACTTTTTCAACTCGTATTTTCAATTTATCTCCCAAAGTTTTTACTCAAATTTCGAGTGGGAGTACTCGTTGGATGTAAAAATTAATTCCTCATCCAAGGAGTACCCATGTTGCATACTTTTGATGGACCTTGCTACATGAAAAATGAGAAATATATGAAAAACGTGATTGCAATCACGTTTTTTCATGTATTTCTCATTTTTCACGTAGTAGGGTCCATTGAGAGTATGAAACATAGGTACTACTTGGATGAGGAATTAAATTTTGCATCCAACGAGTTTTACCACTCGAAATTTGAGTAAAAACTTTGGGATATAAGTTGAAAATACGTGTTGAAAAAGTAGTTTTATTATTTTATTATTTTTTAATCTTTTTATCTTGTTACTTAAAAAATGGTGAATCATCCCCCATGGTTGACATCATCATCTTGAATCCTATTGGTCCTTATAAATTTTATTTTGGTTGTACATTTTTCTTAGGAGGCCCATTTTAGACCTCAAAATTCCCCTAATGTCTAACCATTTTTACTCTGGTATGTTTCATACCTTTACACATCACTAGTGGAAACTATAACGTACTCTTCTACATTGGATGGTTCTAAATATAATAAGAATACATGACACATTCCTACAACTTAGCACACTTTCTGGTCACAATCGATACTCTTGTCGCAAATTGTGTTCTAAGTGTCGCAATGTGTCATCTTAACTGTCACACTTAGAAATAAGTGTCGCTTTATTTTTGTCTCAAGGTGTGACTGATACTAATTAGTCATGTGAATTTTCCTAGCTTGTATTAATGGAATTCATGTGTGTGATCCATGATTAAGTCTCATTCACATGATTTTCCCTTTCTTACTCTACTGGTCCCACACTTAGCCATGCTGGAGCTCTTCTTGGTCCTCCTGCCTAGTGCAAGTTGTGAACACATGAACCCTCTTATCAGGTTATGAGAATATCCTATTCATGAGCCTCAATTATGATATCTCTTCGTCCTACACTTGTGTAATCAGCATTTCTTAATACCATCTCTTATGACTGCAAATTGAGAGTCTCCCAAGCATGATCACCTAACCCTTGTTTCTTGCACATACTCACTGCATTGAGTTTTGATCATCTCTGCCTTGTATAGTGCATGGGGCACTTCTAAATAACAAAAATGATCTCATCTAATCCTTTGCAAAAGTAAACTGTGCAATGCAAAGGCTCTCCTCCCTCCATAATGCAGTGAATCACTTCTTGGACTAAGCGACCTGAATTTTTGCTGCCTCCCTCACTGAACTGCACATCTCCTCTTCCAGTTAGCCCTCATGGGCACAGAACGGATCTTTAGTGAATATTCAGCCACTATTGAAGAAAATTAAAACCATCAGAAGGATATCCCGTTCAGAGGGAACTTATGGAAAATAAGTACCTTTGAGTGCACTTCAGGAAAACAAGGACCCTTTATCCCTTCATAGTGCACTTATGGAAAACAAGGGCCTTCTAAGCACACTTTGGGAAAAAAATAACTTTTGAGTGCACTTCGGGAAAACAAGGTCACTTTATCCCTTCCAAAGCACACAACACACCCTCAAGCAATAATCAGGTATCCTTATCCATTGTCACTATGCCTTGTTCCCTCACTGAGAATCTCTAACACAATGTGCACTGTTAAGAAACAGTGTGCCCCTCCTTGTCTCTTGTGACTGTGACTTGCACCCAAGCAGTCTCTCTCTCTCTCTCTATCTCTGAGAGCATGGGACAATTTTAGTTCACATTCAGGGCCTTCCTCAGTCACTGTGAATCTCAATTGCACTCTCATTGTCTCCTTCTCCTTTGAGCCTAGCACATGGCATAATTTTAGTCAGTAAGATCACCACACTATCTCTTGCACTTGGCCACTACGATGTGCCCTGAAGATCCCCTCGTCATAGTGCATGTAATAGTCTCAGTGAATAGTGGTGCCTTCCTCATCCATTTTTAAGCTGAACTGTGCTCTCCTCATCAAGCCCTTCCTTCTCAATTCCTTTCACATGCCTATCACAAGTAACTTCTTCCATGAGTAAAGTAAGATAGAATAAATGATTTTAGGAAAGATTTTGCCTTGTCATGAGTGATATTCATTGGAAGGTGTATCTCCTCAACAAGGTAATATGATGCTCAAGGAATATGTCAAGGAGAAGAAAGAAAGAAGCACATGCAGAGAAGAAGCACAAAGAAGAACCATCATGAAGACATGAAGCAGATACTAGATTAAGATAGAATGAAGATATCACATGTTGAATCAAAAGATCAAAATACTGATCCAAGAACCTTTGGAGGATGATATGAATATCAAAGAAGATGTTTCATGTAGATGAAGTAATAATCAGACCTATCATGAAGAAGTCAAAGACATAGCAACAAAGAGAGAAGCTTGCCATTTCCACATCATCATGAAGTCTATTTCATCATTATCAAGTTGTTACTTGTATAAGTGTCATCACGGTGTCATATGTGTTCGTGTATCTTTCCACATCATTGGTGGATGTATTGATGTAATTATCAAAAGGAAAGGGACAAAATTTAATTAGTGTAAGTCCAATAGTCATATGTGGTATATGAAAAGTCACATGTGGATAAATGAGTCAAATAGAAGTTCAAAAGTAATTTTGGAAGTCCAAGAGTCATGAGGGTAGTTAAAGAGTCATGGGGATATGAAATTTGATTCCTCTTGTTATAAAAGAAACCTCATAACTCAAGAAAAGGGATTTTTGAGACTTAGGCTTTGGAGAGATATCCTTGGCTTCTCTAACTTGACATAGGAGAGAATATTATTCCTTGGAGAAGCAAGAAGTGACTTAATGTTTCACTACTAGAGCTAGTGGCTCACCATTGTAACTATGTACTTGGATTTTTCACCTTATAATTGAAGTTCAGTGAGTCAACACATTTTCATGCATGTATTGTGACTATTATAAGACTATTCTTTGGATGTTTTCGGTATATGTTATTTTCATGTGCGTAAGGAAATTAAACCACTTCATTGGATTTGGCACTTAACTTGTTGAATATGTGATATATTTTCTTTAATGATCATTGTGTCTATGTGAACTATTTCTCTAGATAGCTAACGAGTATTTATTTGCTCTCGTGTTCCTCTCTTAGGATAGTACCATTAATTTCCTTATAAAGACTCACTCTTCTCTACCCTTTCGTGAAGGCCTCCTTCTACACATTGCAATTGGTGTTTCACAATGTCAAATTACTTGTTTAATTTTTTCAAAGGCTATGCGTATAATATCTTATGTTATCAGTTGAAACCAAGGAAAAAATTAAGTTATGGTGGTCGGGACGATACTCCAGATGGGGCTCCTACTCCAAACTATGTGAGGTCTAATTGAGACTTCACAATGGGGAGACTCCTTGTATGTTGGCGATATCCAACACCGTCAACATTTGTTGATCATGGAAATAAAACTAATACAAATAACTTATAGAATATTCTTAATGTGATCTTGATTGGTATTTATCTTTTTGTTAATATGCCTTGAAAGGAAAATTGTCCTCCAAATTTTATTTTATCCTATTTTTTCTTTGAACAATGAGGTAAAAGATTTTGTGTTATTTTATCTCTTAGAGAGGCATTTTGTAAAATTGTGTTTTTTGTAAAGGAGCATAAATGCCTTCATGAGTGAAAAAATTACCTTCTAAGAGCATAATTTGTATTGTGAATGGACATGTTTCCATTTTAAGAATTTTATAACATAGTGCAGGGATGATTTATGCAAGCAAATGAAGCTTCCAGATTGATGATTTTTGTGTGAAGTAATTTTAAGTACAAAAGAAAAGGTTGATTTTCAAACCTTCATTTGGAGATGCAATGAACATTGAATTGAAATTTTCCCTAGTTTCTCTTGCTAATATTCTTATCAATTATTGTAGATAGTAAAATCTTTTCTTTTACATTTTTTCATGGGTGTTGTCGCTATGTGTTTTTTCCCCATATCTGTTATCACAAAATTAGACCTGATAGGCTGCTTGATTAGAAAATCTCATGTAACTATTTCAAACCTAATCTTTTGACCGAGGCTTAGCCTCCTCAGGCTAAGAGGGCTCTTTCAAGGGTTAATGATATGGATAAAGATATAGATGGCTAACTCTATTTAGGAAATAAACTGTTAAATGATAGATGTAGGTTGAGAATCACATCAACATGTATACATTGGGCTTATGGAGTCAAAGAAATTCAGTAATTCAGTAAATCTACTTAACATAGAAGTTGAGGCATATCAGAGTTTTTAGTCATAAAGCACACACACATGAAACATGTAAAAACACAACCATTTCACTTATACAGGAAGTCAAAGCATCTAATAGATGAATTTTGTGTAATATAGATGAACATTACTGCAAATGAGATATATAAGAGACACAAATAGAATAGGAAAATAATAAAAACCCCTTAAGAATCTCAAGTTGGTCAAGTAGAAGATCTTTGTATTAGCTGAAACACTCAATTCACAAAAAGCTCCGTCTTTTGCCAAAAATTTCCAACCCCTGACGAATTCGACCCAATGGCCTTTAATAGACCTCTTACATCATCAGATGATCTAACTCTAGGATAGATACATTGAATTTCTGTCCACCGACACCTTGCATAACCATAAAACATGGAATTTATTACCAAAAGACACCTATCCTACTTAACAGTCCTATTTCAAAAAGGACTCAAACTCCTTATCACTATCTATAACAACCTTATCCATTTGGAATTACATTACTGACAACTGTATCATCACATGGTCAAATTTGGATGATGATATTAAATTCTTCATGACCACTTTGTTGACCTCCACAAAAGTAGGAAACCATACCCTGTTTTTTAGGCATAGGATATTTTTCCTTCTTTGAACATTCTGACCATCATTTAATCTTCATTTCGTGGTCCTTGGCTATTGAATATTAGCTTAACATGTCCCATCAGTCTTACCTAGCCTCCAGCTATCCAAAACCACTTCAAAAACTATTCAAAAGGCTGTAATGTATTGCGCTATGAAAACACAATAGTTTCATAGCGCTTTCTGTAGCGCTGCCATTTCAAGCCTTTATTCTCCAAAAATTTGACTCTTTTCTCTTGCATTGTTTTAATTACCTTTCAACACACCCTTAATAGAAATTTTAGCTCTTAACCCATCTTTTAACACCTTAACATCTGACCAAAAGAAGCAAAAAGGCAGCTACAATAGTTTCGTAGCGCTTTTCTATTTTTTTACATTGAATGCGCTACGAAACTGCTGAGTATGTAGATTTTTCATAAATTTGCCAAGTGAAAACTGTAGTTTTTCTCAAAAACTCAAAATATACATGTCTTCAGTATTTTCAAACCATACAAACTATAAACCCACTTCATTTTAGTTTCCTTGAGTCATTCCTTCTTCATTTACACTTGGTTGACCTATTGGTTCTTCTATTTCTGTCATTTTAATGCCTCTGTTCTTTAACTCATCATGAATTAACTCCAACTGCTCTTCTAAATCCTTCACCTGGTCTTTAAGTCTTCTGTTAGTAGCTCTTAGATGGGTGTTTATTATTCTGACAAACTTAGCTTCTTTTATTGCTGGAACTGTCCATTTGAAAGGTTGCTCTGTATTTTCTAAAGTTTCAAGAACAAAATCAACTTGTCTTTCCCACATTGCCTTCATCCTTTTAAACTGCACTTTCTCAGCACTGTTTTTTCTAGCTCTCTTTTTCATGACAACAATTTCTTAGTTTTCCAACTTTAACTTTTCCTCAAGGCGCTGAAACTTTGTTTTCTCTGTCACTTTCTCTTTTCCCCTTTTTAATTTGCTGATTATATGCTTCACTGTGGGTGATGAGAGATCAATAATATCTTTACGTGATTTAGCTATCTCAGTGGGCTTTTGAACTTCACTACTGCCTTCCATTAATTTCTTAGCATGCCTTGTCATAGGCTTTCTTGCTTGAAAAGTGTAACCTGCATCTTCCCCCTCAAAATCTAATCTCTTTGCAGACTTGACCTTTTTCAACTTCTTCTCATCTTCCTTTATGAATTCAGCTTGTACAATAGGTGTTTCTTCTATGTCAATGGCATGAAGAATATCCTTTAGACTCCCCTTTGTTACTGAGTTGTGTTCTATAGCCACTGTATTTCCTTTCAAAACTATTGCTTGACTTCCAGTTATTCTTTTGGTCCCTTGTTTGCTGAAAACTTGTTTCTGTTTTGCATCTTTGACAACCTTTGATTTCTGTTTTGCAGGTGGAAGAGTTGGTGTATCAAGCATTTGAATTTTCTCTGCCCTTTTCATAGTTTTCTTTCTTGGCTTTAGTCTTGTAGGTTATTTTGGTTTTACAACCCTAGGTTGACTTGGTTCTGGTGGTGGTGGTGATGGAACTCCTTTAGCTTTAGAGTTTCTTGCAGGAGTTAAGGTTTCCAACTCAAAACCATTTATAAACAAGAATGATGACCAATCTCTGCCTATCTTCTGAAGTTCATCTAAAATTAATAATTTCATTAAGCCACGATGAAATAATGATGTTTCACACCCCTCATACTTTGCTTGCACCTTATCAGCCATCTTTGCAAGAATTCTATGTAGATAAAAAGGTAAATCAAGTGAAATCTTACCAGTGAAGTGTAGAAGAAATTTGAAATGATACGAATAAACCTTGTGATATCTTCCTTCACAGGTAAAATATTTTTGAATGTTGAGCAACAAATTTGAGTAATTATTTTTGATGCAGCTTCTAGGGATATCATTGTTAAGATCCATGCCGGTGTTCTCAGGCTTAATGAACTATTTACACTACTCCATATCAAATTTGAACCCTTTGAACCAAGTTTCTTGACCTCTTGGTATCTCTGTAACGACAATAATGACATCTGGTGTGATAGACACACTTAGCATCCCGACTTTAGTAGATGCTCCATTGAAATTCATAGTAAATTATTTGGATACCTATGTGTGATAACCTTACAACTTCTCACAAAACCATAGAAAACCTACTTTTCTAAATGCTTCCATCACTGCTAGGTCTTCAATTGTTGCCTTCATATCTTCAGGTTCATGCCTTAAGCACTGTCCTCCTCTGTGTATTATTCTTTCCTCTGCCATATTCTTCAGAAAAACTCTCAGCCTCGCTTGAAAAAATATTTCAGCCTCGCTTGATATGGATGTATCAGCCTCGCTTGAATAAATGTAACGGCAACCTCACTTGAAATGGATATAATAAACCTTTGTAAGAACTAGCCACAGGTTTGGCTTGACACTCAGAACTCAAACATTACGAATGAAAGGCAAAAGGAATGAGGGTGACTAATTAGGAAAGAGTTTGAATTTCAATGTCCTTTCATAATTGAAAATGATGACTCACTCACACCTAAACTGACCATGATGACTGCAAACATGGGTGTGTACTTTGATTTCATCCTTACATGACTCAACATGTCACTATCCTACCCTTTCCCAATGGTTTCTGATATTTGGCAACTCAACTGACAAGACAGCTACAAAACCGCGCTTTCGTAGCGCCCGTAGTGTAATTTTTATTGTTTGTGCTATGAAAATATCAACACTTTCTTAGCGCAAAGTGACTTTTTTCAACAGGTGGCGCTACGAAACTATGGTTTCTTGGCTAATTGGGAAGTTTTGATGCAAAAACATTGGAAAGTGAAATGAATCCTAAACTGATGAAAGACTTGACATGAAAGACCTTAAAAATGAATTTATTTAAACACTAGGGTAGGCTTCAAACTTAAAAAATTTAATACTTGCCTTGGTCAAACTCAAGAAATGACTCCTAAGACCCTATTTTGACCCATGATCATAAGTAAACTTGTCATAATGATGTTTTGAAATTTTTTAAGTGATAACAATATCCATGGCACCTTGTAGTAGACACTAGAAACATTATTTGTATAGAAGAAACAAAAAATTTCTAGTAAGATAATTATAATTTGTATTTTTACTAAGATTATTAGAAAGGAAAAAGCCTACTACAAGGATTTAGTTCTTCGAACAACCATGATTGTGAAGGAATTTCAACTATCAGTAATATAATACATAGATATATTACACAATATAGCATGGAAATGAAGCTTTTAAGTTAGAATTTTTCTATGAAGTTGTGTTAAATGCAAAGGTCAAAATAAAATTTTCATATCTTCCAATTGTGTTACACTAGAAATTAAATCATTGTTTATCATTTTTATTACTTGGTGATGGTATTGTTTGCTATGGTACAAAATAAGGGTATTTTTTCACATTAGTTGATGAGTGTTGTTGCTTTGTGGTTTCTGCCATTGATACATGGTTCCTTGTATTAGAGACTGAAATAACTATTTTTATAAAAGAAAATTTTCCTTTGCTTTGTAGGGAAAGAAATGTTACTACATTAGAGGCTAGTACAAGACTGCAACTATAACCTATAAAACTTCCATAAGTCAAACTTAGCTTGGAAAATTTTGTATGAAGATCTTATGGAAATTGAAATTATATATGACTTGTTTCTACTTTTTAATAATAGTGCCCATTATGATAGATAATAGGAAACTTTGCATGATAGTGATGGATGGGTGACGTTGGTATATGCTCTTTTGTGGTTCATTCATGGTTTCTTGCTGTGAATATGAAAAATGTTGTTTGTATAAGAGAAAAATATTGGATTCACACTTATACTAAGAGAAGGGAGGTTGGATGAATCAATTAAAGACAATTACTTACCTATTTAAACATTCATGAATCATAATTAAGCAATATCACATATGAAACACAAGATATAAATGAGAAAATATTTATAATATATTTTTGTAGGCGTAAACCTATTGATACAAAACTTATAAGCATAAATCTACAGGAGACACCAATCCCCCTTGCTTCAATATTTGTAGGAACCAAACTATAGGAAACGACAATCCCCTTTGTTGCAATATTTGTAGGCACCAACCTACAGGAGACACTATTCCCATCTACTACAAGCTTTGTAGGTACCAACCTACTAGAGATATCAATCCCCTTTATTGCATGATTTGTAGAAAATGACTAATAGGAGAGACTAATACCATATATTACAATATTTGTAGGCATAAACCTATAGGAGACATTTATCCCCTATGTTACAAATATTAGTAGGCACCAACCGACTATAGACACTGATCCCTGATGCTGCAAATATTCATAGCCACCGACCTAGTTCATTGAGTCCTATTACTACTTATGCTTACACCATGTCTGTTAGTTGCTTCTACCTTCACCAAAATTAAATGCTACTTATTCCTTTACAAGTACCACTTGCTTCTTTTGCCTTCACTAGGTTTTCTTACTACTTTTTCCTTCTCCAAGCATTCTTCTCCCAAAACTTGTTTTTGGCCTATTCCTAAGAAAAAAATTGTGCAAGAAGTCACATATATAATTTTGAAAATATGATTCTAAAATTTTTAGTTGAGACACTTCTGTGTGTCTCCTTAGATATCTTAAATTTGCATAGTTTAGAAAGTCCTAGAAAATAAGTTATAACAAAATGCCAAACTAACCTGTTTGAAGCTAATTTTAGGACTACTAATAAACCCTAAATTCCATAGGGTATATATTCAAAATGATCACAATGAAATGTCTTAAATTTATACCACAAGTTCCTATAGATCTCTTCTCAATGTTCTTCAGATATCATAGTTTGAAACATCTCAAAAAATTAGTTATAGCAAAAATGCTAGGTGGACCTATTTGAAGCATATTTCAGGAGAATTCAATAACCCTAAATTCCTTAGAGCATATATTTGAAATTGTAGTGAAACAAATTATTAAATTTCTTTCATAGGTACACGATGATATTTCCTCTATCTCATCCAATTTTCATGGTTTGAAATATCCCAAAAATAAAATTTATAGTGAAAATTTCAAGCTGATATGTTTGAAGCATATTTCAGGAGCATTCGAGAACCGTAACTTTCTTAAAGCATGTCTTCGAAATTATAATGAAAAAGAGTCTGAAATTTATATCATAGGTACATGAAGATCCCACCTCCATCTCCTCCAAGTTTCATATTCTGAAACATCTAAAAAAAAGTTGTAATGAAAATTCCAAGTTGACCTATTTTAAGCATATTTTAGGAGCATTCAGGAACCGTAACTTCCTCAGAGCATATTGTAATATTCTTCCTTGAAAAACACCCAAAATATCCTCATGTTTTTCTGAGTTTTAAAGTGTTACTTTAGTGAAATGTTTTGTCAAACATATTGTGTGCATACTGCTATAGGTGATATTTAGGAGTTTACTTGGATGAACAATACCATTTAAATAAAGGGCCCATATAAAACACTTCAACTCATAAAGCTTCTTTTATTAAACTCAGAAAATATATGAAACTACACTATTAGTGATAACAAACAGATTTTATTTAAATATATGTGTTGATATATATACTTTACAAGATGATTACAAGGTGGCAAAAGAGCCTAATTTGTAACAAAAATAAGTGAGGACCCTTTCAGTGAGAAATCTGGCCTCAAATACATATAAATTTCCCTATTTAAAACCCAAAAACAAAGGTACCATTTAGTACGTCAGATTTAACTCCATGCATAGGAACAAAATATCAAGTATATCATCCCTCTTCAAATCCGCTACAACCAAAGATTTGGAGCGAAATATGATTTCTATTGGACCAAATATTGAATAATTTCAATTGTAAATGGGAGGACAAAACCTAGGGTTTTTCAACTGAAAAATATGTCAATAAATATGCAATTTGAGATTACACTAATGAAATCATTTTAGTTCCTTGATTAACACAAATCCTGTCTTATGGAAAATTATGCTACAACATACAAATGATGACATTCTCCAGCCCTTGCAATGGAATTCAACCTTGATTGGGTGATATTTCATGGAATAATTTGGATCTCATCAAAATAATCTAAAAATTCCAAGTACTCAACTTGCTACTCCTCTTAGAACATTGATTTATGGATTCAATATTCAACTCGGAATTGCGTGCTCTTCCTCAAGGGTAAAGTGGATTTCTTGAACAATAATCCAACCTCGTACTTGCATGGAAAACCACTGAAAATATATACTGTAAATAAACCTTCAATTCTAAAAATATAGATAATAATTCAGTCTCATAATTGCATGGAAAACCACTAAAAATATCTGCAACAAATCAACCTTCAATTTATGAAATAAATATAATAATTCGGCCTCATACTTGCATGACAAACCACTAAAAATATTTGCTATAAATCAACCTTCAATTCTGGAAATAAATATATCAACTCAACTCTCTTGATTTGGAGAATTATGTAACCCTACAATTAACATAAATGTATGAACTGAAGTGATCTTCCCCGAGAACTAATTAGGGTGGCACTCGAAATCCACCGAAATTAGCTTGAGTTTTGCTTGAAACCCTTGAACTCGCTTGAGCTCCTTTCAATTGTCAATCAAATAGTAGAATAGATGCCTTCCATTTGAGTCCAATCTTCTATTTATAATTCTCCATTGAGCCTCCTTCTTGCTTCTAGATTTTCCTTTTTCCCTATTATAATATTGGCAAGACCCATTTTCCACTAGGAAACATTTTACCACCATTTTTAAATAAAATAGTAATTTTCCTCCTTTCTCAATAAAATATTATTTTTCCGCCATTCTCCAATAAAATAATTATTTTCCTTAATTCTCCAAGAAAATATTAGTTTGCCGCCATTTTGCATTAAAATAATATATTGTCTTCCTCCTCCAATAAAATATTATTTTTCCACCATCCCATTAAAATAATAATTTCTCCTCTTTCACAAACTAATATTTTCCCTTTTTAATATTTCCAAAATTCTACAAAACTCCTAAGTTATTTTTGCGTGCACAAAACATTGGGTGTTAAAATTATGCAATTGCGGTCAAATTTCACTTTGTATAGCTCACCCATTGACGCAGGCACAAAGTGCTATGCTAGCAGTTAGAGACCCATAGCTACAGGCACAAAGTGCTATGGTAGTGGCTAGGGATCCATAGTCGCAGGTACATGGTGTCATGGTAGTGGCTAGGGCCTCAAAAGGCATATCGTCCTACGCTCACCCATAACCGCAGGAAAAAAGTGCTATGGTAGTGGCTAGGGACCCATAGCCAGAGGCATAAAGTATTATGGTAGCATCTAGGGCCTTAGAAATGAAACTAAAATACTCTGAATTTTCCTTTCAGTGACAAAAGTGTTCAACAGTTAACTACAGTCAGTGAAAGTGCATTACATTTCTTAGAATCATGATCCTTTAGTAGAAGTATAGTTAAGGTTATATTATGGATGTGCTAGTTGTTTTATTGAATTATGAAGATATGGATCAATGGATCATTGTACTCTTGTTTATTGAATCATTTGATGATGATATAAGAAGAATAATTTGCGAGGGTTTTCCCCATAGTGGGTTTTCCCCTGGTCTCTGACTAATCCTGGTTTCTCTATGTGTGCATGCTTTTTTTCCTTTGTTCCTTTATGTTCCACTGCATAGATGATGATGATCATATTTTTATTTCTACATAGTTGCATGTGTTGATGGTTAATAATATAGATATAAATAATGATATAATGATATGGGGTGAAATTAATGTGTTAATGAAGAAATGCAACTATAGCAAAGATAAATGTAGCCCTATGAAAAATTAACATGGTATCAGAGCTAGGATAAAGAAGATCCATGGAGATCACCCCCATGGAGACACCTTTGATGGAAGAAAGAAGAGGATGGTGGAGACCTAAAATAATTCTAGGGTGTTGGATATGGGATCCCCTCGAAGAAAGCAGTAAAGAAAGATTCCGCAGATCGAGGATCAGAGCGTGTAGAGCAGAGTCTATTTTTAGTCATAGGGTCTTTGGAGTGGGTCAATGCCCCTCATTATGTAATGGGATGAGATTATTTTGTGATCGTTGGACTCTGACCATGGTATTGTAAATTCCAAACCTATATAAGGAGTTTAGATAAAATTCATAGGTAAGGAAAATAAGCTTAAACGATAGATCTAATGAGATGCATTTGGATGTAAGATTGTTTTGAGTCAGAGTTTGTGTTTTGGGTTAGAGTAAAGGCTCCTGCAGTTGTGTGTGCAAAGACCTTAGGAAGTCTACAGTTGTGTGCATAGGGTGGCACTGAATGTATGATAAAGATCTGGCTATTAATGAAAGAATTGTTGGATAGGTCTGAGTTCTATTGATGTGTTTTCTTTTACTTACTATTTATGAGTCTTTGTGTTGAATAATGGTTTTGATATGTAATTGAATAAAACAGTCTTTTTAATTGTTGTACTTTGTTTAATGCATGAATAAGTAAGATCACACAGTCTGTTAGTAAGTTCAACAGATGTGTTGAACAACACCTGTATTATTGATAGATCTGACCTTAGAAGCTCTGTTAAGAAGGAAAAGTCATAAATCCATAGTCCTCTATCCCTATGGATGTAGAAACCTAGTTCTAGCATCCCCCTATATTTCCTCGGGTGAGACTTCGATTTGTTCAAGCAGGTCGTTGCCAAAAGTGCCGGTAATAGTGGGTTTTTTTGGACTACACAGTCACTTTGAACCTATTTGTGACTCATGATGAGTCAAAGTTTTGTGTTGGGGGCCTATTGGAGATGGGATACCCTCTAAGAAAGTAGTAGAGAAATACTCTGCAGATCAAGGAGCAGAATTCATAGCGTAGAGTCTATTTTGAGTCATAGGGGCTTTGGGGTGGGTCAAATCCCCTCATTATGTAATGGGATGGGGTTATTTTGTGAACATTGGACTCCGTCCATGGTTTTGGACCATGGTATTGTAAATTCCAAACCTATATATGGAGTTTAGATAGAAGTCATAGGTAAGGAAAATCTCCTCATTACGTAATGGGATGGGGTTATTTTTTGAACGTTGGACTCCGCCCATGGTTTTGGAGCATGGTATTGTAAATTCCAAACCTATATAAGGAGTTTAGATAGATCTAATGAGATTCATTTGTATTTAAGATTGTTTTGAGTCAAATTATATGTTTTGGGTTATAGGAAAGGATCCTATAGTTGTGTGTGTAGATATCTTAGGAACTTTGTAGTTGTGAGCGCAAACCCTCGCAGCTGTGTGCATAGGGCCTTGCAGCTACCTGCATAGGGTGGAACTGAATGTATGAGAAAGATTTGGATATTAATGAAACAATTGTTGGATAGATTTGAGTTCTATTAATATGTTTACTTTTACTTACTATTTATGAGTCTTTGTGTTGAATAAGGGTTTTGATCTGTAATTGAATAGTGCAGCCTTGTTTATGGTTTTTTAATTTGTTTAATGCATGAATAAGTAATATCGCACAATCTGTTAATAAGTTCAAAACACATGTTGAAAAATTTCTATATTATTGATAGATCTGACCTAGGAAACTCTGTTAAGAAGGAAATGTCCTAAAGCCACAATCCTCTATCCTCTAGATGCAGAAGCCTGGTTCTAACATTTCCCTATATTTCCTCGAGTGAGACTTCGATCTGTGCAAGTAATTCATTGCCAAAAGGGCCAATAATAGTGGGTTTTGTTGGACTGCACAGTCACTTTGAACCTCTTTGTGACACGAGACGAGTCACAATTTTGTGTTGGGGGTTTTTTGGAGATGGGATCCCCTCGAAGAAAGAAGTAAAGAAAGACTCCGCAGATCGAGGAGCGGAGTGCACAACACAAAGTCTATTTTGAGTCATAGGGGCTTTGGTGGTGGGTCAAATCCCCTCATTATTTCATGGGATGGGATTATTTTGTGAACATTGGACTCTGCCCATGGTTTTGGACCATTGTATTGTAAATTCCAAACCTATATAAGGAGTCTAGATAGAAGTCATAGGCAAGGCAAAGAAGCTTAAACGGTAGATATAATGATATGAATTTGGATGTAATATTTTTTTGAGTCAGATTCTGTGTTTTGGGTTAGAGGAAAGGCTCCTACAGCTGTGTGTGCAGAGACCTTAGGAAGTTTGCAACTATGTACGCAAACCCCTGCAGCTGTGTGCGTAGGGTGGAACTGAATGTATGAGAAAGATCTGGCTATTAATGAAAGAACTGTTAGATAGACCTGAGTTCTATTGATGTGTTTACTTTTACTTATGTTTATGAATCCCTGCGTTGAATAAGGGTTTTGATCTGTAATTGAATAACACAATCTTGTTTATGGCTGTTTACATTGTTTACTGCATGAATAAGGAAGATCGTGCAGTCTGTTAGTAAGTTCAATAGATGTCTTGAAAAACACCTATATTATTAATAGATATGACCTGCGAAGCTCTGTTAAGAAGGAAAAATCATAAATCCACAATCATATATCCCTCTAGATGCAGAAACTTGGTTCTAGCATTCCCTTTTATTGCCTCGGGTGAGACTGCGATATGTGCAAGCAGGTTGTTTTCGAAAGGGCTTGTAATAGAGGGTTTTGTTGGACTGTGCAGTCACTTTGAACCTTGGTATAGGCCCCATCAAGCCAAAATAGGGTATGAAGAAAACCCTAGGTAGTTAGTGCATATGGGTTTGATGATTAGGGCTTGAGAGAAACCCTGGTTTATGGAAAAGAATTGAGATATGAAATCCTTGCATGATCAAAGTCAATATGTTCAGATCTTAATGAAGCCCTCAATGGGATAGTCTCTAGTAAAACTAGTTGTTGATAAATTTTATTGAAGTAAACATTTTTATGTGGTCTATGGATGAATCTTGAAGGTTGGTTCAAGAGGGAGGGGATCATCTCTCGTTGAATATAAGTATTCCTTGAGTTATGACTTTACTCTTGTTTAGACTTATGGATTTAATTATGATGATTATTGTTTATACTTCCTGCATGTATATTTTGAGTACCTGGATGTTTCTAACCTTCTTGATGAGATGCGATAAGTGGATCCTTCTTGAGGATAATTTGAGATGCAAGAAAGAAAATCTAGATCAAGAAAAGGTAAAGAGGCACTTGATGAAAACATGACAAGCACTACAAGTTTCCTATGTGAAGGTGCACAAGTATCTGAGTACTACAAGGTGTGCATCGTATATTGTATTTTAGTAGTAACATTGATGGCTAGGTTAGACCTATGATATGTTGATAATGTCTCCTCCTCATATGGCTCATACATGCATATGAAAATGATTTGGATTTATGTTTCCTATGATGAAATGGTGCACTTGGTATTGAACATTTTGATCATGCTGATCTTCTTGAAAGCTACTTATTGTTGATCTTGGACATAATGGTATACTTGAAGTATGGCTAACATCTATCTCTTGGATACTTTGAAGAAGGTTAGCACCTTGACTCTAGTAGATGATACGATTGGTGATGGATTTCACATAGAAGGATAGCTCATTATTTCCTTTACATGATATTATTGATAATGATTGTGATAAACATGATGAAAGATCATGGAAAGAGAGATTGATAATATTTTGGTAACGTTTCACTGAATAACTCAACTTGATCCTATTGATCATGATAAGCATGGTATTGGTAACCATGATGATAGAGGTATAACTATGAGATTGAGATTATATATATTCTACTACCTGTGATCATGGAAAATGGTGAAACTAAATGCCCTAACTTGTTGTATTTTTACTGTGTTCATAATATTTGAGACATCATGTCACATATGCCTAATGCCCTGATCTTTCAAGTCTAACCCTTGATGAAATATTGATGACATGATGTTGATGATCATGATAGATATATGTTTATGATCTAACAAATCTATTGTTGCATGACTCTAGTAAAGGAAGGTTGATGACATGAATGAAGATGAAATTATATGTTCAATTAAAGTATGATTTATGGGTATTTGAATTTTTTAGGGTATAACATTGTTGATCCACAACAGAGGTATGAGACTCACTCTCACAAAGGAAGGCCCATATGCGCGACTATGCCTGATAGACATAAAATTGAATTTTTGTACACGAAAACAATATGTACTCTGAATCAAGGGATCTTTGACATGTCCTTCCATAGTAAATTGATTTCCGAAGTTATTGGGTTAAAATTGGTGATCACAGAAAATGAAGGATTGAGCATGAAATCAGATGGTCACTTGGAAGATGTCAGTTCTGTAGATGTGTTGCAAATATTAGTGTGTATGCTTGAACTAAACTTGTGCTTGCAGGTGATTGAGACATTCTTATAAATATGTCATTATGCTTAAAGTTTGTTCTATAAAAATTTGACATGATTTGGTTGATTGATATAGATAAGCTGTGTTTGGAACTTTGAAATGATGCTTAACAATGACTTAGAACTTTGAATTGATGATTGAAGACATGTCTTTGGATTATATATCTCTCTATGATAACAAAATTGGACTTGACCTGATGAGTAATGATTTAATTTTATGTATTTTTATTTTCCCTGATGTCAATACTTCGTGGGCATAGTGACCTTCAGTGACTTATGTGAGTATTCAAAAAACTGGTTTTTGGCCTTCTTGTTCCTTGCACAATGGTTGAAGTATTGATTATTGTGATTCAATATGAATATAGAAACTGCATGACTTAAAATTTGTGTCTGCACTTGCATCTAGTGAAAGAAATGAATTGTAATGGCATGATAAATGACAGACTTGTTGGGTTGACAATCATAATGAAGTCAAGACTTGATATGAGCTCTACCTGTTACCTAGTTGAAAGAATTGATACTATGATATTAATGCCTTTGATAATGGTTTTGGTCTAACTTCTAATCTTTGATGAGCTGAATTTATTGATTTATGTAAGGCTGATTATGTTAGCTTGGTAAGGCATTATGATTGCAAAGATCGTTTCATGATGCAAGCTCCCTGATTCAGATTTTTCCATATTTGAGAGTTATCTGACGAAGTCAGGATGATGACTTTCAAGGTATGGTCTTCATTTTGATTATGGCTTTTGTTTTACATACTGCTGCTCTACCCTTGACAGGTGAAGAGCCTTTGAAAAACTAAGTAAGAGGGAAATGGCTTCTGAAGCTCGAAATAATGTATCATGTCATGATGAATCAATTTCTAAAATTTGGGAAAGAAATGCTATATTGAAAAATTGTTGAAAAATGTCTTTCTGTAATGGAAATGTAAATCCTTGGACACGCTGATTTAAAGTTCAAATTTTGTTGAACTTGACATGGAATCTGGAAGTTGATTTAAGCATTGATGTTCCGTTTGAACATCCATCTGTATATGATGTATAGAACCTGAATTGAGCTGCTTCATTCACATAGAGTTGCCACCAAACATCCTTTGAAATATTTGCATGAATCATTCTATTTTTAAGGCTAAGATATTTCTCGTATGATATGTGACTACATGGATGTATTTTTGATTATTGAGCACATTTGGATGTTGACTTAATATGAGATCTTCCATGATATCTTGGATGAAAGGTACATAGAACAACCGAGGTTGGATATAATAACGCTAACACAACTAACTGTGAGGCAGGATGTAGAAGCTCCTTAAAGAGTTTTCTGAGCATGATCTGGATAAGACATGGATACATTCTAATGAAAAAGAATCCCATATATATATATATATATATATATATATATATATACATTTGGATTGAGATTTCTCCATATATTAAGACAATACAACCAGTCGAGAAAAGATTAGGCTTGTGATTGACATCTCCTTAAGAGGGAGGATGATTATGGTATCCTTTTTTGATTTATATGACTATTTATGTTAAAACATAATATTTGATTTGATGTCATGTATGTATAAATTATACAAACATATGTATATCAATGGATTCATTCTAATTGAGCAATGTACTAAAGCTAGATATTGAATCCTTCTACAAATCAATTGCGGAAAATAAACACGATCGCCAATCACAACAAGTAAAGAAAGAAGCAAATCAAACGACAACACAGATTTTTCCCTGGGGAAATATTGCTGCTCAAAACCCCTTTATCTATATTTTATAATGAACCAAGGAATCATGAAACAATACAATGCACTCTTCTCACAAGAGTTTGTTGCACTATCCTGACTGTCTCACACTAATCTGAAAAACATTGGGCTAGTACTTAGCCAATTTTTAACCTCTGCTTAGCCTGCCTTGCTTACACAATTCATGAGGAATGCAATCCCTATTCCTTAGGAATTTCAGTCTTTCTCAACTGCGCAAGTATCATGGGAAATCCTGTGGTGTTTTAACTGCATCTGAACAGTTTGCTAATAACACAACTGATAGTCAACTTCCCTTTAAACTTTGTCTCAAATGGTTCTCCACTGGAACTGGCATGCATGCATATTTTAATAGTAAATCATCAGTCACTTGAAAAATCATTGCATGTGAATAAAATCTAATTTAGTTCACTTGACCTCTCACTAGTGCAACAAACAATTACAACTAGTTCAACTGACTTTAACTCACTTAACTGAGTTAACTCATTTCTCATGCATTAAACTCAAGCACTTAACTGCAACTTGAACTCTAAAACACATAGAATCACTATGCATGCCTCACCAACCACCCTCAACTTGAAATTGACGAGATAACTGAGTTTATCACACTTAGTTAAATATTACAAGTGATTATGAGATAAGATTACATTTTATTGGGAAATTTAATTAAGGGATAATTAAATTTGACACATTTCCAATTTATTAAATAAATTGAATTGCACACTAATGTATCGCTAGGAACCACCACTACCTGACCTGTGGCCCCACACTAGTGTAGGTGCTATCATTTTGTTTCTGGATGCCAATTTCACTATTTCTTGTTGCAAATTTCAACACTCCCTCTCAATTAGAAAGGAATCAATCTGTCCCGATCTGGTACCTTGGAATGTCCTTGCATGCACACATGCACCTCTTGCATGCAACATGAAACTCTGGCATGTGACATGCAACTCTTGCATGCAACACTTCTCTAGTGTTGTTCGCACATGCAACTCTTGCATGCAACACTTCTCTAGTGTTTCTCGCACATGCAACTTTTGCATGCAACACTTCTGAAACTGAATAGCCTCCAAACAACTCAATCAGTATAATGAATCTATCATCAAAGTCTTCTCACTGCTGCTAGCTACTACACATGTCTACTAGACTCCCTGTGTTGTTGACATTTGAATTCATGCACTCTGCACTGCTGCCAACTCTGATATGCGCTCCAATATCCGACACCTGTCACTCTAATTTCTGTCTTCCTGACATATGACTGCATCAATCTAACCAACCCTACTACTGCTGTAGTGTGGGCTCCTCGTAGCCAGGTTCGATCCATGAGACACACCATCTCTAGGACCCTGCCCAAATTTCTTCTTGGGATTAATCTTGCACATCGCCCCACCTCACATTTGGAGGTATGGTTTCGTGTACTCCCTCTACCCTTCTAGCTCAAAATTTACCTCTCCTGGAGGTCTTTGCATTAGTGGTTTTTTCCACTCCATGATCCTCATCTTGTGGCTGCTCCACATCTTGAGGTTAATCCTTTGGAACCAAGAGTTCCTCATCTGCATGCAAATCCAACTCCCTCTCAAGGGACAATCACATGGCTTTCTCACACTTCCCCATGGTACATCCCTTTCATGTGTCTATCTGTGTAAGAGTATCCTTTGGAAGCCCCGTAGAAATCTAATGCATGACCTTCAAAGTTCCATGGTGTAGATGGCCCAATCTCTTGTGCCATAACTCACTCTCATCTCAGCTCACCGCTTTGTCTACTTTACCCATCATTGCTGTGCAACCATCTAAATCAAGTTTGTAGAGATTATTCACATGAATCCCAATCATCTTGGCTTGTCCTGTGGCTTTGTGTCGAAGGAAAGCTTTCCCTTCACAGAAAACCACATCATAACCTCTATCCTCCAACATTGCGACTGAAACTGAATTATTTTTCAAGCCTGGTACATGCATTACATCTTTTAATAAGAAGGGTTTACCTTACTATCTCTGGAAGGTAACTATACCAATCCCGGTAGCACTGTACCGCCCGTCATTATCCATTTCAATATGCATCTGAAGGTCCTTCTCCTCCAAGTTACTGAAATTTTCTTTTTCTCCTTTCATGCGGAAAGATGCACCACTATCCAAGTACCACACCGATCCCATTGCACTTGACACCATGCATGCAATGAGTGAGAAATCAAGCTCAAATTGCGAGGCCAAAGCCTCACCAACTGCAGATCCTAAAGCCTTATTGTTTTTCTTCTTTTGTGGGAAATTAGTGGTATAATGTCCATGCTCGTGATAGTGAGAACATTTCACTCTGGACATGTCACGCTCTTTTACTTCTTCACTGGTCTCAGATTTGGAATAGGATTTCTTTCCCTTCCCCTTCTTCACCTTACTATCCAAGGCACAAATTTCTTCATCATCTGTCTTAGATTAAGATCCATCCCTGTTATTGCACCTGAATTCTTCTTGCACCAAATCTGACCAAACTCGTTCCCAATCTCGTAGCTTCTCCCTCCCATTGACAGAGTTCTGATAACTATTCTAACTCTTGGGAAGGCCTAGAAGAACTAGGCTCACTAAGTCATCATCTGCGATAGTAATTTCGACGCTCCAAATCTCATCTCGACATTGGAAAATCTTGGTTAAATATTTCAAAATAGTGTCGTCTTTCTTCTTTTGATTTTCCTGAGCTTGTCCTTCAGTGCCAATTTTATATGATCACTGCTACTATGAAACAGATCTGTCAAAGCCTTCAAAATTGCATATGGAGTCACTTTTCCATGGAGACTTGAGACAATGTAGTCTTGTACTCCCTCCAATAAGATCCTCCTCGTCCTTGCTACCTTCCTTTTCCAAGCATCAAGATTTGTAGAATCTGCTGCAGCGGGTCTGGGAATGTCATTATCAATGAATTATTTCAACCCATTTTTCTCCAGAACTTCCTCCATCCTATCTTTCCACACAATATAATTGGAGCTGCCCTCAAGTGCATACTCCAATCTCAAACTATTGAAAGCCATTTTGATCCTAATCCGCCTATCGCACCAAGAATACTTTTGCAAATTCGAATTCTATTCAGTCACAAACTCAATTTATTCTCCACTACAGTGATTTCTTGTGCTATGATACCATGTAGAAATGATACAAACATATGTATATCAATGGATTCAATACAATCAATAAATGTACTAAATCTAGATATTGAATTCTTCTACAAATCAAATGCGGAAAATAAACACGATCACCAATCACAACAAGTAAAGAAATAAGCAAATCAAATCAAAACACATATATTTTCCTAGGGGAAAGATTGCTACTCAAAACCCCTATATCTCTATTGTATAATGAACCAAGGAATCATGAAACAATACAACGCACTCTTCTCACAAGAGTCTGTTGCACTATCCTAACTGTCTCACACAGATCTAGACAAAATTGGTCTAGTACTTAGCCAATTCTTAGCCTCTGCTTAGCTTGCCATGCTTACATAATTCATGAGGAATGAAATCCATATTCCTTAGGAATTTCAACCTTTCTCAACTATGTAATTATCATGGGCAATCCCGTGGTGTTTTAACTGCATTTGAGCAGTTTTCTAATAACACAACTGATAATCAACTTCCCTTTAACCTTTGTCTCAACTGGGTCTCCACTAGAACTGACATGCATGCAACTATTAATAGTAAATCATCATTCACTTGAAATATCACTGCATGTGAATTAAATCTAATTTAATTCACTTGATCTCTCACTAGTGCAACAAATAATTACAACTAGTTCAACTGACTTTAACTCACTTCACTGAGTTAACTGATTTCTCATGCATTAAAATCATGCACTTAACTACAACTTGAACTCTAAAACACATAGAATCACTTTGCATGCCTCACCAACCACCCTCAACTCGAAATTCATGACCTAACTGAGTTTATCACACTAAGTTAACTATTACAAGTGATTATGAGATAAGATTACATTTTATTGGGAAATTTAATTAAGGGATAATTAAATTTGACACATTTCCAATTTATTAAATAAATTTAATTGCACACTAATGTATCGCTAGGACCCATCACTACATGACCTATGGTCCCACACTAGTGTAGGTGCTGTTATGTTGTTTTTGGATGCCAATTTCACTGTTTCTTGTTGCAAATTTCAACACTGTATGAACATGAATAAGTTTTTATTGAGACAAGCAGATACCAGATTTGAGTATGATGATATAAACATTGATCGAGGACACTGAGCCAACTCTTCCTCCTTGATTGAGCTCCTAGGGTGAGGAATTGAGATAGAGGGCTAATAGGATTGAGGGAACTCTGGAAAATAGGGTATGACCCATATCTATTATCCATAGGGTTAGAGATGTTTCTCCCTTGTCTTCATAGGGCCAGAGAATGTTGCTCCCCTGTTTGGTATTTGCAGAGTTTACCCCAGTTGGAATCATACCCAAAATCAGGGCTTTTTGGGAATACTGCTCCTCATTTGGCCAACGGGTTGAGAGTGCACTTGGGGTGTACAACCCAAGTCGATTATGATGTAGGTGTTCTACCATGTAACTATTTAGGATCATCAATGGGAAGATCAGTATGCAATAGGATGGGTTGAGATAACCCTATGTCATTCCAGGTTGAGATTGAGCTCTCTGATGTAATCCTAGGGTCGATATGGGCTCCCTTGCATGTTTGGATATCCTATTGTTTGATATGGGGTTGTATATGTATAGCTCCCTCATGATATTTTGAGTCGATATATACTCCCTGATGTGGTTATAGGTTGATATGTGCTCCTTGATGATTTTCTCTCCAATTATGATTGATGATGATACTCTGGGTAGTAGCTCGATAGCAGAGATTCTGAGTAGTAGCCTGATGCATGAAGGGTGGTAGCCTAAGCTCCCCTCTGGTGACAAATTTTTCTTCTTCTATATCCGAGAATGTTCAACATACAAGAAGAAAAAATCAAGAGATGTGCATGAATAAGCATGAAAATTGTTGAGATTGCAACAAGATGATGAGCTTAGTGGAAAGGAGTCGCCTTCACTAAGTGGGCCCGCAGGCCATTTTTGGTGCAAAGTATATTTTTAGACATATGGATCATGTTCTATGAGTTGCAGGATGCTATTCGTGGATGGTTGGTCAAGTCGGGAAAAATAGATGGACTTCTATTTTTAGACATATTGGGAGGAATCTATTTTTAGATTGCCAGTCTAAAAATAGATATGTCGAATATTATTAGCTCTTAATAATATTTAGACTCTAAACATTATCTTGTTCTCTTGGAGCACTTCAGTTAAGTGCACAGATGTGGCATAGGAGCTGACAGAAGGAATTACGCTATTCATAATGGTTATGTGGAGCTATTGCTTGGATAATTCAGTTAGAACTCATGTGACAGAGTTTGGTGGAGTTGATTGAGGAAGTTAGTGGAGTTGTATTCAGTTTAACTAATCTAAACATAGTTTAGCTATTTGTATTCAGTTTAACTAATTGATACAATTAGTGAGAGTGGTGTGAATTAATTATTAATTAATTCACTAATTATAAACTCATAAATCAACTAAATAATTCATCAGTTAACTTCAGTGCATGGACAGTTTCAGTGGAGCCTAGTGCAAGAATAGGTGAAAGAGCAGGTTAACTATCAGTTGTGACTATACTGTTGCTATTTGCAACACACAGATAGGTGGAGTAGCCCATGAGGATTGCACAGTTCAAGCCAGGTGGTTTATCTATTTAATGAAGCCATCCCATAACATTGAAAACGCAATAGAGGCTGGCTATCAAGTGGCAAAAGATTGGAGCATGTGTTTTGCTAGATCTAGCTTGATAGTGTGTAGCAATTGAGGGTGTGCACGAGAGCTTGTGAGGAGCTTTTGTACTATGATTGTTAAATGATCTCCATGACATATAATATACAGATAGTTGGGGTTTTTAGCTTTAAGATTTCCCATTAAATACTGTGTTCATATGTGTGATTGTTTGAGGTTTTAATGTATGCATGCAATTGATTTTATTTCCGCATGTGATGATCAATGGTAGAAGAGATTATGTATTATGCATGAAGCTAAAATAATGTGTGATCAGGAGAATCTTGGTGAATAATATCTTAGTTATTCAAATTTATACATGGTATCGGAGCGATATTGATCATTGGATCAATTGCAAAACATTGAAGCGGTTGAGTTTTGTGTTGGTGGAATTCGAATTTGCAGTAGTGTTTTCTTGGTGTCGAAGTTGAGATGTATTTCAACGGATTGCGATTGGAGTATGCCCTTGAGGGCAGCTCAAATTATATTGCATGGGACGAGGATGGAGGCGGTGCTAGATGACAATGGGTTGAAGGAGTTCATAGATCTTGAAGTCCAAAGCCTCACTTCTCTGATGTTTGTCATACTTGACGCATGGCAAAAGACAACAAAGTGTCGAAGGATTGTTGGAAGGTGTAAAGGATCACATAGTGTCCAGCCTTCATGGTAAGGCTTCTCCATTCTTGATGTGGAAAGCATTGACAGACTTATTCCAAAGAAAGAGTGACCAGAGGAAGTTGGCGCTCAAGGATAAACTCAGGAACATAAAAATGGAGAAAGGCGACAGTATGCCCAAGTACCTCACAAAGTTCATCCAATGTAGGGATGAGCTGGGAAGTGTGGGGGTGACTGTAGATGATGAGGACTTGGTGAGATTGGCTCTCCTTGGGCTTCTGAAGAGTTGGCACTCCTATCAGGACTCTGTCAATGGTCGGGAGAAATTGCCAGGATGGGAGCGACTTTGGTTAGATCTTGTGCAAGAGGAGATAAGGCGGAGTACCAGGGACGAATCTTCATCAAAGAACTCTGATGAAGAGAATTGCACTTTGGCTACCAAAGAAAATAAGGGGAAGAGAAAGAAAGCTTCTCAATCCGGTGCGAAAGGCAAGAAGCAGGACATGTCCAAGGTGAAGTGCTTTCACTGTCACCAACATGGACATTACGCCACTAATTGTCCACAGAAGAAGAAAAATAAGCAGGCTGCTGGAACTACAACTGGAGAGGCCTTAGCCTCGCAGTTTGAGCTGGATTTTTCGCTGATCGCATACTTGTTCTCAAGTATGACGGGATTAGTGTGGTTTCTGGACAGTGGTGCGTCTTTTCACATGACAGGAGATCAAGATTTGTTTACTGATCTGGATGAGAAAGATCTTGGAGTGCACATCAAGATGGGCGATGATGGTAGATACAGTGCGAACGATATCGATACCATTTCCTTTGAGAGGGAGTCTGGTAAACCCTTCAGATTGAAGGAAATGATGCATGTTCCAGGATTGAAGAAGAATCTTATCTCTATGGCAATGTTAGAAGACAAGGGATATGATGTTGTCTTTAGCGAGGGAAAGGCTTTCCTGCGTAGTAAGGCAACTGGTGAGACCCGGAGGATAGGGGTTCAAGTTAAGATCCTTTATCAATTGTAGGTAGATGGCTACGCAGTAATGGCAGGCAAGGAAGAAGGAGTGGTGAGCTGGGATGATGGCGAGTTGTGGCACCGAAGATTGGGCCACCTTCACCATGGAGCTTTGAAGATACTGCAGCAGATTTCTACTGGGCTTCCTAAAGGCACTCTTGCGCAGTTAGATTAGTGCAAGGGGTGTACCTTCGAAAAATTTGTGAAATCCACCTTTCACGAGAAGGATAGTCATGCCACGACGACCCTTGAGAGAATTCACACAGACGTGTGTGGACCTTTCTCAGTAGCTTCGACAGCAAAGAACAAGTACTATGTGATCTTTGTTGATGATTTCTCTCGGAAGTGTTGGATCTTCTTCATGCAGAAGAAGAGCGAGACATATTCAAAGTTCTGTGAATTCAAGACGCTGGTTGAGAAGGAATCGGGGGCGGGTGAAGATGCTGGAGTGACGATGGTGGTGGTGTCTCTACGGCGGGTCCAGGACTTTGCGGTGGGGACGAGGAGAGCTTATAGCACTTCATAACTGTGGTGGACGATTTCAGCGAGTGGAAGAACGGAAATGATCGTGGGTGTTGGTGATGTTGCTTGATCGAAATTTCCCCATACACTTGTGGCGAAAGGCATGCTAATCTTGCGGTATGTGTACGAAGCCGTTGTCACGAGGATACTTGGCATGAGTACACTCGAGAAGGCGTTTTCTGGTAAGAGGCCTAATATTTCCCATTTGAGGATTTTTGGTTCACCTGTTTACATTCATGTGACGAAGGATGCCAGGAAGAAGCTGGAGCCGACTGCAGAGGTTGGGATATTTTTGGGGTACACTGATACACCCCACAACTATCGTGTGTATTTTCCAGAAAGTCGCAAGACTGTTGTGTGATGGGATATCAAATTTCATGAGGAGAAAGCCATGAAGTGTTCGCTTGAGAGGGAGCCACACTTGCATGCAGATGAGGAGCTATTAGTTCCTAAGGATGAGCCTCGGGATGTGGATCAGCCACAAGAGGAGGTTCATGGAGTGGAAGAGACCACTCATGCAGCGCCAACCATCGGAGGGCGGAAGCGCACTACAAAAGCTAAGCGACTGGCTCAAGATGCAGAGAAGATTGTAGGACCACCTACATCACAGCGCAAACAGAGACAGACACCTGACCGGTATACTAGATACATGGCTCTTATGAGTAAGTGTATCATGACAGAGCCATCCTCTTTCGAGGAAGCTGTGGAGGATCCCGCATGGGTAGATGCCATGGTGGAAGAGTATGATTCGATTGTCAGAAACAGTGCATGGGAGATTGTCCCAAGGCTGGAAGGGAAATCGGTGGTAGGTTCGAGATGGATCTACAAAGTGAAGCAAGCGGCTGACGGAAGTGTCGAGTAGTACAAGGCAAGATTTGTTGCCGAGGCTTTTCACGGATAGAGGGGATCGATTATGAGGAGACCTTTGCACTGTCGCAAGGTATTCTTCCATATGGACGATTCTTGCTCTCTCGAGGCGCGGTGGGGTGGCACATTCATCGGATGGATGTGAAGACGCATTCCTCGAAAGGAGTCATTGAGGAGGAGGTGTACATAGAGCGGCCGAAGGTTTTGAGATCTTCGGTAAGCGAATTGCATGTGTGTAGGCTCAAAAAGAGGAACGCGTATGGGTTGAAACGAGCACCTCGTGCTTGGTACACATGGATAGGCAGGTTATTTCACCCGGACTTGGATTCCTCCCGAGAGTGAGGCGGATCCGAACCTATGCAGTTGTGGTGGAGGGTAAGTTGGCGATCATTGTACTTTATGTAGATGATTTGATTTTGACGGTGGTGATACTCTCATGCAAGGAGGATCTTGCAAAAGAGTTTGAGATGAAGGACTTGGGCCTCCTTCATTATTTCCGGGGATTGGAAATTTGGTAGCGCAATGGTGGACTGTTTGTTTCTCAGGGTAAGTATGCTCGGGAGATACTGGAGAAGTTCAAAATGCATGGCTACAAGCCTGTTGATACTCCTATTCCTGGTGGTTGGAGGAAGGAGGATGCTACTTCAGCGGAGGTAGTGGATGCCACTGTTTATCGACAGTTGGTGGGGTCGCTCATGTATCTAGTCAATACACGACCCAATATATGCTATGCTGTGAACCAGTTTTCACAAGATATGGTTAAGCCAGCCAAGCTCTTCTGGACGGCAGGCAAGCATGTATTGAGATATCTCATAGGCACATATCTCAGAGGCATATCGAGATATGGATTATGGTACAGACAATCGGATGAGGTGAAGCTGTGTGGGTTCACGGATGCAGATTGGGCAGGGAGCCCAACAGACAGAAAGAGCACATCTAGAGGGATTTTCAGTATCGAGACGATAGCAGTTTCTTAGTACAACAGGAAGCAGAGATCCGTGGCACTCAGTTCAGTAGAGGCCAAGTATATGGCAGCGAGTTTGGCTGCATGCGAGGCTATATGGATGAGGAAGATCCTGGTCGGGCTTTTCGGTTCACACTTAGAGCCTACTGTGATTTATTGTGATAATCAGAGTTGCATCAAACTCTCGGTTAATCCAGTATTTCATGATATATCTAAACACATTGACATCCGGTATCATCATATCAGAGATTGTGTGCAACAAAAGGTCATGTTACTTTCATACATTCCTACGGAGGATCAGGATGCTGATATCTTGACGAAGGCGCTCACTAGGAGAAAATTCGAATACCACAGGGGCAGGATAGGGGTTGCAGATAATACTTATCTTGTTGAGAGGGAGTGTTGAGATTGCAACAAGATGATGAGCTTAGTGGAAAGGAGTCGCCTTCACTAAGTGGTCCCGCAGGCTATTTTTGGCGCAAAGTCTATTTTTAGACTATGTCTATTTTTAGACATATGGATCATGTTCTATGAGTTGCAGGATGCTATTTGTGGATGGTTGGTCAAGTCGAAAAAAATATATGGACTTCTATTTTTAGACATATTGGGCGGAATCTATTTTAGATTGCCAGTCTAAAAATAGATATGTCGAATATTATTAGCTCTTAATAATATTTGGATTCTAAACATTATCTTATTCTCTTGGAGCACTTTAGTTAAGTGCACAGATGTGGCACAGGAGCTGACAGAAGGAATTACGCTATTCCTAAGGGTTAAGTGGAGCTATTGCATGGATACTTCAGTTAGAACTCATGTGACAGAGTTTGGTGGAGTTGATTGAGGAAGTTAGTGGAGTTGTATTTAGTTTAACTAATCTAAACATAGTTGAGCTATTTGTATTCAGTTTAACTAATTGATACAATTAGTGAGAGTGGTGTGAATTAATTATTAATTAATTCACTAATTATAAACTCATAAATCAACTAAAGAATGCATCAGTTAACTTCAGTGCATGGAAAGTTTTAGTGGAGACCAGTGCAAGAATAGGTGAAAGAGCAGGTTAACTATCAGTTGTGACTATATTGCTTCTATTTGCAACACACAGATAGGTGGAGTAGCCCATGAGGATTGCGCAGTTCAAGCCAGGTGGTTTATCTATTTAATGAAGCCATCCCATAGCATTGAAAACACAATAGAGGTTGGCTATCAAGTGGCAAAAGATTGGAGCATGTGTTTTGCTAGATCTAGCTTGATAGTGTGTAGAAATTGAGGGTGTGCATGAGAGCTTGTGAGGAGATTTTGTACTATGATTGTTGCATGATCTCCATGACATATAATATACAGATAGTTGAGGTTTTCAGCTTTAATATTTCCCATTAAATACTGTGTTCATATGTGTGATTGTTTGTGGGTCTAATTTATACATGCAATTGATTTTATTTCCGCACGTGATGATCAATGGTAGAAGAGATTCTGTATTATGCATGAAGCTAAAATAGTGTGTGATCAGGAGAATCTTGGTGAATAATATCTCAGCTATTCAAATTTCTACAAGAATTACATATGATTTCTAATGATGAAGGATCAAAACACGATGACTACATGACAGCGATGATATGTGATGATTTGTGATGATGATTAAAGATACCAGAATGGCATATTGCTCGATGAATAGATATTGGTAGGTGGAATTCTCCCTAGTTGATAAGGAGTGTTAAAATTAAGCAGCTGTGGTCAAATTCCACTTTAGACATATCATGTGATGAATATAATAATTGCAATATATTCCTCTTTTCGAGAGGACCAAAATAGATCTAAATATCACCTTATTTGGTTAAGCGAAAATTCATTGATTGTAGAATCTGGATTATCCACAGTATCATAAAACGATTGTCGACGTTTCGAATCCCAACTGGGATCCATATTCACGACCTTCTTTCATCCTTCATTCATTTCTCGTCCTGAAGATGGATCCCTGTTGGGATTCGAAACGTCGACAATTGTTTTATGATATTGTGGATAACTCGGATTCTGCAATAAAAAAAAACCACGGAAATTGATTTTTGAATTATTTTATTTATTAATGTATAATGGAATGGGTCGGCCTAAGTATATGTGGAATTGGTTGAGTCAGCATTAACCTAAGTGGACCCTCATGAAAGCCTATAAATAGAAGTGAGCTCAAGCTCATTCTCACACTTAGATATAGCTATCTTCTACTCTCGTATTTTGTCTTGGCTCGCACAGGTTTGATGAAAGGAGTTCACACAGGGTCTGGAATCACAAGCGGGAGGCTCACTCTGATCTAGGGTTTTCTAGATATTAGTCACAGGCTTGTACAGAGCTTTATTGGCCATATCCACATGCATAAAGTACTATGGTAGTGGCTAGGGACCCATAGCCTCAGGCACAGGGTGTCATGGTAGCAGCTAGGGCCTCAGAAGGAAAATCGGGTTGTGCTCACCCATAGCCACAGGCACATAGTGCTATGGTAGTGGATAGGGATATGTAGCTGCAAGAAAAAAGTGTTATGGTAGTGGCTAAGGACCCATAGATCTAGGCACAAGGTGTCATGGTAGCGTCTAGGGCCTTAGAAGGCAGATTGGGCTGCGCTTACCTTTAGTCGCAGGCACAAAGTGTTATGGTAGTGGCTAGGGACCCATGGCCATAGGCAAAAAGTGTTATGGTAGCAGTTAGGGCCTCAAAACTGAAACTATAGTACTCTGAAGTTTCCGCTTAGTGACAACAATTTTCAACAGTTAACTATAGTCAGTGACAGTGCATTACAGTTCTCAAAATCAAGATCCTTTAGTATAAGTATAATTAAGGTTATACTATGGATGTGCTAGTTGTTTTATTGAGTTATGAATATATGGATCAATGGATCATTGTACTATTGTTTGCTGAATCATTTGATGACGAACTAAGAAGAATAATTTGCAAGGGTTTTCCCCATAGTGGGTTTTTCCCTTGTCTTGGACCAATCCCGGTGTCTCTATGTGTGCATGATTTTAATCCTTTGTCCCTTTATGTTTTGATGCATAGATGATGATGATGTTATTGTTATTTATACATAGTTGCATATGATGATGGCTAATAGTGTAAATCTGAATAATGATATAATGATATGGGGTGAACTTAATGTGTTAATGAAAAAATGCAACTATCATAGAAAAGATCAATGTAGCCCTATGAAAAAATAAAATTGGGAACATCACATATATATCTGATATTAGCCAAACCAAGATTTTCTTTTTTCCTCGAGAAAAAAGCGTAATTTCATTACTACAGGTGAGTACAAAATTACATTGTGATTCACATGTATATGTGATCAAAGATATACAAACATATATAGTTTGTGGACAATGCACCGGTTACAAATTGAAAAGAATTCCTGTACAGAGTCAGGTTCTGGCAGATAACCCAAACCTATTTTAAAACATGCTGATCAAAAATTGGATAGATAAAACAAACTCTGCTATGCACTAGCAGAAACAGCACTAACACGTTCAGATAACTAGCGCTGCCTAGAATTTAAAGCTCCTAGAAATCCTCATATAGCAATTATATCCCAATCGATCTAAACCCTCAAGTTTGCACCCTAACAATGAGAAAAAAAACACAGCACTGTAGTAATATTGTGAAGAAACAACGCCAGAGAGATGTCACTGTCTTTTTGAGTCATTTTCTGTTATGAACAACCCACAGAAGCGGCCCTTCTGGCAAGAGAAACCAAAAACCATGTTTGCAACCACCGGTACCAGTTTTAGTAAAAAAACGCACACCAAAAAATAGTCCATAACTGATATGTGTCGTATCTATGGAAAAAACCGTCCCACAACAGACCGCCCAAGTGTAACCAAAAGTAACCAAGTGTGAATCCTCGTTCAATTTCACCAAGTGTAACCAAGTGTGAATCCTCAGGCAATTAGACCCAGTGTGAATCCTCGGGCAATTAGACCAAGTGTAACCAAGTGTGAATCCTCATTCAATTTCACAAAAACATTTGTGTAAAGGAACCACCATGTGTTAGCCTCTTTGAATGCAAGTTTTGAGCAGACCAACTATGGAGATCATTAGCCTCTCAGTCAAATAAGGATGGATGTAAAAAATCAGTAGTGCCTCCATCCTGATGTTCACAGATTCTCCAGAAACCTTCATCCTGCAGAAGCCCCCTCTTTGAGGCTCAATCAGCAAAACCATTATTCTCTCGATAAATATGCAGGCAGGAGAAAGAATCAAGTGAGCGGAGGATCTCCTTAATGGAACAGAGCAAGTTTTGAAGGTGATGAACTCCGCACTGCTGAATACCATTAATCCAATTAATCACATTCAAGGAGTCCCCATAGAAATTTAACACACGGCAACCTTTCTCCACCGCGAACATCAGAAGGATCTTGAGGCTCAGTGTTTTAGCATAATTGTTTGTACCTACTCCAAGCCCAACCGAGATCTCAAACCAATGTGCGTCCGACAGATACAGCAGGGCCCCCCCACCACAGACATTTTGCTGCATAGCCCCATCAAAAAAGCCCCAAGGATTCATCCTATCAATATCCAATCGTAGGACCTCCCTTTGATTGGCAGCCTGAATGTGGATAGGAAAAGAAGAGTGCAGTCCTATGGTCATTGCCCCAACGATCTCTGGAGTGCTAACCATCCCATCAAATAGTAGCCGATTACGTGCCAACCAACAGCCCCAGATGACAAGGAGGGGCAAAGATTTTATATTCTGTTCAGCATAAGACCCCCACCACGAATCCCATGCATGAGACAGAGATACTCCTTCCCATCTACAGAGAATACCCAGTAATCTGGAACATTCCAGCCAGACACCTCTATTGAAAGGACAGCTGAGGAAGAGATGATTAACTGATTCCAAATCAGAGTGACACAAACTGCACCAACCTGGACCCTGAAAACCTCTGTGTTGTAGCACATCCCACGTGGGGACTTTATTTTCAAGAACACACCACATGAAAAGGCGAGTATTAGGAAGGAAATTTAGTTTCCAGAGTTTTTTCCACCACCACCGCTCCTCACCCAAGACAGCCCCAGTACTAAGTTTTGTGTAACCAGCTTTGGGGGAATATATCCCCGAAGAATCATAATCCCAAGCAATCATATCCTCCCTATCCTGCAGAAAAATATGTGCCTGCTTTAAAGCACGGATATAAATATCCAAAGCCCTCTCGTCTTGTTCATCCAGCCCCAACGAAGAGGCCAAAATCCAAGGCTGAATGCCCAGCCTTCTCCTAACCGGATCAGCAAGTTGGGAGAGAAAAGTAATCCCCCTCAGACTTAAAGCTTCCACTGTACGCCTAGGAAAGAGGTGTTGTATTTCACTACCCAACCAAGGGTCCTCACCAACCCGAAGCTTCCTGCCACTACCCACATCCCAGGCCAGACTTGTTTCCAAAATATGAAATGACTTAACAAGTGCCTTCCAAATCACCGAGCCACCAGCAAAGGATTTTCTAGGATTCCTTATCCAATCCACAATAGAGAATGGAGCAATATATTTCTGACTGATCACCTGAGTCCAAAGACTATCAACATTGATAAGCCTCCACCCACTCTTTGCAGCAAGGGCCTGAGCAAAGAGAAAAATATTTTTCAATCCCCATCCTCCCATCCCTTTCGGGACAACAATTTTCTCCCACTGGACCCAAGGGGTCACCAAAGAGTCCTGTTTCCCGCTCCATAGGAAACGAAAGCAAATCCTCCTGGCAGCCTCCAGAATACCCTTTGGAATCCAAGACAAAGACAACCAATAGACTGGGATAGCCTCCAAAACAGACTTAACTAAAGTCAACCGCCCAGCTCTGGACAACCATTTATGGGACCAAACTCTTAAACGTTTTTCCAACTTTTCCAGCAGCCAGCTCCAGTCAAGTTTTCTATAATCATTGGGTTTTAAGTGGAACCCCAAATAGTTCAGCCCACCATCCAAAGCAGCATGATTATAAGAAAAGATCCTCCTGAACTCACGTCTCTCTTCATCCCTCAGAAGATGAGTAGTGATGGAGGACTTATCAGCGTTCACAATCATACCAGTAGCCGTGCTAAACAGATCTAAAATCTTAGCAATAGTGTTTGCATCACGCACCGATCCAGAGCAAAAAATTAATACGTCATCTACAAATAGTAAATGTGTGATGAAAAAATTTGTAGCAACCTGTATGCCCTTCAAGGAACCCTGTCTCTTAGCATCCTGAAGAGCTCTGCTCAAACCCTCAGCAATCAATAAAAACAAAAGGGGAGAAAGGGGGCAGCCTTGGCGCAGACCCCTTTCAGCATGAAAAAAAGGAGAGGCAGCCCCATTAATTAAAACTGAGAAAGAGACGGTGGTAATGCAGCTCATAATCCATCTAATAAAGCCAATGCCAAAACCAAGATGAGTCAGAAGCATACGAATATATAACCAGCTTACCCGATCATATGCTTTGGAGAGATCTATTTTCAGCACAGTCCCTTTGAGGTGCTTTGTCTTCATGCTGTGGAGGGCCTCTTGAGCAGTTCCGATTGCTTCATGTATTTGACGACCTTCCAGGAAACCGAATTGTTCTCCAGAGATATGAGTAGACAAAATGCTTTTGAGTCTTCTCGCAGCCACCTTGGCTATCACTTTGTAAATAAAGTTGCACAGAGAGATAGGGCGAAAATTGGCCAAAGAAGAGGGATTATCCACTTTCGGGATTAGAGCTATGAAAGTGGAGTTAAAGCAAGCGGGAATCCGCCCTGAAATTCTGATATCCTCCACAACTTTCATCAAATCTGTCCCTAAAACCTCAAAAAGAGCCAAGAAAAACTCGATGGACCAACCGTCAGGACCAAGACTTTTATCTTTTTGGAAACTATGAAGTACCTCCTTTAACTCCTTCTCAGAAACCTCAGCCATCAGAGATCTGTTATCAGCCTCCTCCACAAATCTTGGAAAGAACTGTGCAACTCTTATGACTTCCACAAGTGATGCATGAGCTGGGGCTTTACAGAGATCCTTAAAGTGGTCAACCCCCAGCTTAGCTTTAGCCTCAAATGTGGCGTGCTCATTGCCCTGACCATCTCTTAAGCTCCAAATAGTATTAGCCGCCTTTCGACCACGAGCGTAAGCATGAAAAAATTTTGTATTATCATCCCCACTTGCCAGCCATGTGGCCCTACTTTTCAATCTCCAGGTTTCCTCCTTATCCATAAGTAGGGCGTTCCTTCTTAATTCAAGGGCAACTAGAGTGTCTTTTTCCACTTGTGATTGAAAACCCCCTCCATTCCCTTCATATATCAAACGAAGATCCTCCTCCACCTGCTGCAAATCCACATCCTCTCTCTATCTCTTAGCAGTCGACCAGACCTTCACAGCTTCCTTTATGCGTTTTAAATTTTCAGCAAAGTGAAAAGCTACAGAAAGAGTACTATCCGCCCTATAAGGGACCCACCTAGCGAGAACAAGAGCTTTGAAGGACTCATCCTTTAGCCAGATTTTGTTGAACTTTAAAGGGCTAGGAGGCATCTTGGGCCCTATCTTGAACTCAAGAAAAATAGGGAAATGATCAGATGCACCCCCACATCCAATCCACTGCCTAATCTGAAAAGGCCTGTCCACAAGCTGTTCAGCCACCAGGAACCGATCCAATCTCTTCGCTATTCTTTCTTTAGCACATCGATTATTCCTCCAGGTGGGTTTCATCTTTATGGGCTCTATATCAAGAAGATGATTCTCCTCCAATTTTTGAGTGAAATAACCAGTCAAGGAGTCAATATGTGCATGAGGACCCCAGACCTCAGACTGTCCCAAAGTAAAGTTTAGGTCCCCACCCAAAATCACCGAATCCTCCTTGAGTAAAGAGTTACCCAGGAGTGAGTCCCAAAAAGGAATCATGTCTTGGTAAGGTCCTGTTGAAGCCTAGAAAATATCTGCTTCAAACATTGGGGGAAAACCACCCGGTCGGGACCTTAAGACAGCTCCTTTTCCGTTTGGGATGGTGGCTCCGACTGGATTTAAAAGACCAGTTTCCTTATAACTAAGTGGATTGAATTGGATGGGTGAAAATGGGACTAAATTAACAGAAAATAAAACTATCTAATCTAAACTAAATACTGATAAAGAAATTCTAATTTTAACACGGGTGATTATATGTGAATACAACTTAGGATTGTTTCAATCTAATAATAACCATGGAAATGTATTATTAGTTAAATTGAAATGTGTAGAAACGAATAAAGATAACTCTGTTTAATAAATTAAACAGAGTTATATTAGCATATTGTATTCATCATTATATACCATTCATATATGCCTATAAATGATAACATTCCAATTATACTCAGAAATGATAATATAAAAGGAAATATTATGAAATTCAAATATATAAATGATAGAAAATTCTTCAAATGAATACCATATAACAGAGAAAATCAACAGTGAACAGATAAAAATACCTCATTCATCTTGCAGACTATCAAACGAAATGTGATACTCTGATCTAGCAACTCCGACGTAAAATTAATTCCAAAGGCACAAAAATGCAACACTTCAAAGATAATTTTGAGCACAAAAATCACCAGATGTGATCTTTCATATAAATATAATAAGGAATGAAGAACATAAATGTTAGCTCCAAATCCCAAAAATATTACAACTTCCGATCCTTCTCTAAATGCATGAGAGGGATTTAAATAATAAATTACATAACAAAATCCTAATACTAATGCTACAATCTATCAAATTAAAACTAAAATGCTATCTTGAATGAAACTGATTCATTGTTTTTCTCCCTCGCTTGATGAAGCCAAGTTGAAAATGTTCAACATATCTCGGAGTCTTGGTGGATGACTCATCTCAGAATGCAACTGTCCAGCATAGGTGGCATCAGAAAATTCTGGAATTAGACAATCGACAGCGTTTGATAGAAGTTTGATAGTTGTCTGTTGATTGTTTGGCTTGATCAAATGAGTCCACATACTATCCCAGGATATCGTTTGAAGTTTGCCGATTTGTTTACTTTTCCTTTCCATTTCTTCTCTCCACCTGTCTTCAGTTTCTTTTATTTTTGGCAAACTGCCAGGAACACAGTCTGAAATGAGATTAATTGAGTATAAGCTGTCATTTATGAATTGCGTGAGATTATTCATTATATTTCTGGCCCTTGATATTGCTCTATCGGCTTTCATTAATTGATGTTCCCATTTTGTAAACAAGATTTCTTTGTGTTTTTCCTCTATCCTAGGAAGATTTGCTTCTTTTCCCTTTTCTGTATCCTGCCAGTTGAGAAACTCAGAAATCTTTTCATCGGCATCATCTATTTCTTGTCTAAGAGTTATGATATTTTGGATCAAAGATGAAGTAATATCACAAAAAGGTTCTGCTTGTGACAGTTTTGAGCAAAATTCATTTAACTGCTGAGTCAATAGTTTATTAGCCTCAAGGGCTTCTGATTTGAATTCATTTAACTTTGGGTAATCTTTAAACTTATCCAAAGTTGCTTGAAATTCCTTTTCTTGAATCATTTTTGCATTTTCCTCATTTTGTAACAGACTCTGTAACTTAGCAATTTCTTCATTTAGCTGCTTTTGTTTGCCTAAAAGCTTTTCATCAACCTTCTTCTTTTCTTCAGCAAGCTGTTTCTCCAATTCTTTAGACCTGAATGTCTGATCCTGTAGTTGTTGTTGCAATTGGCTGATCAGTTGCTGATTCTCCTGAGCTTGTTCTTCCAGTGAAGCTATGTGAAGATCTTTCTGAGTTATTAGTTGAGAAACTTCTACAACTTTATCCACTGTTGCAGCACTATAAGCTCCTGTATACTGGGACAATTTCGTGAGGTCTTCAAATGGATTCATTTCATTGTTCTTATAAACAATATTCATAAACTCCTCTGATGGAGTAGAGAATATGCCTTGTTCTGTTTTTCTTTTCTTTCTTTGTCTTTTGACAACAGCCTTATGTTTAGGGCTGTAAAATACATCCAAAGGAGGGATCTCCTCACCCTTTAATACAATATGCCCTGTAGGATGTTCAGGAATGATTTCAACATCCTGCTCTATTTGTTCTTCATCTTTATCCTGCAATCCAAGCTGTTGAGCAAACTGATCATATTGTTTTAATAGCTGAGAAGAAACATCAAGATTAGTGGAAACCATAATCTCCTTAGTTATTTATTTTCCTTTTTATTTATCTATGCTCTGCTCAGTGCTTTTGTCATCCGATCCATCCTTTTGATTATGCACATCATCATTGATATTTGTGCATTTGTCTGTCATTTGAGCAGTATTTCCATTTGGGACATCAGGTTTGTCAATAGTGACCACTTTTTGAGTATGTACAGTCGGCTGGTTGACAGCCGATTGTGTAATGATTTTGATGGTAGATGTTTCTACTGGCGTTTGGCCGAATGCACCTTCTGTCTCTGATTTTTGGATTTGAGTTCTCAGCTGGTCCAGAGGAACTCTCAACAATCTCTGGCTTCTAAATAAGAGACATTTATTTATTTCCTCCTATTGAAATTTAGACTTGACTAAGTCAAAAATTCGAGGAAAATTATCTAATGAAACAAACAAATCATCGAACATATCTGGTTCATGCTCAAAACGAGCAATTGAAACTGAAGCAGTGACATCAAATGCTATCTTTTTTGGATCATATTGTCTTTCAGGAATGGTTGCAAATTTACAACCTCTTATCTTGAAGACTTCTTTTTCTGCATGCTTGAAATCATTTAGAGTGAAATGACCACAATTAAGTGGGAATTGAGGCCACATTCTCTTCTTACTGTTATTCAAAGACCTGGATATACCTTCAATTGTCAATTGATAAGAGACTTCTTGAGCGAGAAGTTTGTCTGGAACAAAAAGCGGAAGAACATGCGGCTCCACTATACTACCAAAAACCCTGATGTAAGTAAATGTTTCCTCCCCAAACCAATCTCCGATTGCAGACAGGTCGGCTTTAGCTTTATCAGAAAACCTAGGAGGAAAGCGATTGAAAATGGTTTGGAAAACAGGGATGAGGAAACCATGACAGATTCTATATACATTAGCTTGGAAATGGATCTTCCAAAGCGATTTATGATAAATATGGATTGGAAGAGGGTCTTTGGGAGTCCATTTCCATCCAAATAAGGGGAATTCGGAATTGAAACAAAGAGCATCAATAATGTAGGCACAAAAGAAAAAAGGAGTAGAATTTCCAGCGGCTTTTTCTTGTCTATATTCAAGTATCCTATTGGCCATTCTATCAGAAAGAATAACAGCCCAATCCATAATGTCGGAATTCACAGCAGCTAGGATTAATGGGACCATTTGTATAGAAAACCTAGCTGAATTATCATTGCCAAATAACCTACACATCATGGCAGCTGCATAGGAATATGGAGGCTGAAGGGAATCTACATAATACATACCGGACGCTTCATTTCAGTGCTTCTCTGGGTTTTTCCTCCAATCTTTGATAGGGTTGGATTGGACTTTGTTATTATCAGCAAAATCTTTGATAAATTCCTTGTTATACACCTTCTGTGGGTCTGGAAGGTGGTACATTGCTTTCAAGTCTTCTGCTTTAAACGAGACGAAAGGCACTCCAGATGCTGAAACAAACGTTCTATCTTGTATCTTTACACTGTCAATAACCCATCGAACTACATCATAGTAAGGCATGATGCTCGCTCTGGCTGCAATTCGATGCAAAAATGAATTTGCAAGTGTTCTTTCATTGATATCAGAATCAGAATCCGAGCTATCTTCGTCTGGAACTGATGCCTTCTCCACTGTGACCTTGGGGTCTTCTCTTTCCAATAGGTTGTAGACTGCGTCCCATGTCATTTTCCCAAGCCCTTGGCATGATGTATCTGTGACTAGTCTTAGCTTTATGGGCTTTTCTTTTGAGACCGTAGGAGTTTCGGCAAACTTCACTGGTAGAGCAGTCTTGTTTCTTCTCCCTCTCTTTGACATTTCTGCGTTTGCTACCTCTTCCCTTTGTCTGTGAATGAAAGAGCTTGGTGTTCTTTGGCTCTGCAAGACAATAAACTCTTAGTCGTGATCAACAAGCAACTCAAACGGAATGATTTATGAACTTATGGTTTTCATTTATTTGTTTCGTATATTACGTAAATGCTCTTTTTGGGTCACACTTACGTATTTAAAACCAAATCATTAACCATATTCATTTGATTCGTTATTGAATGCCTTCGTACCAATAAATATTTGGCGCTTGTGACATATTAAAATATTCACTCATTCTGAACTTTTCGTATGCAATAGATGAATCACATCGAAAGTTTTCAAATGGCAGATGAAGATCACAATACGTTTATCCCGATTAATCGATTGCGATTGACCGCATCGCATCGGAAGTTATAAATAACTGTTTTAAACTCTTACCGATTGAAAATTTCCGATTGGACTAATCGCATCGAAAGATTTGAAATAGGCATATGAAATTTCTTTTAAAGGTTATCTCCGATTCTCCGATTGCGATTGAACTTTTTTTTAAATTTGATTTGTTTCTTATGATAAGGCCTTGTATATTAGATCGGATCATAAGTTTTTTGAATGTTGAATTTGTTTAGTAACAATATGAAATTTTCCAAAACAATGAATTTTATTTCTAAGTGTTTTATTTCTAAAAAGAAAGGGACCCTATTTCTAAATTTTATTTCTACAATTTAAGAAAAAGGGAGGGTTGTTGTATAGTACAACAATTGGCGATTCACTTGAAAGAACCAGTTATCTCTGAAAAATAGAATGAATACTATATTTTAAGTAAGTAAAGATTTTTAAAGGTAAATAAAAATTATCCTAGGATAATCAAAAATAAAATCTAACTTATGAAAAAGAATAAAAATTATTAACAATTTCTTTCTAGTTTCTTGAGAATAAAAACATTTTGAGTTATCTTAAGCTTTGATTGGTATTAATAATGAAGTAAGTGGATTTCTTCAAGCTTGGTTTTGATAATATACTCTATTGTCATAGGTATTGCCTCTGCTGCCTGCAAACGTTCATAGTCTCGACAGGGTTACCTTTTAACCATTAACTATCCATTGTCCCATTCAACTAAGATTATGACTTTTTAAAAGATAAATTCATAAGACATGTTATCTCATGTTTTTTGTCTTTTATTTATTTATTTATTTCTTTTTAAGAGCCATTGTTCTGGTTTGGTAGCCAGTTGTTAACAATGCCATTCAATAGTTATAATTAAACTGAACAAGCTGGCTCGTGATGAGACCCCTTGTCTTATATTAATAAGCCATTACCCTGTTTTGATATGCAGTATTGGTAATGTCAGTTTTATTATTTCTTATGAATATGGTAAGTCGGCTCATGATGAGACCTCTTATCTCTTAAAAGATTTTTTTCAATAATTTCTTAGAATTATATTCTAAAAAATCACAACCTAAATGAATGGGGTGAACTAGTCTTATCCTTAAGAATCAATGGATGACAATTTTCTGAGTTTTTTTGAGTACCAAGACTTGAATAATCTTTACTTTTATAGATAACTTCTCTCTGCTTAATAAACTTGTAATGATTTACATTTTCCTCGTTTTTTCTAAAAAGATTATGCAAATAATTGGTATAATCTTTCAAAGTTTAACATCTTATTTAAAACTATCAAGAGAATATAATCATTTCTCTAAAAATTCTTATTTACACTAAAATAAATATTTATAATATTTTTCTTAAGAATTTTTCTATCAAGTAAACAGTCAATTTAGAGACTTATTAACAACCTTTATTTGTAAAAACAATAAAAGACTTTGCAAAAAGGAATATGTACAATTTAAGAAGGGGTTACCTCCTTATGAGAAGAATTTCTTTAAGATAAGCCCATTTACAGGAAGAGATTCTCTCTTACCTGTTAGATCTTGGAGCATGAATGTATTTGAGCCTATCTTTTCAACGATATGAAATGGTCCAAGCCACATCTTTTGAAATTTGGTATGTTTACCTTTTTCTTCATGTGCCTTATCCCATTTTAGAACAAAATCACCAATCGATAAAATTTTTGAGCCAGTAGAACTTGCATCAAAAGAAGATTTCACAAGCTATTGATGTTTTTCATGAACAATTCTAGCTTTATCTCTTTCTTCTTCTAGTTTAAGGATTTGATCATACCTCAATTGAATGGATGAAGAAGGATTTTCTTCAATAAATTGTACTAGGGCTAATGATGGAAGAGTTAAATTTGATGGTATCACAGCTTCTTTTCCATAAACTAAATTAAAAGGTGAAGTTCTGATTGAAGCTTTCTTTGTAATACGATCAGCCCATAATGCAAAGATTAAAGATTTATGCCAATTCTTTTGATTTTGATCGATAGTCCTTTTAATAATTTTGATAAGATTTTTATTGGTGGATTCAGCTAATCCATTACCTTGTGGGTAATAATTTGCTGAATATTTGAGTTTAAAACCTCTTTTAACTGCAAATTCTATTAAACTGTTTCCTGAAAAATAAGATGCATTATCAAAGACAATAGCTTGAGGTACACCAAACCTGGTTATGATAAATTGATCTATGAAATCAATAATGGCATCAGAATTGGCTACCTTCAAAGGGATTGCCTCTACCCATTTTGTAAAATAATCGGTTGCGGTAAGAATGTACTTGTGCTGCTTGGAAGAATGAGGTACTATCTCACCAATAATGTCAAGTCCCCATTGTTCAAATGGTTGCTCAATATTTACTGGTTGCAAAGGAAAAGCTGGTTTCCTTTGCCTTCCACTTGCAGTTTGGCAGATTCTGCACTTTCTTACATATTCATGTGTATCTTTAAAAAGGGTAGGCCAATAATAGCCGGCACGAATTATTTTGTGAGCTGTGGTATCACCTCCAAAATGACCTCCTGCTGGTCCATCATGCAACTCCTGCAAAACCTTTTCAGCCTCATTCTTTTCAAGACATCTCAACAAAATTGAATCATAATTTCTTCTAAATAACACATTATCAATGATCTCATATTTAACAGCTTTTAATCTTAAAGCACGTTTTTTCTTATAACTGAGATCAGAAGGAGCATACCCATTTTTCAAGTAATAGATGAGATCAGAATACTGAGACTCAGAATCCGTAACACTTATTTGATTTACTTGAATATCTTGATTTGAATGATCATTCTCTGGTATGTTATGAGCTCCTGCTAATAATCTGCAAAAACCTTGTCCTCTAACAATCTTAGCTGGTTTAATATCAACATCATATTCTTGTAAGGCTGTTACCCAGTTAGCTCGTTTTTCTCCTACTTCTCTCTGAATTAATAATTGCCTCACTGCTGAGAATGGGACAATGATTTTTGTATGAGTTTTTAAGAGAAAAGGTCTGAAATGCTTGATTGATTTGAACACGGCAAAGGCTTGTTTTTCAACATCGGAATAATTCAGTTCAGCTCCTTGCAGATTTGAACTAAAGAATGAAATTGGTGCTTCAATTTTCTGATCATTAAGTTGTGTTAAAACAGCTGCATAAGATGTCTCTGTGGCTAAAGTATACAAAATAAAATCTTTAGAAAAATCCGGAGTACTTAGTGTTGGTGCATTAATGATTGCCTGTTTGATTAACTCAAAGGCTTCTTTTTCTTTATGCCCCCATTTGAATACTGAATTCTTCTTGATCATATTTTGCATAGGTAAAACAATTAAAGAAAAATCAGGAATGAATCTTTTTACAAAATTGATCTGTCCAAGAAATGATTGCATGGATTTTTTGTTATGAGGTAAAGAAATATCCGAGATCTCTTTAACTCTGTCTGGATCAATGTATATACCATCTTTTGACACAACAAATCCTAAAAGTTTTCCTTCATCCAAAGCAAAGAAAGATTTTTTCGGATTTAAGGAAATACCAAACCTTCTACATCTTTCAAATATTTGTTTTAGATCATGTAGATGATTGGTTCTGTTTTTTGAGAATATTGTTATATCATCGAGATAAACAACAACTGATCTATTGATCAGACCTTTAAATGCTATGTCCATGGATCTTTGGAAAGTTGCTCCTGCATTTATTAATCCAAAAGGCATTTTTTGATAAGCATAAGTTCCCCATTTTGTTCTGAAAGTTGTTTTCAATCTGTCATCTGGATGAACTAAGACTTGATTATAGCCTGAAAATCCATCAAGAAAGGACATAAGTTCAGAACCAGCTACTTTTTGAAGTATCTGTTCCATGGTTGGTAATGGGAAATTGTCTTTTAAACATGCCTTGTTCAAATTTCTGAAATCAATACAGATTCTTATATCACCATTTTTCTTCCTTACAGGTACCATATTGGAAACCCAATTGGAATGCCTGACAGGAAAAATGATTTTGGCTTTCAAAAGTTTATTAAGTTCTGATTTGATTTGATCTTCAAGATTTGGATGAACTTTCCTTAGCTTCTGTTGAACATGTTTAATATCGGGAAGCATTGGAATTGTGTGCTGAATAACTGAAGTATCATATGTTTTTAAATCATCATAATTCCAAGCGAAAACATTTTTGTATTTGCTCAATAATTTAATGAAAGCATCCCTTTCCTCTGATGTTAAATTAAGTCCTAAATTAACATTTTGAGGTTTTGAATCAGAACCAAGATTCACTAATTCAAATTTCAAAGTAGAACTTTGAAGCTTGGTATTAGTGACTTTCTTGAATCTGTATTTAATATCATATAAGTCCTCCAATCTAACAACAGATTTCGGAATGGGATTTTCATTATCTTTTGAAGCAATTTGTAAATCGTGATCTTCTTCATCATAATTTGATCATCATATGATTTCTCTGAAGTCATGAAATTTAAGATATCTTGATCATGGTAAAAAACTCTCCAATTTGTGACATTGTCTGGGACAGATGGTCGAAAAAGTAATTCTATTGAAAATCTATCTGGGCTGTAATCTTCGGAGGGTATGAGTCTGGAGGCAACATTGGCTAGCAAGTCTGCTGTTGAATTTTGAGACCTAGGGATAGAAGAAATATTGAATGCAGAAAAGTGTGTGGTGAGTTCTTGTACCAGTGATTGATAATGTTTGAGGTGATTTGAAAGACAGTGAATTGTATTTCTCACCTGCTTGACAATAATTTCAGAATCGCCGAATACTTTCAAATATTGCACTTTGAGGCCAATTGCTTTATACGGACCTTGGACTAAAGCTTCATACTCGGCTGTATTGTTTGTGCATTCAAATTCTAACCTACAGGACAGCATTGTTTTTTCACCTTGCGGGCTAACCAAGATACACCCTGCTCCTGAACCTTCGTTAGATTTAGAGCCGTCAAAATATAAAGACCAAAATAAAGAAGTATTAACAATATTATTTACAGTTTCCCCAGTATCATTAAAACATCTTGACCTATCAGTTTGTGAATAGTTTTCAATCTGTGATGTTAAACTGTTTACTGAGAAAGGGGATGGTTGGGCAGTGATATTTCCAAAAAATGACTCTGATGAATAATTTCCCAAGATGTTGTTATTAAATGCAATTGGTTGATTTTCTTGTTCAAAATCTGTTACAGTATGAGTCATGTGTTTCTCTCGATTGATTTTTATTTGATTTGGCTTTCCCCTATAAGGTAACCACATGTGAGACCAATCGGTAGAAATATACCCGTGGAGCTTTTCGGACCAATCTCTACTCAAAATCAACCCATAAAATTCAGGTATATCAGCTATTAAGATATCAATTCGTTGAACTACCCGTGGATCAGCTGCTAACCTGATAGTTACAGAGTTAATCTCTCCTAAAACCTAGACCTTGCTTCTGTCTAACTGTACAATATGTATGGAAGAATTTTGGGGTTCTATGTTCAGCTTGGAACAAACTGAAGCTGGCATTATATTGGATGATGCCCCTGAGTCAATCAAACAATTGTGTAGGTTTCTGTTGTAGATCTCAAAAGTCAAAAGGAAGGGTGGAGTATGAGAATTTGATCTATCTCCAATCAGGACTGAATCAGTAGCTTCTATCATACCAGAAGGTGGTTAACCAGAATCATTTGCAGCTTTAGCACTGGGAAGAGGTGAACAGGGAACATCATTCAATTCTTTGAGAAGCAATTTCTGCTGATGTTTTAATTTGCTAAGTTCAAACATAGTAATGTTTGCCTTAGTTTTCTTCATATCATCAACAATATTGTAATCCATTGAATCGGATACTAATAATGTTTTGGATGTTGGAGGAGTACTTGAAGTTGAAGGTGGGTTTTGGGGGACTGCTGCGGGTGATTTCTTTGTAGGTACTTTTTCTTTTGTTGTAGCAGCACCTGCACTCCGTTTCTTTGAAGTTGTCTGAACAGGTTCAAAAGTACCTTTACTCCTAGTAGAGACAGGTAAAGCTTCTTCATCATTATCTGTATCGGAGTTGGGCAGTATGAAATTCCACATGCCATGGCATTCAACAATTTCCTCTTCATTATCAGTTAATGAGATTGTTTCCTCTTCTTCCTCTTCTTGATCTGAATCTGCATAAGATACGATATTTGGTGGTTTTGATTCGGTTTTCTTATAATTCTTAAAGGGCCTTTTGGTTGAAGTTTCGGCTACTTGTTTCTTAATTTCAATCATTTCATTTGACATAGTCTTGAGGACCTTTTGGAGGCCTTCCATATCATATGGATCTTTCGAGATTTTCTTCTTTGAGTCTTCTTTGAATGAAACTTTTTTGGTTTTCCTTTCCTCAAGAGCCGCTTTCTTTTCTAGAGCATTAATACGTTTTTCCACAGCAAGTGCTTCTTTCATGTTTTCAGCAAGTGTTGGTTTTGCGGCCCTGTCTACAAAAATAGCTATATTGGCAGGTAGGGCAGTAATATACCACTCACTTCTGATTTGTTCACTTGGTTTGGAAATCGTTGGGATTTTATTCAAAAGTTTATTGAAACGAGCATTAAATTATTTAATAGGTTCCCTATGCTCTATCCTAAGATTGGAGAGATCATTTATTAGTGTAGCTAAAGATCTATCGTCTCCATACTTAGTGAGAAACTGTTCTTGGCAAATGTCCCAACTGGTAATAGAATCAGAAGGCAGGGAAAAATACCAGGATCCTGCTAATCCTTGCAATGTATAAGGAAAAAGCCTAACAACGACATCTTGCTCAGTCACTCCCTTCAAATTAACTGCTAACATGAAGTTATTGATATGTTCCTCGGCTTGGGTTCCATTTTCTGGATTAAACTTGGGTAGCCATTTTTCAGGAGCATCAGGTCATGCATGTAATGGTGCGGGCATATTGACTGCACCAGGTCTGGTCCATGGATCTGCCATTGTAATACCAGTGGTGGATGATACTGTTGTTGAAATTCCAGATGTCTGGGAAGGAATTGATATTGAGGAATGAGCAGGTTGAGATGTTGAAGTTCCCAATTCCTGGTGAACAACGATATGTAATGAGGGAGTGGATGGTTGACTTCGCACTGGGGAAGATGAGATGGAAGATGTGGATGAAAGTGCTTCACTGTCAGAATCTTCAGTATTTTTCTTTGCCCTTTTCCTTTTAGGTAAAGGAAATTCAGTAGGTTCAATACCGAGCTTCTCACTCTGAAGTCTAGTAAGAGGGTGAGGTAGATTGAATTGCGAAGTATCACTGCTTTGAGATAGCTCAGATTTCTGTGGTGAAATCGAGAAACTCTGAAGTTTCTGGATAAGAGACTGAACTTCAGGAGATTCAAGACTTAATTGTTCTGAAGTATGGTGGGTTTGAGCAGTGATAGTGGATACCTCTTCTTCTTTCTTGGATGCTGAGGAATCAGCAGGCAATTGGGAAGTACGAGGTGATGTGGAGGGAGAATTACTCTTAGAATGGTTTGTAGATTTGGGTTTGCTTGCCATTCACAGTTGAAGGCCCTCCTTCTAGCGCCAAAAATGTTGAAGCCTAGAAAATCTCTGCTTCAAACATTGGGGGAATACCACCCGGTCGGGACCTTAAGACATCTCCTTTTCTGTTTGGGATGGTGGCTCCGACTGGATTTAAAGAACCAGTTTCCTTATAACTAAGTGGATTGAATTGGACGGGTGAAAATGGGACTAAATTAACAGAACATAAAACTATCTAATCTAAACTAAATACTGATAAAGAAATTCTAATTTTAACCCGGGTGATTATATGTGAATACAACTTAGGATTGTTTCAATCTAATAATAACCATGGAAATGTATTATTAGTTAAATTGAAATGTGTAGAAACGAAGAAAGATAACTCTGTTTAATAAATTAAACAGAGTTATATTAGCATATTGCATTCATCATTATATACCATTCATATATGCCTATAAATGATAACATTCCAATTATACTCAGAAATGATAATATAAAAGGAAATATTATGAAAATCAAATATATAAATGATAGCAAATTCTTCAAATGAATACCATATAACAGAGAAAATCAACAGTGAACAGATAAAAATACCTCATTCATCTTGCAGACTATCAAACGAAATGTGATACTCTGATCTAGCAACTCCGACGTAAAATTAATTCCAAAGGCACAAAAATGCAACACTTCAAAGATAATTTTGAGCACAAAAATCACCAGATGTGATCTTTCATATAAATATAATAAGGAATGAAGAACAGAAATGTTAGCTCCAAATCCCAAAAATATTACAACTTCCGATCCTTCTCTAAATGCATGAGAGGGATTTAAATAATAAATTACATAACAAAATCCTAATACTACTGCTACAATCTATAAAATTAAAACTAAAATGCTATCTTGAATGAAACTGATTCATTGTTTTTCTCCCTCGCTTGATGAAGCCAAGTTGCAAATGTTCAACATATCTCGGAGTCTTGGTGGATGACTCATCTCAGAATGCAACTGTCCAGCATAGGTGGCATTAGAAAATTCTGGAATTAGACAATCGACAGCGTTTGATAGAAGTTTGATAGCTGTCTGTTGATTGTTTGGCTTGATCAAATGAGTCCACATACTATCCCAGGATATCGTTTGAAGTTTGCCGATTTGTTGACTTTTCCTTTCCATTTCTTCTCTCCACCTGTCTTCAGTTTCTTTTATTTTTGGCAAACTGCAAGGAACACAGTCTGAAATGAGATTAATTGAGTATAAGCTGTCATTTATGAATTGCGTGAGATTATTCATTATATTTCTGGCCCTTGATATTGCTCTATCAGCTTTCATTAATTGATGTTCCCATTCTGTAAACAAGATTTCTTTGTGTTTTTCCTCTATCCTAGGAAAATTTGCTTCTTTTCCCTTTTCTGTATCCTGCCAGTTGAGAAACTCAGAAATCTTTTCATCGGCATCATCTATTTCTTGTCTAAGAGTTATGATATTTTGGATCAAAGATTAAGTAATATCACAAAAAGGTTCTGCTTGTGACAGTTTTGAGCAAAATTCAATTAACTGCTGAGTCAATAGTTTATTAGCCTCAAGGGCTTCTGATTTGAATTCATTTAACTTTGGGTAATCTTTAAACTTATCCAAAGTTGCTTGAAATTCCTTTTCTTGAATCATTTTTTCATTTTCCTCATTTTGTAACAGACTCTGTAACTTAGAAATTTCTTCATTTAGCTGCTTTTGTTTGCCTAAAAGCTTTTCATCAACCTTCTTCTTTTCGTCAGCAAGCTGTTTCTCCAATTCTTTAGACCTGAATGTCTGATCCTGTAGTTGTTGTTGCAATTGGCTGATCAGTTGCTGATTCTCCTTAGCTTGTTCTTCCAGTGAAGCTATGTGAAGATCTTTCTGAGTTATTAGTTGAGAAACTTCTACAACTTTATCCACTGTTGCAGCATTATAAGCTCCTGTATACTGGGACAATTTCGTAAGGTCTTCAAATGGATTCATTTCATTGTTCTTATAAACAATATTCATCAACTCCTCTGATGGAGTAGAAAATATACCCTGTTCTGTTTTTCTTTTCTTTCTTTGTCTTTTGACAACAACCTTATGTTTAGGGCTGTAAAATACATCCAAAGGAGGGATCTCCTCACCCTTTAATACAATATGCCCTGTAGGATGTTCAGGAATGATTTCAACATCCTGCTCTATTTGTTCTTCATCTTTATCCTGCAATCCAAGCTGTTGAGCAAACTGATCATATTGTTTTAATAGCTGAGAAGAAACAATAAGATTAGTGGAAACCATAATCTCCTTGGCTATTTCTTTTCCTTTTTCTTTATCTATGCTCTGCTCAGTGCTTTTGTCATCCGATCCATCCTTTTGATTATGCACATCATCATTGATATTTGTGCATTTGTCTGTCATTTGAGCAGTGGACCTCTGGCCAAATTTTGGACTGGATTTATCATCAGTATTTTCCTTTGGGACATCAGGTTTATCAATGGTGACCACTTTTTGAGTATGTACGGTCGGCTGGTTGACGGTAGGTTATTATCAATGATTTCAGCGGTAGATGTTTCTGCGGCGTTTGTGAATGCACCTTGTCTCTGATTTTTGGATTTGAGTTCTCAGCTGGTCCAGAGGTACTCTCAACAATCTATGGCTTCTAAATAAGAGAAATTTATTTATTTCCTCCTGTTGAAATTTAGACTTGACCAAGTCAAAAATTCGAGGAAAATTATCTAATGAAACAAACAAATCATCGAACATATCTGGTTCATGCTCAAAACGAGCAATTGAAACTGAAGCGGTGACATCAAATGCTATCTTTTTTGGATCATATTGTCTTCCAGGAATGGTTGCAAATTTACAACCTCTTATCTTGAAGACTTCTTTTTCTGCATGCTTGAAATCATTTAGAGTGAAATGACCACAATTGAGTGGGAATTGAGGCCACATTTTCTTCTTACTTTTATTCAAAGACCTGGATATACCTTCAATTGTCAATTGATAGGAAACTTCTTGAGCGAGAAGTTTGTCTGGAACAAAAAGCAGAAGAACATGCGGCTCCACTATACTACCAAAAACCCTGATGTAAGTAAATTTTTCCTCCCCAAACCAATCTCCGATTGCAGACAGGTCGGCTTTAGCTTTATCAGAAAACCTAGGAGGAAAGCGATTAAAAATGGTTTGGAAAACGGGGATGAGGAAACCATGAGAGATTCTATATACATTAGCTTGGAAATGAATCTTCCAAAGCAATTTATGATAAATATGGATTGGAAGAGGGTCTTTGGGAGTCCATTTCCATCCAAATAAGGGAAATTCGGAATTGAAACAAATAGCATCAAGAATATAGGCACAAAAGAAAAAGGGAGTAGAATTTCCAGCAGTTTTTTCTTGTCTATATTCAAGTATCCTATTGGCCATTCTATCGGAAAGAATAACAGCCCAATCCATAATGTCGGAATTCACAGCAGCTAGGATTAATGGGACCATTTGTATAGAAAACCTAGCTGAATTATCATTGCCAAATAACCTACACATCATGGCAGCTGCATAGGAATATGGAGGCAGAAGAGAATCTACAAAATACATACCGGATGCTTCATTTCGGTGCTTCTCTGGGTTTTTCCTCCAATCTTTGATAGGGTCGGATTGGACTTTGTTATTATCAGCAAAATCTTTGATAAATTCCTTGTTATACACCTTCTGTGGGTCTGGAAGGTGGTACATTACTTTCAAGTCTTCTGCTTTAAACGAGCCGAAAGGCACTCCAGATGCTGAAACAAACGTTCTATCTTGTATCTTTACACTGTCGATAACCCATCGGACTACATCATAGTAAAACATGATGCTCGCTCTGGCTGCAATTCGATGTAGAAATGAATTTGCAAGTGTTCTTTCATTGATGTCAGAGTCAGAATCCGAGCTATCCTCGTCTGGAACTGATGCCTTCTCCACTGTGACCTTGGGGTCTTCTTTTTCCAATAGGTTGTAGACTGTGTCCCATGTCATTTTCCCAAGACCTTGGCATGATGTATCTGTGACTAGTCTTAGCTTTATAGGCTTTTCTTTTGAGACCATAGGAGTTTCGGCAAACTTCACTGGTAGAGCGGTCTTGTTTCTTCTCCCTCTCTTTGACATTTCTGCGTCTGCTACCGCTTCCCTTTGTCTGTGAATGAAAGAACTTGGTGTTCTTTGGCTCTGCAAGACAATAAACTCTCAATCGTGATCAACAAGCCACTCAAACGGAATGATTTATGAACTTATGGTTTTCATTTATTTGTTTCGTATATTACGTAAATGCTCCTTTTGGGTCACACTTAAGTATTTAAGACCAAATCATAAACCATATTCATTTGATTCGTTATTAAATGCCTTCGTACCAATAAAGATTTGGCGCTTGTGATATATTAATATATTCACTCATTCTAAAAATCTTCGTATGCAAATAGATGAATCGCATCGGAAGTTTTCGAATGGCAAATGAAGATCACAATATGTTTATCCCGATTGATCGATTGCGATTGCAGATCTTTCCGATCTCTAATGGTGGGGTCTACCATATATTTTAAACAAATGTTCGATTTTTCTTTTAAAAGCGTTTATTATCAAATGCACATCGGATCGGGGAATTTCAACTAAGCGTAAAGAGTTTTTTGAAGACTGTCCCGATTAATCGATTGTGATTGACCGCTTCGCATCGGAAGTTATAATTAACTGTTTTAAACTCTTAGCGATTGAAATTTTCCGATTGGACTAATCGCATCGGAAGATTTGAAATGAGCATATGAAATTTCTTTTAAAGGTTATCTCCGATTCTCCGATTGCGATTGAACTTTTAACTTTGATTTGTTTTTATGATAAGGCCTTGTATATTAGATCGGACCATAAATTTTTTAAATGTTGAATCTGTTTAGTAACAATATGAAATTTTCCAAAACAATGAATTTTATTTCTAAGTGTTTTATTTCTAAAAAGAAAGGGACCCTATTTCTAAATTTTATTTCTAAAATTTAGAAAAAGGGAGGGTTGTTGTATAGTACAACAGGTCCATAAATATTAAAAATATTAAATACTTCACCGAGCTCCAGCGATAGAAATTTAAAGCCCAAGACTGACTCCATACCCCAGAAGTTTAGTGATTTGACTGTTCTTTCATTCCAACCAACAGCCAGTCCACCTGACCTTCCTCTAACATCCAGCGACTCAAATGTCCAACCTGGCAACCAGCCTTCCAATCTAGCTTTGACCACAGTTCCTTCACCTAACGTCTCTTGAAGCAGAATAATATCCGGGCACTCCAGCACAATAATTCTCCGGAACGCAGATTTCTTAAGGGGACCTGCCAAGCCCCTACAATTGAAGGACATAATCTTCATAACACACCAGGCTTCAAGGATTTGCTTGCTCTAAGCGCCCTGTCAATCGAAATCTGCCTCCCATCATGTACCTCAATCATAGCTCGATCCTGAGCTTTCGCCAGAAGAGAGATTCTGCCCCTGCCTCGGGCAGAAAGAGATTTTCCCCTCCCGAACCCACCTGCACCTTTTTTTGCACTAGATCTCAGGTTGTAGCCAGTGACCAAGGGGGCAGTGATTTCCAAAGGGGCCAATATCTCATCACCTGGGTCGAAAACAGTAGCCTTCTCATGGAGAACTGGCAGAGAAGAAAGTGCAGGAACAATAGTAGTTAACAAACCCCTTTCTTCTGACCAAGCCTCAACTGAAGTCGATGCCAAATTAAGTGAAATGTTGATATTTGGGGAGAATGGGAAGGAACCCATTAGTGAAGAATTCAACAGAATTAAAACTTCTTTCAACTTATCATCGTTCTTCAATTGAAAATCCACACCATAGTGACGACTGTGGACCTTTATGGTAGCCTGTCCACAATCATAATTCTGAGACAGTAATTTCTGCCCTGTAAATAGACCAGACTCAGCACCCAAACCAGAGTCCGCTCCCAACGACTGGAGACTTAACACACATTGAGAGTTTGAAGTATTTGTATCTTGGAGAAAAACGCTTGTGGAAGCAGAAGAGGGCTTTGTCTGCGTTATGGGAGAGCCAGAGCTAGCCCCCTTCAATATAGGATCCTCCTCAGGTCGACTAGAGCCCCGACTTTTGACATTTCGAAAGGAAAGGCCACATTCCTTGGCAGGGTGTCCATAAGCATGACATCGACGGCACCTAAATGGGACATTCTCATAATCAAGAATCTACTTAATGTCAAATCTCCCCCACCGAAGATTCAGAGATTCAGCAAGGCCTTCTCTGATATTAGTCATAACAAGAATTCTGGCTACCCGCCTGTGATTTGTCTTGAGAAAGGAGAGGTCTGCCTCTAAAAAATCCCCAATTGTATTGCCAATACCACGGAGATGTTCCTCTGTCCAATAATGTAAGGGCAGGCCAGGCAAATGAACCCACACAGGGACCGAATCCACCCTCTCCCTGCTAGCATCAAAGAGTGGATGCCAAGGTTTAAGAATCATTGGAGAATGATCAACAGCCCAGCACCGATGCATCACCCACTGGACATGGTCAGAGTGCAGAAAGTTGAAGGCAAACCACCCCTTGGAGAGAGACACCACCTCAGGCACATAACCAAGAGCATATTTCCATTGCACCTCAGCCCATGCAACAATGGTTTTCAGTATGAAAGACCTCCCCACAACCCTGCCAACCAGTGTTCTACTTGCCATTTGAGAAACCTGTTCCCAACCTATGTCCTCCCCCAAGACATAGTTGTAAACAACTCTTTTAACCTTGATCCAATTCTTCTTTCTTCCCCCCTTCTTCAAAGCTCCAGCCTCCTTAACCTTGTTTAAATCCGCCTCTTTAAAACCTTCAGAAAAATGATACCCCCTCTGTTCTTCCCAACTGAAGTGGGATTGTTCTTCCCTATCCCTAAAATCCTCCACCCTACGAAGCAAGTACACAAAGGGATCCTGACTGATTTCATTCCCAAAGTCACATGCTCTCTGATATCTACCCACTTCCTTCTCTTCCGCATTCAAACATTGATGCAAGCCCTTCCCTTGTTTAACAGAACTGTTGGCCAGTGCCGCGCTCCAAACGCCTGTCAGGCTGCCTCCCTCCCTTCCAGCTTTACCACCATCGATCTGTAAGGGCGATTTACATCCGACCGAGAGAGAACAGGCCTCCAGATGACCTGTTGAAAACGTCCCAAGCTGTACACCAGTAAAGGGTTGTTCTTCACTTGTATAGTCGCGTAATCCATGAGCATTCTCCTGCGTTGGCCAGATCTGTTCATCGTTTATAGTGAAACGCCCTTCTTCGTTCGAAAACTTCAGTCTCCCGCCCAGCGCCATCGCCTACTTATATACATTATGTTTACAACATCTGCCTATAGTTGATTTTGCAGATGATTTGGGTGCCATTAACTTAAATGGCAACCTTCACCTGGTAATATCTGCACCTCCAACCTCTGCATCCACATATTAATGTATTATATATATGTTTCTCTCACCATTATATATAACCTAAGTTTTGAATTAAACAAAGGCCTATTCATAATGTTCAAAACCTTTTCGCTGCATATGATAGTCCAATCCCACTTTTCAATCTAGCGCACCTTCCCGAACTAATCCCGACCGTTCACATATAATTCATAGATCCGACGGACATAACTTGATATTGCATAGAAAAGATGCCCGACCCTCCAAACACAAAAGCCACGCAAAATGGGTGGTTTCCCATCGACCCCTCCCCTCCACGTGACCTCTCCTAATTGGATCGTGTGGGTTTTGTTAAAAACCACTTACCATTGAAAATCTACACGATAACCATCCTAGTTTCCTGTCCGTTGAAAATTCAAAATTGCTCTCCCGCCTGATGTGAATTGCATTTAATGCCAAGGGTTAATACAACTGAAATTTTTATTAAACCTTTGTATATGCATTTTCATTCTTCTGCCTTCTTTCGCTTAAAACCTATGCCTTCTGCATAGTTTCCTCGCATGTAAAAATTCTGTTAAAGCCTTTTCCATGCCATTTTTATGCCCAAAACATCCCATATTTACCCAATAAGCCTCTGAAGACTATTGAGGAGTTGTGCATTGCTCCACAAAAGCTATTAAAGCCATCAATTCGACCAGAATGTAATATTCCAAATTAGGAATAGCTACACTATTGGGAATATCTCAAGATATTACCAATGTGGAGATCAGCAATACATAAACATGAGCTGGAAAATAGCACTGAGTGCATTAATACTGAAAATTCTAGAAGATCCACATAACCATTATATTATATTATAGCAGCAATAATGTATACAATATCGTGAAAGAAATTATCTCTCAAGCTATGCAATGCAGCCTCAATGAAACACATACATGAAATATGGAGAAATACTGCTATGTAAAGGAGACCCTGGCTATGACTGTGTAATCCATGAGGCAGAAATGCTGCAAATAATGTTAATACATGGATAAAACAATATGTGGCTCAAATAAAGAATGGGGAGCAAGATCTAAACCCCTGGAAACATACAATACACAATCCTTGAGAGGATTGGCTGAAATGAGTACAAAATGGAAAATCTGCAGAAATGCCAGAGTTGCTGGGCAGCAGCTGCAACTCAAAACTGGGAATGGATGTAGATAGTTGATGATGCTGCAATAGATGGTTGAATCTCATCCAAAGGATCTCTAGAGTGAAAGTCTGATCCTCTCACCTAAGATCTCACCCTCCAAACATGTGGAGCAAGTCCCCACTGCAAATACACTCAGAAGTAATGCAGTCTAGAGAAGGGGCTGCGTTGTTGGTGAAGAGAAATGTTTGGCCTGATGCCAATGATCTAAAATATGCTCCTGGATCTCCCTCACTAACCTCCCAGACGAATAGAATCTCCCTCCTCTAACAAATGAGCCAAGGAAATGGTGTATGGTGTCCTCCACTGCAACACCCCAGCAACATTGTGTTATACTTGAGCATAAATAACACGGTATCTGAAAGGAGAAGCTTTGGATTTGAGCAAGAGATATGGAGAATGAAGAACAATCCTTCAAGAGGCCTTTCAAGAAGGAGAAGGAATCCTAAATAGGAATTCCTCGGCAATTCTTGCTAAACAGCCAAAGAATGCACAATGTCTGAATAGACATGAAATGAATAATCCAAGCATGAATAAAAATGGCTTGTTTTCCCTCCTTTAAACAAGTGAAATCTCTCTCTCCATGGGCCTCATCCATTAGGGTTTCATCCACCAAATATCCTCTTCCTCATTCACACTGCGTTGTCTCATAAAGTGATCCACTACTCCTATGGCAGCATTGTTGACTTGGTCAAACATGACCTTGTCTTCATGCATTTGCCCCTTTTCACACTTGAGGGTGCAAAATGAAGCTACTCTGATGATCCCTTTCTCATTATGAGGGATTTTATGTCTTCAATAAGAATGGGTTCCTTTACCCATTTATTTAGTTTCAAGGTGATAAAAGAAAATTTTAATATTCCATTTAGCCATGTGCTAAAATGGGAATATTATAGTCCTCCCCTCCCAAATGTTGCTTGTCCTTAAGCAACTGTAAGGATAGAACTGAAGAATCTCCACCCAAGGCATGGAGTCTAAAATATTTTGAGGAACATATTCCTCATGTAGATCCTCCATCCCCCAAGAAATCATCCATACAAAGTGAGTTACCTCCCAACATGGCAACTCCTGATAATCATCTTCCACCTTTGGCTCTTGCAATATAGGTGGGCTGAAAATCTGATCTTGGTAGAAAAAAATAGCCTACCCCATTCTATCCTCCTCTCCACTTAAGATAAGTGTATATTATATGTTGATCTTGGGCTGCAATAAAGTTTCCCTCCAGTGACAAGATGAAGACTAGACCTCCAAGGATCTCTTCCCCAACGTTATGAAACATGCTGTCCCAAATCACCTCATATGTGATGAGTTGGAAGTCACCATCATATGGCATCCAATCAATCATACGACTCACCTCAAATGGAAACAAATGTTTTGTTTTAGTGGCCACATGTCCTCTCATGCTCCCATTAGAACATGCAATGCGAATAATGTGGGAGATCTCTCCACCAAGGGACACATCCAACCAATGTGACATTCCCCCAATCATGTTCTCAAAAAATACACAGAAAACAGAAACATAATGAATTATAATGAGAACCATGCTTTCTGTCATGTGTGGCAAGGGAGAAGGACAATGGTCCCTCAATTGTAACCAATGCAGTTTGACCCTCAAAGGCAAAATATTATGACAAAAAGTGTGGCCTCTCAACCACTTGCTTGTTGTCCCACTCTCCTCAAATGTATGGAGAAAATAAATTATGCATGGTGCAAGGTGATTATGTACTCCAAAATACATTTCCTCCCCAAGTTCTCCTAGGGAGTGGTCACCAATAGTGCTCATGGCCTCAAGTAGACCATGGGGTCTAGAAAGAAGAATGCTCCTCCTTGGAGCAACATCCTGTACATATATGGTTAAGGGATGAATATACAAATCACCATGCAAATAAACAATACCCTTACCATAAGTTTTGTGTATTCAAATGGACTGGCTCAAAAATGAGTCTCCTCTCATCCTCAAAGAGAAAAGAGGTGGTTGTGCTAACTCTTCCAAAGAGTTATGTATCTCCTCCATCTGCACATGATCTATGCATCTCCTCATATGTTGATCTTTCAATATCATGCAAGAAATATGATCCTGGGAGCACTCCACTCCTTTGAAATCAATAAATGGTGCCTCAACATGTGAAGCATCCCCTCTCCTCTGCTAGTCCAGTGGTCTCCCTGGAAAAATGTCTCCATGCAATGAGACATCCTCAACAAGAGATGACTGAATATATGAATGAACAAGTCTGTCCATGCTTCCACTGCGCAATCCAATCACCTTATTACATGCATCAACCTCATAAAATAGACAAGGATGTGTGCTCCTCATCACATCATGATGGTTATCCTCCCTATCTATTCCTTGAGTCCCCATGGTTGCACACCTCCTCAATAATGGCACATGAATTGTGCCTTGATCTCCATACTTGAGATCCTAGGAACTTCCTTGCAAGGATGCAATAATTCCTCTTCTTGGAGCAAGAGCTCCTCCTTCTGCTACATGAGGCACTAGATAATCTCTAGATGGCACAACGTTGTTGCCCTCATCTTCTTCAACATAGATGGGCAACCATCCAATAATGCTGCTGCAACTATGGAATCTCTCCCAAGGTGGAAGTAATTCCAAATCATAAAAGGCCAAGGAGTATCCCCTTTGCACCATGATAGTGCCATCTCCTACTCCTACAACATTGCACCAGAAATGAGAGAAAATCTTCTTCATGGCAGTAACCAAATTCTCCAAAAAGAAGAGCTATCAACGCTTAGAAATGAGCTTCTTCGAGGGGGCAACCTCCAATACATTACATGAACGAACAATTCTTGGATGATACAACTTACAAAACCTCCTTTCTATATATAGGAGTCCATGTGGCCATAATGTAATCCTAGTGGGCCACAATGTAATCCTAGCCGACCTAACAATAATAATTTAAGGGCACAATAATAACAAAATGGGGGTTACAGGGGTACAAAAATAACAATAAGTGGGGCTATACTAACATAATAAGGGACTACACTATTAATATAGGGACTTAACATGCCCCTCTCCTTCAAACAAGTGTTGTCCTCAACGCTTGATTATTTCTTGATGATTCTGTATAAAATTCTCATCCTCCCATGTGGAATCTTCTACAGGAAAGTTCTTCCACTTGCTGAGATACTCTGAAATTGATCGTACTTGTCGAGTTCTTGTTTTTGTGACTGCTTCAGAACTTCTTTCGATGTGATGTTGATATTCCCGTTGTTTCATTAGATTCTGCACCAAAGTTAGGTTATCCTTTGAGAGTTGGAGAACTTGTTGTTGATGCTCGATGTCATCTTCCACTAATTTATCATCCATATTAGCTATTATTTTATCCTTCAAACCATCCAACTTAGCCTCCATTTCTTCTTTTAAACCATCTATGTCATCTTCGGTTGCTCTTCGTAAGATCAAAATTTGTTGCACTTGGTACCGTAATTTTGATATCTCATACCGCAATTCTTCCACTTCATGCATCATAGTATAGATTTCTTTTTCTTGCTTTTGAGGAGCTCGATATTGAAATTGAATTATCTTCTATGATTGTGATTCTTAAATTTCTGAAATTTAGCAATGAAATAGCCCTCTGAATTCTCTTTTGAATGCCACAGGTCTGACCTGATTTGGATTCTCCAAGACAAAGTTGTGTCCAATCTCCCACAATGACCTAATTATGGACTGGTTCAGTAGTGCGAACTTGTACGACTTGCCACATGTCACTGTTTCATCCTTTGTCTCTGAAATTGATAGCCAAGAAACTACAGTCTGTGTACTTGCAACAAATTTTTACGGCACTCAAATCCGATGCCCAGAGAGAGAGTTATTGAACTTTTCCCACGATCACCTCTTTGAGATGAAATTCAGGAGCCTGAAAAAGCACTACCTTCCACAGATCATATCTCCAAACATATTGTGAACCAAGCTCTGAAATTTTTTTATGAATTTCCTCAGGATTTCAGCTTCGCACCATACGAATTTTAGATTCTGAACCTTCGTAGAAAAAAATTTATAGCGCAAATTCCACGATGACCTGTTTAGGAGCCTGAAAAAAGACCTAACTTCCACATATCATATCTCCAAAAATATTGCGCACCAAGATCTGAAACTTTTAGAAAATCTTCCTCAAGATTTTGGCTTCACACCCTAAAAATTTTAGCTTCTGAAACTTCGTAGAAAAAAAGTTATAGCGAAAATTCCACGATGACCTGTTTGGAGCAGCGAAACCCTAGAATCCAAAGCTCTGATACCAAATGTTGTGTAACCAGCTCCAAAAAGAGAAGAAAAGAGATATCAACGCCTTAGAAATGAGCCTCTTTGAGGGGGCAACCTCCAATACATTACATAGATGAACAATTCTTGGATGATACAATTTACAAAACCTCCTTTCTATATATAGGAGTCCATGGGGCCATAATGTAATCCTAGTGGGCCACAATGTAATCCTAGCCGACCTAACAATAATAATTTAAGGGCACAATAATAACAAATGGGGGTTACAAGGGTACAATAATAACAAATGGGGGTTACAGGGGTGCCAACAATAACAATTAGTGGGGCTACACTAACATAATAAGGGACTACACTATTAATATAGGGACTTAACACTCTTTCTCTCCAAAGAATAATCCCATGAACAAATGTTTTTTTGCTTCTCCTCATGCTCTCATCATACAAGATATGTGATGAAGACATAGTGTATGTGTTGGTAAAATACCGAGAGGGGGGTGAAACCCAGTTTTAGGCTGAACAATTTTTCTTTCCTTTTTCTTTCAAAACAACCATATGTTACAGTATTGCATTCAACATGTATGTCCAGATATCTTATTATGCTTTTACTTAGAGAAATGCATCAGATAAGCATTAAGCATGAACAGAAACAATAGAACAAACCATTAACCATGAACAACACATATGGACACCAGGATTTAAGGTGGAAACCCAATTCGGGAGAAAACCACCACTGCTGTAATCTTAGTCTTCAATATTTTATTATAGAGAAAACCTTTTACAATATATGCTAGTGCAGACTCATACCAGCATGCAGGCACCCACCTGCAAAAGGCTACAACCTTCTCTCGTTTACCAGCCTTTCCTGGAAGGGAGCTTCAACCCCCTGAACATAACATCAGCTTCTATATACAAAAGGCTTCAACCCTCTGACCCAACGCAACCCTTTATTCAATTAACAAACATATTTTTCCCAATTCTACATAACAGAACAGCAAGACCACTGTAATCCAGACTTCAGAGAATTTATGCATTCAACATTCCGTGTATCCTTCTGTGTGTATTAACCTTCAGAAAATCCAACTGTCATATGCACCGGATCCATATATGTTCTTCAGTAGACATCCGCTATCTTTTCATCGTTTCTTCTGTTGAATACTCTCACGACTCATCACCTTTTAGATCTATGTCTTGAAGGGTGCATCATGGACTCAGAATCATCAATTAAGCGCGTTGTCTGTCCATACGGATATTCCTTAGAGGAATGCCTTCTTCACCAATGCTCGCACCACACACTCAATCGAATAATGATCTTTTTCCTTTATATAGATCTCGCCTTTCTCAATACCATGAGTCTAAAACCACTCAACCGTTAATGGTATTCCTTTAGTTTATCCCCAGGGCTCTTCGATTTCTTTTTAATTTATTTTATTCAAACGAGGAGATTCAAATTATCTATGTGCGCCCAGCCTTTAACCCAAAGTTTAACCCTTTGGATTTTATAAACAATATCCAACGCTTTTCCATACGCAAGTGTCTTGTTGATGTGGTGAGTTCCGCAAGCGGAACAACCATACATCTCAATCGTTTTTGTATTAATAATCGTGCCAATCCAATTTGAAAACCCTGACCTCCGTTCTTCCATGCACGAATCATCCCATTCGGGTCCTTCAATAATATTCAATCTTTTATCTCCGCCATATAATATTATAACTATAACCCCAATGGTTATTTTAAAACTTTACACTATCCCCGTAACATTTCTTTTATTCAAATTTCATTCTTTGACCCCGGGCCCACATCGCAAATGGGCATTTGTGATGGCGCAATCAAAAATTGCGCAAAGTTAACATTTGCGATTTGCGATGGGATCGCATCGCAAATTGGCGATCAACCATATGGCGGAACACTTTGTAATTGTGATATTGCGATCGTGCGATATTGCGATGTTGCGATGTTGCGATGTTGCAATATTGCGATGTTGCGATGTTGCGATATTGCGATATTGCGATGTTGCGATATTGCGATGGTGCGATGATCGCACATCGCAAATAATCCATATCAACAAGACACTTGAAGCTTCAAAACTGCGCTTTGTGATTTGCGCGAAAGTGGTAGGGACCACTTGTCCTGCCACATTCAAATATTTAAAGTCTTTCCGTTGTTTAAACATACTTTCATAAATTTTCTTCATACTTGGTTGTTGAGGGCTTAAATTCCCGAAATGACTGTCTTGAATAACTCTGCTCCTTCGTAAATTAGATTTACGGGAATAACTTCGTTCCACTGTTCTTTTCTGCTGATCATTGTTTTCTACAACTTTGCTGTTCTTCTTCGTTGCCCATGCCTTTGCCATTTCCTTTGCCATATCCTTTGCCATCAATGACAATATTCCAACAATCTCCCCCTTTGGCATTGATGGAAATATTCTTCCTTTGATGACCTGATAGACACCCTTTGTTGCGTTACCTCCCCCTTTGACATCAATGGCAAAGAGTTTGATCAAGAACCGTTGAACCGACAGTCCCATGCTCCCCCTGAGATCATGCTGCATCTTCAAACATAATATGACCAACAATTCATCCTTTTCACATGACCAATGCTCCCCTTGAGCCTGTGCATTCAGACAGCACCTCACAACCAATTGAGTCTTCTGTAATTAAGTAGACCTGATCCTCTGAATGGCAAAGACTACTCCCAGTTTCTGTCTGAGATTTTTGAATGCTTCCCTGGGTAGAGGTTTGGTAAATATATCAGCAACTTGTTCTTTGGAGGAAACATATTCTAATTTCACCTTTTGCTCAAGCACTTGTTCTCGTAAGAAGCGATATTTGATGGGAATGTGCTTGGTCGTGGAATGCATAACAAGATTCTTTGAGATACTGATGGCACTTGTATTATCACACATAATGGAGATAGGAGGTGAACATTTGATTTGAAAATCTTGTAGGGTTTGCATCATCCAAAGAAGTTGAGTGCAACATGATGTTGCAGCCACATATTCCGCTTCTGCTGTAGATAAGGCAATGGAGCTTTGCTTCTTGCTGAACCAAGATACTAACCGGGGCCCCATAAAGAATGCACCACCACTAGTGCTTTTTCGATCATCAACACTTCCAGCCCAATCTGCATCAGTGTATGCATGAAGAGTAAGATTAGCATTCTTTGGATACCATAGTCCAAAGTCTTGAGTTCCCTGTAGATATTTGAATATTATTTTCACAGCCTGAAGATGAGATTCTTTTGGATTGGCTTGAAATCGTCCAACAATCCCAACTGCATGCATGATGTCTGGTCTTGTCCCAGTGAGATAAAGTAGACTTCCTATCATAGATCTATATTCTGGTTGATTTACGGTGGGGGAATCATCATTAGAACTGAGGTTGCATCCGGTTATCATTGGTGTACTTACAGGTTTGCAATCTTCCATGCCATACTTCTTCAGGATTTGCTTGAGATACTTTGCTTGTGATAAGAATATACCATCTGTTGCTTGTTGCACTTGCAGGCCAAGAAAAAATGTTAGTTCCCCGAGTAAAGACATTTCAAATTCTTGTTGCATATCAAAAGCAAATTTCTGACTCATAGACTCTTTATTACTTCCAAAAATGATATCATCGACATATACAACCACAATCAACAGTTTTTCATTTTCAGTTTTTGTGTACAAGTTGTTATCAGCAGACCCCTTTGAAAATCCTTGTTGATGAAGATATTTGTCAAGACGATAATACCATGCCCTTGGAGCTTGTTTGAGACCATATAGAGCCTTTTTAAGTTTACACACAAGTTTTTCATCATTTCCCAAAATGAATCCTTCTGGTTGTTCTATATAAACTTCTTCTTCTAGATCACCATTGAGAAAAGCAGATTTAACATCCATTTGATAAACTTTGATTTGTTGGAAGCTTGAAAACGCAAGAAACATTCTTATGGCTTCAAGTCTGGCTACATGAGCAAAGGTTTCTTCAAAGTCTATACCTTCTTGTTGAGCATACCCTTTGCACACAAGTCTAGCTTTATTTCTTATAATATCCCCATTCTCATTTAACTTGTTTTTGAATATCCATTTAGTTCCAATGACATTTTTGTCATGAGTCCTTGGTACTAACTCCCAAGTGTGATTCTTTTCAATTTGATCAAGCTCTTCATTCATGGCTTGAATCCAACATTCATCTTTGCTAGCTTGACTGACACTGTGAGGTTCAACCGTAGACAAAAATGCCAGGTTGCTAGAAGATCCCACAAGAGTCCTTCTTGTTTGTACACCTGATTCCTTTTCTCCCAAGATTTGAGATTCTGGATTATTCTTTTGAACATATCTAGATGGAGCCTTTTCAGACAGCTCTTCTTCAGGTTCTTCACTGGGTGTACTATTTGTATCATTACTGTTTGATGTAGGAGGATATGTGTCCTCATCATCTTCATCTGTTGTTTGCTTTTCTTCTTTTGGGGCTGCAGTAGACTCATCAATAACAACATCAATACATTCAATAATCTTTCGAAGTCTTTTATTGTAACATTTATATGCCTTACTCCTAGAGGAGTAACCAAGAAATATTCCCTCATCAGCTCTGGGTTCAAACTTGCCAAGTTTTTCATCATTATTTTTTATAAAGCATTTGCTCCCAAAAATTCTAAAATGTTTTATAGTGGGAGGATTACCATACCAGAGTTCATATGGAGTTTTATCACTATTTACACGAACATGTGCCTTGTTGAGAATGTTTGCTGCTGTATGTGCTGCTTCTCCCCAAAATGTGTCAGGTGTTCCGGAATCATCAAGCATAGCTCTAGCCATTTGTTGAATTGTTCTGTTCATTCTCTCTGCAACACCATTCTGTTGTGGAGTGCCAGCTACAGAGAACTGTCTTTTTATGTCGTGTTGTTCACAGAATTCAAGAAATTCTTTGGATGTATATTCTCCTCCTCGATCAGATCTGAGACACTTGATTTTTAATTCTAATTCATTCTCAACTAGTGCTTTGAAGATCTAAAATTTCTCAAATGCTTCATCTTTGTGTTTAAGCAGTCCAATCCAACACATTCTAGAGAAATCACCAATGAATAAGATATACTATTATTCACCACGGGGTGAATTTTTCCTCATAGGTCCACATATGTCAGTATGAATGAGTTCAAGAGGCTTACTTTATGATCCTTCCTTGGCATTAAATTGTACCCTGGTTTGCTTACCGAATTGGCAAGATTTGCATATGATATTTTCAGGTAGAGTAATATTGGGAAGATCACGAACAGCTTTAAGTCTTCTTGATTTGTTGATTTGAGAGAAGCTCAGATGCCCCAACCTTCTATGCCATAGCCAATTTTCTGAAGATTTACTCAAATAACATTGTTCTTTGAGGTTCTTCAATATATACAGGTTGTTTGGATTTCTTTTTCCTTTTATAATTTCTTTACCTATATCAAGATCACGTACCACACATTCTTTTGAACTGAAGACAACTTCAGTTCCTTGATCACACATTTGACTTACGCTTAGCAAGTTATGCTTTAATCCATCCACATACATGACTTCATTAGCTTTTACCTTATCCTTTAGGAAAACAGACCCTTTACCTTTAATTACCGCAGGAGTATCATTTCCAAATGTAACATTCTTCTCCTTTTCTAGAGCACTATATGCAAGAAATTTTTCTTTATCACCTGTCATGTGTCTTGAGCATCCACTATCAATGTACCATTGGTTCTCTTCATCTTCTGCAAATAACGCTATGCCACAATTTTCAACCTGTAACTCCTTCTTTTTCCATACTTTGGATCTTGAAGGAACATGTTCTTTTGGCTGAACTTTGCTCCTACATTCAGATTCTTCATGGCCAAAGTTATTACAATAAGTGCATTCAACTTCATTTTGAAGAGGAGAAAAGTTGTTATAAGTATTCTTCTTTGCTTCAATATTAGTCCTTTTCTTTCTTGCTTCTCTTGTCATAATAGTTTTATATGCTACACATTGACTAGCTTTATGACCAAAATTGTGACATGAGAAACATTGTCCATTGAAGAAGAAATTTCTGCGATCATAAGATCTTCTAAATGAATTCATCTGTTGATTAGTGTTTCTTTGAAAGACATTTATGTTAGTGTTTCTTGAATTGAAATGATCATTCTTTACCTGTAAATATTCTTTATTCCCTTGCTGAGTGGCAGCATGTTGTAAACTAGTTGTAACTGCTTTTAGATAATTTGGTGCTGATGCCTGAGAAGACTCTCTAATATATCCAAGACCTATCTTTATAAGAGGAGAACGTTGTACCTTGATAATCTCATCTAAGGTTTCAGACCCTTTAGCAAATCTAAGATTCAGAGTCTTTACTTTCCCAAGTTCTTTTCTTAGATCTACTACTTCACATTCTAATTTCTCATTGTGTTTCTCTTTAACTTCAAGCTGATTTTTCAGAGTTTCTATGATTATTTTTCTCTCTTCTAAGCAAATTTTGAGTTTATTGTTTTCATTAAGAAAATCACTGTCTTCTAGAGCGTCCAAAAAATTATCCTCTTCTTCTCGAGATTCATTTTCAAATGCCATGAGAAGTCTTAGATCTCGTTCACCTTCTTCCTCACTATCAGATAACCCATCACTATCTTCATGAGTATAGTAACTCCTTTTAGAGCTACAATTATTCTTAATCCTTCTTGCTACTTCCTTCCCCTTTTTATGTGTTTCTTTATAAGGACACTTAGCAGCATAATGACCAACTCTTCCACAATCAAAACATTTGAAAGGAAGCTTACCTCTAAACTGTCCTGTGCCAAGTTGAAGTTTCTTTACGAAGTTTATCTCATCTTCTTCTGAGACATATCCTGATCCTTCTGTTATTTGTACTTCCTTCCCTTTTGTAGAAGTTCTAAAGACTGCTTCTTTGACTTCATATGGTCCTCCTCTTCTCATTTCATATGCAGTTAGTATGCCATGAAGTTGTACCATAGTAAGATTTTGAAGATCCTGCTTTTCTTCAAGAGCTGAAACTTTTGACTCAAATTTTGTTGTTAGAGATCTTAAAATTTTCTCAACCAAAGTGGATTCGGTAATTGTCTCTCCCAAATTTCTCATGCGATTTACAATATCATCAAGACGTAGAAAGAAATTTTCAATGCTTTCTTCATTAAGCATTTTAAGATTCTCATATTGGATTCTGAGAGTTTGAAGTTTAGCACTTTTTACCTTTGCATCACCTTCATAGCTCAGAATGATTTTGTCCCATATTGCCTTTGTTGTATTCAGCTGCATGACTTTGACAAATTCTGATTCAGTTAGACTTCCTAATAAAGCATTGACCGCCTTTGCATTTGTTTCATAATTCTTTCTTTCCGTTGGATCCGTTGGTACTGCAGCTAGATATTGATATCCTTGTTCAACAACTGCCCATACCTCTGCTCCCAGAGACTGAAGATATGATCTCATCCTTGTTTTCCAGAAAATTAAATTGTTTCCATTAAATAGTGGAGCCTGATAGAAGCTATTCCATCTTGATTGCTCATCTTGCTTGATCTTCCTTCTAGCGGCTAAGCTTTTTCAGAAGAACCTCCTCTGATACCAATTGTTGGGAAAAATACTGAGAGGGGGGGCTGAATTAGTATTTTAGGCTGAACAAATTTTTTTTCTTTCCTTTTCTTTCAAAACAACCATATGTTATAGTACTGCATTCAACATGTATGTCCAGATATCTTATTATGCTTTTACTTAGAGAAATGCATCAGATAAGCATTAAGCATGAACAGAAACAATAGAACAAACCATTAACCATGAACAACACATATGGACACCAGGATTTAAGGTGGAAACCCAATTCGGGAGAAAACCACTGCTTCTGTAATCTTAGTCTTCAATATTTTATTATAGAGAAAACCTTTTACAATATATGCTGGTGCAGACTCATACCAGCACGCAGGCACCCACCTGCAGAAGGCTACAACCTTCTCTCGTTTACCAGCCTTTCCTGGAAGGGAGCTTCAACCCCCTAAACATAACATCAGCTTCTATATACAGAAGGGTTCAACCCTCTGACCCAACGCAACCCTTTATTCAATTAACAAACATATTTTTCCCAATTCTACATAACAGAATAGCAAGACCACTGTAATCCATAATTTATAGAATTTATGCATTCAACATTCCGTGTATCCTTCTGTGTGTATTAACCTTCAAAAACTCCAACTGTCATATGCACCGGATCCATATGTGTTCTTCAGTAGACGTCTGCTATCTTTTCATCGTTTCTTTTGTTGAATACTCTCACGACTCATCACCTTTTAGATCAATGTCTCGAAGGGTGCATCATGGACTCAAAATCATCAATTAAGCACGTTGTCTGTCCATACGGATATTCCTTAGAGGAATTCTTTCTTCACCAATGCTCGCACAACACCCCAATCGAATAATGATCTTTGTCCTTTATATAGATCTTGCCTTTCTCAATACCATGAGTCTAAAACCACTCAACCGTTAATGGTATTCCTTTAGTTTATCCCCGGGGCTCTTCGATTTCTTTTTAATTTATTTTATTCAAACGAGGAGATTCAAATTATCTATGTGCGCCCAACCTTTAACCCAAAGTTTAACCCTTTGGATTTTATAAACAATATCCAACGCTTTTCCATACGCAAGTGTCTTGTTGATGTGGTGAGTTCCGCAAGCGGAACAACCATACATCTCAATCGTTTTTGTATTAATAATCGTGCCAATCCAATTTGAAAACCCTAACCTCCATTCTTCCATGCACGAATCATCCCATTCGGGCCCTTCAATAATATTCAATCTTTTATCTCCGCCATATAATATTATAACTATAACCCCAATGGTTATTTTAAAACTTTACACTGTCCCCGTAACATTTCTTTTATTCAAATTTCATTCTTTGACCCCGGGCCCACCTAGCAGATGGCCATTTGCGATGGCGCGATCAAAAAGTGTGCAAAGTTAACATTTGCGATTTGTGATGGGATCACATCGCAAATTGGCTATCAACCATATGGCGGAACACTTTGAAATTGCGATATTGCGATATTGCGATGTTGTGATATTGCGATGGCGCGATGATCGCACATCGCAAATAATCCATATCAACAAGACACTTGAAGCTTCAAAACTGCGCTTTGCGATTTGCGCTCAAGTGGTAGGGACCACTTGTCCTGCCACATTCAAATATTTAATGTCTTTCCGCTGTTTAAACATACTTTCATAAATTTTCTTCATACTTGGTTGTTGAGGGCTTAAATTCCCGAAATGATTGTCTTGAATAACTCTGCTCCTCCATAAATTAGATTTACGAGAATAACTTCGTTCCACTATAAAGACTCGCTCGCCTTGCCATTTCCTTTGCCACATCCTTGCCATCAATGACAATATTCCGACAAGATGATATGAATTTTGCATCATCACTATGCATCCATACTCTTTGCTACTCCATGATGCCAGCATCCTACCACATTTTTTCCATCATCATACCCTTGGAAAGAATGTATGCCAAATGATGGCCAAACTCCTTCAGAGTAACCAGCGTAGCCAAGACTCCTGCTTCCCGGTATCATAAATCTGCAAGTAGCTCACCTACTCCTTACTCACCATCCACATCCACTCAACCAATTATGGATGCCTTCTTCCATCCTTCATCTTGGTACTCCTCCCATGAGGGCTACCATCATCCCAAATAAAATTCCTTCATTTCATGGGACCTTGAAATGCAATCTTCTCGAGGATCAATTTGACCCTATGAGGATCCAAATAGGTGGTAGGAAAAAACCTCCCATCATGATGTGCATGGCTCAAGGAATTTCCAACACAGTCATGAGAGATGTTATCCATCCGAAGATGTCCTCTATCTTCTATATGCTCCTGTGAGAAGGGAAGAAAATCCTCAAACTGTTGAAGAATCTTTCACTCCATGATGTGTAGGAGTGCACCTCTACTGAAATCTCTCTCGGATATCTCCTCCTCATGCATGGTCCTCCAAAACCCAAGAGGCCTTAGATCTGTTGCTAGTAGAAGTCTCTCTTTAAGTTGTGGCATGCTCATTGAGAGAGTATCATCTAGAGAGGAGAAATATTTTCTTATCTCCAGATGTTTACTCCTTCTCACTGCTTACTTCATGGCTTCCTGAATGAAGTTGTCCTTTGAGTGCTCACATGAGGATTGATTCATTATTTTTCCATCATTGCTTAGTGCAGTGTTATTTTTCTGCTCTAGATCAACTGCATGCAATGATATAGACCCATCCAAAGTGTTTTCTGAAATGACAAGAGATGGATTTTCAATAATACCTTGGTGAAATGTGGAAGCTCTTTGCAAGGCTGTAAGAGTTTCCTTCCCATAAGTGTTGGCCTCCCAAACTGTTGAATATGAAGGCTGCTCCTCCATGGTCTCAACAGAGCTGGTACATGCCTCATCAACTAGTGGTGAGGTCTCCTCCCTCCTTTTTCCAAACCTCTCGATTAATTTATGAGAAAACGCAACAAGAGTAGAAACCCTTGTATGGCTTGGATGGCTGATCCACCAATTCTTTGCTTCACCTTCAAGGTGCAACACTATAATTTCTACAGCCTCTCTGTCTACTATAGTATGTAGCAGGAAGAAAGCCTCTAGCTTATTCACCCAAACCTCTGGTGCACATGTGAGTGATCCATCAAATGTGGACAAAAGAAATCTATTGCCTCTCATCATCCCATAGCTGTGGGGTCTTCTTTCTTCCTTTTGCTAAATAAAGTGTGGAAAAGCTAGAGTCTCTTGGAAGGCTCTAGGTTTAGCTTGGTATTCAGCAAGGTACTCACTTAGAATTTCAAATTCCAAGTGTTCTTCATGCTTCTGGTCTTCTTCTCTGTGAGATTAGGAAGTGCATGGTCCTTCCTCTTCCCTTTCTTCAATCTGCTTGACCTCCTTGGAGAGGTCTCCTCTAGATATGAAAATGGATGAGAGTAAACTCATCTTCTTCATCATCTTGATATTCTTTGGCTGAGACTCATAGGCTGAGCCAGAGATCATGCTTTGATACCGCTGTAATATTCCAAATTAGGAACAACTACACTATTGGGAATATCTCAATATATTACCAATGTGGAGATCAACAATACATAAACATGAGCTGGAAAATAGTACTGAGTGCATTAATATTGAAAACGCCGAAAGATCCATATAACCATTATATTAGATTATAACAGCAATAATGTATGCAATATCTTGAAAGAAATGATCTCTCAAGCTAGGAAAAGCAGCCTTGATGAAACACATACATGAAATATGGAGAAATGTTGCTATGTAAAAGAGACCTTGGCTATGACTGTGCAATCCATGAGGCAGAAATGCTGCAAAAAATTTCAATACATGGATACAACAATATGTGGCTCAAATAAAGAAGGGGGAGCAAGATCTCAACCCCTGGAAACATACAATACACAATCCTTGAGAGGATTGGCTGAAATAAGTACAAAATGGCCAATCTGCGGAAATGCCGGAGTTGTTGGGCAGCAGCTGCAAATCAAAACTGGGAATTGATGTAGATAGATGATGATGCTACAATAGATGGCTGAATCTCATCCAAAGGATCTCTAGAGTAGAAGTCTAATCCTCCCACCTAAGATCTCACCCTCCAAACATGTGGAGTAATTCCCCACTGCAAATACACTCAGAAATAACGTAGTCTAGAGAAGGGGTTGTGCTATTGGTGAAGAGAAATGCTTGGCTTGATGCCAATGATCTAAAATATGCTCCTGGATCTCCCTCAATAACCTCCCAGAGGAATAGAAGCTCCCTCCTCTAACAGATGATCCAAGGAAATGGTGTATGGTGTCCTCCACTGCAACACCCCAGCAACACTGTGTTATACTTGAGTAGAAACAACGCAGTATCTGAAAGGAGAAGCTTTGGCCTTGAGCCAAGAGATATGGAGAATGAAGAACAATCCTTCAAGAGGCCTCTCAAGAAGGAGAAGGAATCCTAAACAGGAATTCCCCAGCAATTCTTGCTAAATAGCCAAAGAATGCACAATGTCTGAATAGACATGAAATGAATAATCCAAGCATGAATAACAATGGTTGCCTTTCCCTCCTTTTAAACAAGTGAAATCTCTCTCTCCATGGGCCCCATCCATTAGGGTTTCATCCAATAAATATCCTCTTCCTCATTCACACTGCGTTGTCTCATAAAGTGATCCACTCCTCCTATGGCAGCGTTGTTGACTTGGTCAAACAGGACCTTGTCTTCATGTATTTTCCCCTTTTCACACTTGAGGGTGCAAAATGAAGCTACTTTGATGATCCCTTTCTCATTATGAGGTATTTTATTCATGTCTTCAATAAGAATGGGTTCCTTTACCCATTTATTTAGCTGCAAGGTGATAAAAGAAAAAGTTTAACATTCCATTTAGCCATGTGCTAAAATGGGAATATTACACAGAGTCTCGAAAACCTTACCAAAGCCAATACCTACACTACAATAGGAATTTTCCTAGAATTTAAACCTGTAATAAAATTGAAAAAAAAAATTAAAGAAAGAAAATGAATAAAATGATTTAAATAAATTGCCCAAAAGTCCCAAAAACAAGCCAAACTCTTGCAAAATTTTCCCAGAAACCCTTTTCTCTTATGCGCACCATTTTTTAAGAAATTTGTGATATTTTCACGATTTAATGACCTATTTTAAGCTGTGAAGCAAGACAAAAATCCTCTTCAGGTACCTTAAGCTTCTGCAACTAATTCAAAAGAGTTTTTAAGCCCTATTTCTCAGATAAATACTCAAAAAACCCTTTTTCTGTTTTAAACCAGTTATAAAACCTCTTTGAAAAGTCTATTTGGACATAAAGCTCAAAGAAAAGCCATTCTTAGTCAAATTTGTCCAGAAAATACTCTGCTAAAGTAAATTACTCCTGCAAACAGTTTAAACTTGTAGAAGTAGCCTAAAAATGCCTAAAAAGCAGAGTACAAGCAAGCCTGTAGGTTCTAAAGCTCCTAAGCCTACTCCTGCCGTGACTTTAAACACTGCTATTGTTGTCAGTCCATTACAACCCTTAGTTGTTGATATTGAGCATATCCCCTTGGCTGATAGTGATTACAAGATAAATGATCCTATTATGGAATTTAACTTGTTAGATATCCATAACTGGTGTTTTGAAAAATCTCTATATAAGGTTGAAGAAATCCATATTTGGGAATCCAATTTGCCCAAATATGTGGTTTCATTAACTCACCCAGGCCAAGAAATTATCATATTATGTCAGCAGTACTATGTTCCAGAGCAAAGAGCCATTCTAAATGCCAATAAGGAGGTGCTTTTTACTATCATTGTAGAGTCAATTAACCAAATGTTGCAGCTTCAGCTAGACCCCCAAGAAATCCCCTTATCAATAGAGGCCTTAACCCAGCTGTATATTGGCCTAGATTTACCTAAAAGATTCATGATTTTTCAAACATTCATGCCTTCACATGTAGAAATTCCAAAGATAAATCCTCCATATTCTACTGATAAATTCCCAGAAGGTTCTAGAGATATAATCTCCATGCTTTCCTTCATTCTTTGGTATTCCACTGATGAGCACATTGATGAGTCTATCTTGGGAGTTTTTTCCACCTTTTCTCCTGGTCAACCACCCTTACTTATCTTTGACTATGCTAGTTTTATTGCTGATAGTATTCATTACCAATTGATCAACTTGTAGCTTGAGGGAGTATTCAGATATACCTCCTACCTTTTCCACATGTTTCTATTTTTCAATTAGATAATTTTCCAATTTCTCTTCAAAAGCTTGATATTGAAGGGAATCCTTTATCTTTCATATTTTGGACATCCATGCTCAGGATAGAATGCACATAATTCAGTTATTCATAGTTTTCGGAGTTTTTTGTACTTCCAGTGATTCCCATGTTGACCAAACTAGACCAGCCTAGAATAAGTGAAGAGATGAAAAAGATATTGCAACTATCAGAGAAAAGAAAGTTGGTGACTGGTATTTGTATGAGAAATATACTGAAATCAGAGTTTTTGGGGCAAACTTGTTACCTTACATGTTACCTAAACATCCTCCAATCAGGATCTTTGCCTTGGAATACATCAGGAAAATCCTTAATTCTGATTCTATTAACTTCATGGCAGCTAAGAAGAATTCAAGTTAAAGAATCAGATAGGGCCATTTATATGCAACCACAGAGATGCAAAGAAAGAGGTAACCAAGCAATTGTTGGAATTTAAATTTTAAGAAAGTTTCCCATGGAATTATGATCCACAAGGGATATTAATTAAACTAAGGGTAAAATCTAGATTGACACCCTTTATCCATGAATCAAATCCAGAAATAGAGAAGTTTTCTAATAAAATTGAGTGGGTTGAAAACACTTTAATAGAGGCAGTAAACCAAAGGAATACTAGTCACACTTTGGAAATTGCCAAACAACAGAAACATCCACTAAAAGAATTAGAGAGGAGGGAGCTTATACTACAGAAACCACAATAGAAAAAAAGTTCAAGAACATTTATAACAGGAGGCCCAAATTATATTCAACAGATAAAGGAAAAGTGACAATAGATGTGGAAGAAACAAAGCCTTTGAACAACAATACAGATTTTCCAGATACTAATGTGGCTACTATGATTATGAATGAGCCCAATTAGAATGAAGAAAATATTAGAGAAAATACACAGTTAATGGAAATGCAGCAAATTATGGAAGCATATTCCTCACATGCAGCTGAGGAAAAGGACTTGGATATTAAAGAGAAATACAAGCAAATCAAACTTAAGAACGAGGAAATCAAAAATGAAATTTATTCTTAGTTTTTAAAGCAAAAGCCAAGTAATCAAAATAGATTCCTGTCAGCCTTTGATTACTCAAGTAAAAAATTGATTATGTCAGTATTACAACCCAAAGTATCAGTGCCAAAGACAGTGTCAGACTATAGGAAATTTGATCTTGAAGTAGATACAGATTCCATCCATGAATTGGATCAGATAGAGTTTCACAGAAAAAGCTCAGAGATGCTATATTCCACAGTGGAAACAAAAGCTATGAGTGCTCACAAGCTCCAAAACACAATTTTCATCATGCAAGATCAAATGAAGATGGACAAAGCCTCATTGTATGCCAAGGACATAAGGATAAAAGCCTTAGAAGAACTAGTGTTACAGGTAGGATATGATCCTGATAATATCAAACAAGCTGAATTATTGATTAAAAATAAAAATGAAGATATAGAAGCTTTGAGGAAACAACTAAAACTTCCTCAAAGTGAAGTAATGTTTGGTCTCAATCTAGTCTCCTAAACTGAGCTCATTTAATCGTCAACCAGGGTTGGTAAACTGCTGAAGTGAAGTGTACTGTATGTACCTAGGTGCTTGTTTCCTAATGCGTTGTGTGTAGTGTTTTGTGATGTTTTTGGTATTTTGTGATGATTTATGATGTTTTTGGTCTTTTGGTGGTTTTATGTTTGCAGGAAAAATGCCTAGAAAGCTAGTGGAAAGAAGTTGGTGATTAAAAACAGAGTTAAACCTAATTGATGGATAATAAATGGCAAATGCAATTGGAAACACTGAAGTAAAATTAAATCTAAACTATGACTAAATAAAAGCAAAGCTTGATAATGACTTTCAAACAAATGATTCAAAACACAAACTAAACTTGAGAAATGATCACTAAGTATGCAAATCCTCTAACTAAACAGTGAAACAACTAACTTACAATGGTGCAATATTTTGTCCTTGATTAGAGATTTGAAACATATTTAGAGGAAAAAAATTGTTATCATCATAAGATCTTCTATTCTAGAACTAGTTCCTATCTCTATTCTGAAATTTAATTGAATGTCACAAAACCTTTACTCAAGAGTTATTGATTTCTTTCCAAAGTAGTCTTTTGAGGAAGAGCTCTGTTTATAAAATGATGAGGAAATTGTAGAGGTACTTCAGGCCTTAAAATGATGTTGTCTTCTGTTCATATGGTTATATATCAATTATGGATTTTAGAGCAAGAAGAGGTTTGTGAATAATGAAGGTTGTCTTGTTAATCCTAACAACTGAAGTAGTCTATTGTGAAATGGATGACAATTTGAATATGAAGTGCAAGTGCAATGAGTTAATCTAAGAATGAACTTAAGATGCCATTAATCTAAAACAATGCTAAACTATAAGTCATCATCAAACTTGAAACAAAGTAACTGAACATGAGTTAAGTGCAATTAAACTCCGGAGTATTCTAACTAAGCTACCATGCATTATTCTATGAAATTACACAATCTTTTTGTCCATCATTATTGATATTTTGGAAGAGTTCCTTCTTTTGGAAGAGTTAGAACAATTCTGACTGTGTAATTGGATGCAAATGCAAATATAAAGGACTGAAATCAAATGAAAAACTAAGATATCATATCCATATCCTACTCGTCATTATGATGTCTTGGGCAAGCGTTTAAGAGCAAGAACAGAGATGATACTTAGTACAAACACACAACTAAATCATTCATTATCACGGTCATGTCTTGAACTTCTTAAGAATTTCTTGGAAGAGTTTCTTCTTGTGGAAGGGTGATTAGAACAAGTGTAACTGTGATAGTGAACAGCAAAAACTACAACTAAATCCTACAGTACTATAGCTATTCATAATTCATCATTATAATCTTTTGGAAGAGTGTCTTCTTGTGGAAGAGTTAGAATGAATATAACTACAGTAGCTAGTTAAAAACAACTATGAATTCAACTTCTAATCCTACAGTACTATAGTCATTTTCCCATTCATCATTATAGTCTTTTGGAAGAGTGTCTTCTTGTGGAAGAGTTAGAATGAGTACGACTACAGTAGCTAATTAAAACAACTATTAATTCAAATGCAAAACGTAAAGGCAGCTAGAAGACTTATCTAATTTACGCAAAATAAATCCGTGCAAGAGGCAGGGGCCCTCTACCACCTAACGGAACTCAACTCCAAATTAAATCACGCTTTCAAAATGACACGGTCTGCTCCATTAAAGATGAAATAGTTTGAACATAACACTCTGCGTCTTCAGGAATGTAGCACAGAGTCTAAACAAAATCTAGCATCAAATCTAACATAAAATCTCTAACATAGCTCTCGGTCTCCCAAGTGTTTATAAAGCAAATGCACATAACAATATTTGCAACAAATTAGGAACACTGTCTTTCCTTATCGGAATCACGTTAGGACTCTTTGAAGTGGCTGCGTGAAGAGGAAAAGACATCTGGACTGAGACAGTCCTAATAGAAGTCTTCCTTCCTAAATGTGTTCCCACGTTCAAAACCATACCCAGAATTCGTTTCTTCCTCCATGATGAGCAACGAACCATGTAGACATGATGTGGATCACGCCCATATGTGGTTTTTCTCAAGAGGCCACCTGGAACATACTCAAACGTGAAGGCAGCTGCAGAATCGCCGGTTAGCTACGGAATGTCTGCATTCTGCAGCTAGTTCCGGTCAAAATGCTTTACAATGGAAAAAATCACAAAATTTAGCAAGTCAGTCATGTAAATCATTCTAGAAGTAATTTTAACTATATTCACTAATCAATTGGGTCTAGGATAGCAATGGACAAAGGAAAATGAGGTAAAATGAGGTGAAAGAAAGCACAATTTTGAGGCTCAACATACCCCCACTGCTGTCTCTTTGCATGTCCTCATGCAAATTATCCTATGAACTCAGAGGCTTCTGCAAGGACATCTAATCCTCTCCTTCTCCTTTGTCTGGAAGCTCGAGATCTTCTGGGTTTTCTGATAACAAGTTTGAACCTTAGGTTGGTGAGTGCCCTGATTAGCTTTTTGTTCCTTATCTTCAACTTCTCATTGGTCCTCTCCACTTTGTCTATATGCGGGGATAAGGTTGAGTTCATTTCAGTTTTGAGCTTGACTTGATCCTTGAGAATTTCATTCTCATTTTTGATGTGTCTATTCAGTAATTCCAACTCATACCTATCCCTTCTTAATATATCTATTTCAGACAGTGGAGGACTGGGGGTTCTCTCTCTGCTTTCTGAAGCTCTCCTCTCCAAAGTTTCCACACAGTCATAAATTTCCTGTTGAGCAGGGTCAATTTCAGGGGTTCCTTCATAAAATTCCTCTTCAACATCTTCTTCCATGGATGTTTCCTCATCTTCTATATCAATCACCCCTGTTTGTTTGATTTGAGTTTTCTTTAGTTTTCCCTTTAATATGTGGCTTCTCCTAGGCTGAGAAGATACTTCTCCTTTCTCCATGGCATATTTCTTGATTACCTTTCCTTCCTTAAGTTGCCTCTTGATTTGGGTCAAATTCTCTAAAATGATTTCCTCACTGCTCTCTTGGACTGGTTTGTCAATTTCAACTTTTGAGGCCCTCCATTTCCTACTTCTTTTTGTAGGCTGTGGTTCAGGTGATGGTTCTTTTGCTTCTTCAAAATGATTTCTTATTAAGAAATCGTCCCATGTATCATTTTTTTTAGCTAGATGATGTTCAATCAAAATTTTGACCAAACCATGATGATATAGGGTTGTCTCTAAAAATTGAACCCTTCTCTAAACACAGGAAGCCATCTTCTTCAGACTTTGAAGCAAGAAATATGGTAGGTTTAAGTCTTCCCCCAGAAAATGCATCATTAGTCTAATGTGGTAGACATAAAATGTTCCATATCTACCCTCACATGTAATAATTTTTTGCAGAAGAAGTAGTATGTTTCTCCATTTGTTTTTCAATGCAGAACTGGGAATTCCTTTCTTAAATACACTGATATCTATACTTGGTGATTTTAAAATTTGTTTCTAGGAGTCATTGTGGAATTCTCTATTTTTAAACCATCTCTCTCCAGTTCTGAGCAATCCTGTAGCCTCTGCAATGAAAACTTCAGTGACAGTAAATTTGACATCTCATACTTCAACTTCGGTTCCTTGAAATGATCTTGCAAATGTTTTAGTGACTTCCTTGTGGAAGCCATTAAATTTCTCCAAAAATTGAAGCCATCCTATTTTTTGTAACATTTCTTTGCATTGAGGGTAGCCTTCTAAATATTTTGAACCTACTGGTTCAGTCCTTACAATGAAACCCATGATTGCTTCTTCAATTTTCGAATTAACACTATTCTACCCACAAAAACAATGACTTTCACTTTTGGATTGAAATGGCTTTAAGTTCTAAATGAAAATGGCTTCAATTTTGGAATGTCATACCTCTGATTTATAGTGGCAACAGCTTCAAAACCTCGGGCTGATATGCCTCTGTTGACGATGAAAAAATCTTCAAAATTTCGGCTGATATACCTCTGTTGACAATTGAACTTTGGACTGATATGTCTTTGTTTAACAGTGACAACTGGTTTCAACTTCTTCACTGCAATACCTCTAGCTCTTGGTAGAAAATGGTTTCGAATTCAACACTACAACACCTCTATCTTCTAGTGACAAAAGACTTCAAAATCCACACTGCTACACTTCTGTGTTTATAGTGAAGATGCTCAAACTCTGTCCACAGTGATATTTTGTCTGCCCACGGAATCAAATGGCTTCAAATTCTCACGCTGCTATGCTTCCAAATTTACCCTTTTTCTCTGCTCTAAGTTTACAATGCTCAACGCTATTCAAACTGATATCCTTTGGCTCTGCTCTCGGTGATAATATCTCTGTCTTCGGAATGAAATGTCGGCTACAGAATGGTGTGATGGCAGTGGTCACGGAATGAAGTAGTGGAGTGAGGTGGAGGGAATGTATTAATGATTGAAGAGACGGCGGAGGATTTTACGACGGCAGAGGGAATCATCATTGAATGATTTGGTTAAGAGACGTTGAGAATTCAAACACCTCGGCCATTTTAACCGCTCATATGATATCGGATATGAAATTTGAATTGAGAAATTTTAATCCAAAGTATGTGGAGGGTTTATTGGTATTGATCAATAAAAATAATTAAAACAACCTTTTCGAACAATCCATAACTAAAACTATGCTAAACTTTAATGAAATGCCATTATAATTTAAACTTGTTACCTCTGCCTTTCATTTGATTTTTGTAGTCTTTGTCTTCTCTGCTCACCTTTGGAAGAGTCTTCATAATCTTCTTGATGCTTTTGATTCATGGATACACTGGATCATTTTGTTGAAATTATAATGTCTGCTGATTGATGCCTTCAGGGTTTGTAGCTACAGAAAGACTGTCTGGCTGCAGAAAGGCTGATCAGCTGCAGAATGTCTACTGAGCTGCAGAATGTTCCTGTAGAGCACTTTAATCATGAAAATGGAGTGTTTTTGGAATATGGGTGAAATTTTATATGTTATGAATGAAAATGGATGATGGATTATGATATGTATGAAGTGGATGATGAAATGGAATGGATTCAGTTTATGAAATGGAGTGAAAGAACATAAGAACTGTACTGCAATTCATGACATGTTTTATTCACTTACAGCAAGACATCAAATTTTGTTATTTTGTCATGAAAATGAGATGGATGGAGGATGAAATGAGATGAATGAAATGTGGAATGGAGTGAAATATGAATGGTGGAATGAAATGGAGTATGGATGAATAAGTGAATAGAGTGAAATGAAATGAAATGAATCATAAGCACTATGGAACTGAACTCATGATTTTTGTAACAGCTGCTTATAAAAACAAAAATGGGAAAAGTTAGAGTGTCAGAGAGACTCTGATTTTCACCCTATCTTTTCTGTATAAACATGCCAATCAATGATTGGTTTTCATGTTTATACCTTTATTTTTTTATTTTTTTATTTTTTATTTTACAATAAGAACTGCTTCAGAAAATTTAATCAAGTTGATGAAGAAGAGAGACTCTTCTTCATTAACTTCACATCATTACTTCCTTGGAACTTCTTGACAAACTCTTCTCATGAGAGTGGCTTTTGGTATAGCTTCAGTCTATGACCATTCACAAGAAAAATGACCTTTTCTTCATCTATAGTTCTGATTTTGACTGCCCCATTGTCAAAAATTTCAACAATTTCATATGGCCCAAGCCAATGTGTCTGAAACTTCCCTTGAAAATCCTTGAATTTTGAATCAAACAAGAGAGCCCAGTCACCCTCTTTGAGAGCACTTTAATCATGAAAATGGAGTGTTTTTGGAATATGGGTGAAATGTTATATGTTATGAATGAAGATGGATGATGGATTATGATATGTATGAGGTGGATGATGAAATGGAATGGATTCAGTTCATGAAATGGAGTGAAAGAACATAAGAACTGTACTGCAATTCATGACATGTTTTATTCACTTACAGCAAGACATCAAAATTTTGTATTTTGACATGAAAATGAAATGGATGGAGGATGGAATGTGATGAATGAAATGTGGAATGGAGTGAAATGTGAATGATGGATGAGATGGAGTATGGATGGATAAATGAATGGAGTAAAATGAAATGAAATGGATCATAAGCACTATGGATCTGAACTTATGATTTTTATAACAGCTGCTTGTAAAAACATAAATGGGAAAAGTTAGAGTGTCAGAGAGACTCTGATTTTCACCCTATATTTTCTGTATAAACATGCCAATCAGTGATTGGTTTTCATGTTTATACCTTTATATATATTTTTTTTATTTTATTTTTTATTTTTTTTATATTTTTTTATTTTTTTCAAAAAGAGATGCTTCAGAAAATTTAATCAAGTTGATGAAGAAGAGAGACTCTTCTTCATTAACTTCACATCATTGCTTTCTTGGAACTTCTTGACAAACTCTTCTCTTGAGAGTGGCTTGTGGTATAGCTTCAGTCTATGACCATTCACAAGAAAAGTAACCTCTTCTTCATCTATAGTTCTGATTTTTACTGCCCCATTATAAAAAATTCGAACAATTTCATATGGCCCAAGCCAATGTGTCTGAAATTTACCTTGAAAATCCTTGAATTTTGAATCAAACAAGAGAGCCCAGTCACCCTCTTTGAATTTCTTCTCTTTGATGTAATTGTCATGCCATCTAGCCCTTTGCTGTTGGACTAGACTTGTTTTCTGAACTGCATCTTGTCTGATCTCATCCAATTCATTAATTTGCTCCAGTCTATGCTTTTGTGCCTCCGTTAGATCAAGTCCTAGCTGAACTGTCATCTTGAAGGTTTGAATTTGGAACTCTATGGGAAACAAAACTTGCTTTCCATAAACAAGCTCATAAGGAGTATGGCCTGTTGTGTTTCTCCATGTAGTTCTATAGGCCCACAAGGCTTCAGAAAGCCTATCTACCCAATCTCTTCTATGTAAATGAACAGTCTTTGTTAGGATTCCTTCAATGACCTTATTAGTAGATTCCACTTGACCATTTGCTTGTGGATGATAAGGAGTAGATTTTCTATGTCTTATTTTGTACTTCTCCATCATTTTCTCCACTAGCCTTGATGTAAATTGAGCTCCTTGATCTGTAACAATTTCCCTTGGGACACCAAAACGAGTAAAAATATCCTCAAAAAGAAAAGTAACTACAGATGCTTCATTAGCAACAAGTAATGGCTTGGTTTCTACCCATTTAGTAACATAATCAGTGCAAACTAATATATATCTCTTTTGTCTTGATGGAGGACTAATAGGTCCTACAAAATCCAAAGCCCATTTTTCAAAAGGTTCAATATGTACCTGAGGTTGTAATGGCATCTCACCTGAAGGAGAAGGTTTCCCTACCCTTTGGCAACCGTCACACCTTTTGACATACTCTTTAGCATCTTTAAACAAGGATGGCCAATAATATCCTAAATTAAGGATCTTATAGGTTGTCCTCTTATCTGCAAAGTGTCCGCCACAAGGTTCATCATGACATGCCTTGAGAATCTCAGGCATCTCATCTTCACGAACACACCTTCTTATGATCAAATCTGGACCTGTCTTGTACAACTCATTAGCGACCCATGAATAATTTGCACTATCATTAATGATTTTTTCTTTTATCCCTTGCATTCATAATTGAAGGAAATTTTCCTGAAACTAAATAATTAGCAATATCAGCAAACCATGGAGTTTGAGTAGAGATTGCAAAAAGATATTCATCAGGAAATTGATCTTCAACCGGAGTGTCATCTTTGATATTTTGAATTCTAGATAGGAAATCAGCCACAGTGTTTTGTTTTCCAGGCCTATCTAGAATAGTAATGTTGAATTCTTGCAATAGTAACAACCATCTTATAACTCTACCATTAGTGATTGATTTTTTCATTAAGTATCTAATTGCAGAATGATCAGTGTGAACAAAAGTTTCATAGCCTGTTATATAGTGTCTAAATTTGTTTATGGCATGAACAACAGCTAAAAACTCTTTTTCAGTTACAGTATAGTTTAACTCTGCAGGAGTCAAATTTTTACCGATATAATAGATGGCATAGGGAATCAAATCTTTCTATCCCAATACTGCTCCTAGAGCTGTATCGGAAGCATCTGTCGAGATATGAAAAGGTAACTTCCAGTTAGGTCCCCTTAATATAGGTGCTTCAGAAATTTTGGTTTTCAGGGTTTCAAAAGCTAACTGGCAATCAGAAGTCCACTTGAATTCACAATCTTTGGTGAGTAGTTTGAAGAGTGGAGATGCTATCTTGGTAAAGTTTTCTATAAATCTCCGATAATACACTGTAAATCCTAGAAAACTTCTAACATCTCTTTGACAACTTGGAATGGATAGGTTAGAAATGACTTCAACTTTTGCCTCATCAACTCTAATCCCATCCCCTGAAATGTGGTGCCCTAAAACAATACCTTCAGTAAACATCATAAAACATTTTTCATGACTAAGTAAAAGGTTTGCTTCTTGACATCTTTTTAAGACTTTTTCCAAGTTTTCTAAAGCCTCTTCAAATGTGTCCCCATAAACTGTGAAATCATCCATGTACACCTCTACACAGTCATGTATTAGATCCAAAAAAATTCCTAATACTGCCCTTTGGAATGTTGCAGGTGCATTGCATAATCCAAATGGCAATACTCGGTAGGCATAGGTACCCCAAGGACAAGTAATGTGGTTTTATCTTGGTCTTCAAGTGCTACTTGGATTTGATTGTAACCACTAAACCCATCTAGGAATGAAAAGTACTTTTTGCCAGCTAATGTATCTAATACTTGATCTATGAAAGGTAAAGGAAAATGGTCTTTAAGAGTAGCTTTATTCAATTCTCGGTAGTCAACACACACCCTCCATTTTCCATTTTTCTTAGGCACAATCACCAAAGGAGAAACCCACTGACTATCTGAAATAGGATAGATGAAATTAACATTTAACAATTTTTGTAATTCTTCTTTGACAATTTCCCTAAGATTTGGATTCATCCGTCTTTGAGGCTGTCTGATTGGTTTGCAATTTGCCTCTATATAGATGTGATGAGTACAAGTCTTGGGACTTATCCTTTTCATGTCAGTGTATTCCCATGCATATGCGGAAGAATGTCTCTGTAATACTTTGACTAACTCTTCTTGTTGAGATTTTTCTAGGTTTTTGTTTATGTTCAAGGTTTTGCCTGGAAAAATTTCACTTGTAGAGCTGCCAAATTTGTCCATAGAATGAAGAGATATCTGCCTAGATGAAAAGAACTCAATATTGGATCCCTCTTGAAATGATTCATGTTTATGTTCTGGAGAGGATTCAAAGTTTTCTAGAGTATTCAGAATTTGATTATCTTCACTAATTTCTGAAATTGTGAAGAGTGGTTGTAAATCTTCTTCATCCTCTATCCATTGAGTGTCATCTAGATCTGTAATTGTCCTAGCTGGAGGATATAAAGTGAATTTCTTTGTTGAACTACCATCAGAAATATACATATCACCGGACCTACAACTAATAAAAGCATCGGCTGTAGCCAACCAAGGTCTTCCTAGTATAACAGGATGGCCTCCTAGATTATTCTTAGGAGTTAGGATCATGAAATCCACAGGGTACTCCCAAGAATCTAGGGACACTGGAATGTCTTCTATTACCCCATCTGGTTTGATCACAGATCTATCTGCTAATTGTAATAGTGTGGATGTAAAGAGAAGATTAGGAAGTTTCAGTTTGTCCATGATTTGTCTACTCATGATATTTATTGCTGCTCCTAAGTCAATGAGTGTGTTTTGAATTTCAATTCCATTGATGTGGATTTTGACAACTGGATTTCCTGGGTCAAGGTACTTTGGAATAGTAATCTTTCCCATCATAATGTCTGCTATTTGTCCTACCAGTTGAATTTTCTTGGTTTCTCTTATTCTTTTTCTTGTTGTCTTCATACTCAACTCCTTTATTGTTTTAGCTAAAATTGGGATTTCCTTGATGGCTTGCAATAATGGAATTTTAATGCAAACATTTCTCAATTCATCTAAGAAATCATAATTAGGCACCATGATCTGTTTTTCTACACCTCTATCAATTTGTAATCTTTCCGGAAAGGGAGGTATAGAAGTAGATGTGGATGGTTTCTCTAACACAGGAGTTGGATTTATTGGATCTTTTTGTTTTAGTTTTTCAATGTGTGGGTCTTGAAAGGATGTGTCTTCCTCAAGACTTTTATTCACCCGTAGGGAGTCTTCCTCAGAATTATCTTGTTCTTGTATTATCACAGAAGGTTTCCTCTTTTCAAGTATCCTGCCAGACCTAAGTTGAACATCACTAAGGTCTAGAGGAGTGATTAAATAAGTTGGAAACTATTGGCCTTCTATCATGTATGTATTCTGAGGGTTCTTATTATTGGGATTTGGTATGGGTTGAGCTGGAAATTGATTGGATTTTTGAGGGAATGGTAATGGAAGTGGTTGATTTTGATGTGGTTGGTTCTGATGATGTTGTTGAGGATTTTGTTGAACATTTTGTTGAAGATTTTGAGGGAAATTTTGTTGAGGATTTTGAGGATAAAAATGTGGATATGGTGGATAGGATGGTGGATACTGATAGTATGGAGAGTATCTTCCATAGGGACTTTGTGATCCTTGTGCCCAAGATTGAGATTGATTTTGAAATTGGGGCCAAGGTTGCTTCCAAGAATTCCAAGGTGGAGGTTGATTATACATTTGATCATGGAATCCTTGTGTCTGAGGTCCCTGCCAAGGTCTTCTAGATACAAAGTTAAGAGACTCTGTGGAATCTGTAGGAGTTTCTTCCTGAAAAATAGCCTTGAGACCAGGAAGAGAAGGACAATTCTTGGTCTCATGTTTCTCAGAACAAATGACACAGGTTTCTATAACTTTTACATCCAAAGGACACTCTCTTAGGGCATGTTTCTTTCTACATTTGGGGCAAAAGATTGCCAAAGCATCAGATTCAGCCTTTTGCTTGTTTTGTATCTTAAGGGTGTCTATTTGTTCACTAAGACTCCCTAAGATATCAGATTTAAAGTCATCAAGCATGTGTCCTATTTCTGATCTACTTACTGTCCCAGAAGCAGATTTACTTGCCCTTGCAAGAGCGGGATCTCTTGGACCTTTGACAGTTTTAGATTTCCCTCTTGAAAGGTTAATACATAACTCCGATATTTCAGGTAATGTAAGTTGTGATATATCCCCTTTTCCCATCATATTAAGAATATCCAACCATTCATCCCTAATTGTTTTCAACAAAAGAGCTTTTAAGGTGTCTTGATCTAGATTTTCCATTTTTGCCCTTTTGATGTTGTAATTAAATCTTTCCAACAAATCTTCCAAATTTTCATCTTCTTTTTGTAACATCTTGAACACTTCTTCCTTATGATTAACCTGCATACAATAATCCAAATATCTCTCTAGAAATGCTTGTTTCATGTCTTCCCATGTTCTAATAGAACTACTGATTAGACTCATAAACCACTTCAATGCTGCTCCTTTCAAAGTTGAAGGAAATAATTTCAGTTTTTGAGCATCTTGTAGGTAGTCATAAGTTCTACACAGCACTTCAAATTCGAATAAGAAAGTTTCAGGATCCTCAGTTTTAAGCCCATAGAAGTTCGGAAGGACAGAGGGTGAAATATTTTTCATGGTTGTATTGGTTTCTTCATCAAGTATAGGGAACCCAAAAGAGCTTCCTATTTCTCTTCTATCTCTTCCTCCATCTGCACCTCTACCTCCTTCTCCTCTACCTCTACCTCTACCTCCAAATAGTGTGTTTTCTCCATTAAAAACTCCTCCTCCTCCTTCTTCTGCCATGGTTGACTCTCCTGTGGAAGTGGAAAGGTTTGTGTTCCTAACAGGAGTTTTTAGATCTTCTTCTATGGCAGGTTCAGTGGATGAAGTGGAAGGTTTCTCTAATGGAATATTTGACCTTAGATCTTCTAGAAGTCCAGGATCAAGGGAGGATGGAAGATGGGTTTGAGTTGAAGGTGTACTAGCTCTGGATCTAGATGAAACAAGTGGTGTTCTAGAAATCAAACTTCTGCCTCTGCTGCTTATAAATCTTCCCCTTGAATCTCTCTCCCTATGCATAAAATTGTTTTTGGATGATAAGAAACAAAGGTTACCTAGTTTTCACTTCCCCGGCAACGGCGCCAAAATGTTTGGTCTCAATCTAGTCTCCTAAACTGAGCTCATTTAATTGTCAACCAAGATTTGTAAACTGCTGAAGTGAAGTGTACCATATGTACCTAGGTGCTTGTTTCCTAATGCGTTGTGTGTAGTTTTTTGTGATGTTTTTGGTCTTTTGTGATGATTTATGATGTTTTTGGTCTTTTGGTGGTTTTATGTTTGCAGGAAAAATGCCTAGAAAGCTAGTGGAAAGAAGCTGGTGATTAAAAACAGAGTTAAACCTAATTGATGGATAACAAATGGCAAATGCAATTAGAAACACTGAAGCTGAATCTAAACTATGACTAAATAAAAGCAAAGCTTGATAATGACTTTCAAACAAATAATTCAAAACACAAACTAAACTTGAGAAATGATCACTAAGTATGCAAATCCTCTAACTAAACAGTTAAACAACTAATCTTACAATGATGCAACATTTTGTCCTTAATTAGAGATTTGAAACAGATTTAGAGGAGAAACATTGATATCATCATAAGACCTTCTATTCTAAAACTAATTCCTATCTCTATTCTGCAATTTAATTGAATGTCACAAAACCTTTACTCAAGAGTTATTGATTTCTTTTCAAAGTAGGCTTTTGAGGGAGGACTCTATTTATGAAATGATAAGGAAATTGCAGAGATACTTCAGGCCTTATAGTGATGTTGTCTTCTGTTCATATGGTTATGGATCAATTGTAGATTTTAGAACAAGAAGATGTTTGTGAATAATGAAGGCTGTCTTGTTAATCTTAACAACTGAAGTAATCTATTGTGCAGTGGATTACAATCTGAATGTAAAGTGCAAGTGCAATGAGTTAACCTAAGAATGAACTTAAGATGCCACTAATCTAGAACAATGCTGAACTATAAGTCATCATCAAACTCAAAACAAAGTAACTGAACATGAGTTAAGTGCAATTAAACTCCGGAGTATCCTAACTATGCTATCATGCATTATTCTATGAAGTTACACAATCTTTTTGTCCATCATTATTGATATTTTGGAAGAGTTCCTTCTTTTGGAAGAGTTAGAACAATTCTGACTGTGTAATTGGATGCAAATGCAAATATAAAGGACTGAAAGCAAATGAAAAACTAAGATATCATATCCATATCCTACTCATCATTATGATGTCTTGGGCAAGCGTTTAAGAGCAAGAACAGAGATGATACTTAGTACAAACACACAACTAAGTCATTCATTATCACGGTCATGTCTTGAACTTCTTAAGAATTTCTTGGAAGAGTTTCTTCTTGTGGAAGAGTGATTAGAACAAGTGTAACTGTGATAGTGAACAGCAAAAACTACAACTAAATCCTACATTACTATAGCTATTCATCATTCATCATTATAATCTTTTGGAAGAGTGTCTTCTTGTGGAAGAGTTAGAATGAATATAACTACAGTAGCTAGTTAAAAACAACTATGAATTCAACTTCTAATCCTACAATACTATAGTCATTTTCCCATTCATCATTATAGTCTTTTGGAAAAGTGTCTTCTTGTGGAAGAGTTAGAACGAGTACGACTACAGTAGCTAATTAAGACAACTATTAATTCAAATGCAAAATGTAAAGGCAGCTAGAAGACTTATCTAATTTACGCAAAATAAATCCGTGCAAGAGGCAGGGGCCCTCTACCACCTGACGGAATTTAGCTCCAAATTAAATCACGCTTTCAAAACAACACGGTATGCTCCATTAAAGATGAAATAGTTTGAACATAACACTCTGCGTCTTCAGAAATGTAGCACAGAGTCTAAACAAAATCTAGCATCAAATCTAACATAAAATCTCTCTAACATAGCTCTCGGTTTCCCAAGTGTTTATAAAGAAAATGCACATAACAAAACTTGCAATAATTCAGGAACACTGTCTTTCCTTATCGGAATCACGTTAGGACTCTTGAAATGGCTGCGTGAAGAGGAAAAAGACATCTGGACTGAAACAGTCCTAATAGAAGTCTTCCTTCCTAAATGTGTTCCCACGTTCCATAACCGTACCCAGAATTCGTTTCTTCCTCCATGATGAGAAACGAACCATGTAGACATGACGTGGATCATGCCCATATGCGGTTTTTCTCAAGAGGCCACCTGGAACATACTCAAACATGAAGGTAGCTGCAGAATCGCCGGTTAGCTACGGAATGTCTGCATTCTGCAGCTAGTTCTGGTCAAAATGCTTTACAATGGAAAAAATCACAAAATTTAG